>BMAU01014838.1:0-223163 GCA_019973935.1 Trichonephila clavipes
GCCGATGTTCCGGTGTTAAAGGAGTACGGAAAGAGCACTTGGATTTCCCAGATTTGCTTCCTGCAAGGTGTCTGAAATTGTTTGTGGAACAATTGCTACGCCTTACGTCTGCTCGTATCGTGTTGAACGAGTCACCGTGGGTCCACAAGTGCTGCCGCCCGATCCTTCGATCCCGCCCTCCCTCGAGGTCACTCCCGTACCCGGTTTCCGCGCGTGGGTACCTTCCTCGTGTCCACTGCCCCCAAATAATGTTCAACGGCACACTTCAACGATCCACCCGGCCAGCAGCACGGCGCGCCGACCAGACTGCAGTTTTCAACCCGATGATCAGGCCTCTCAAACTCGCTTAACTGTGAGAAATGTCTTCCAGCACGTTTATTTGGCATGTTTCGCTCACCAAAGCCTTCCTACATTCGGCGGGTAATTGTCACGTTTATGAGCCTTCGAATATTCGCTGGCTTATATAGCACCCCTCTTCCTGGTTGTAGCGCCACCTCGGCGTGTATGAGGCGCGTATTGGCACAAAAACTTGATCATTTGCATATCACATTACGCTGTACTTATTTGCAATGTTTCGCGTTTGTAATTTAGCTTCCTTCTTGGGTCGCTATTTTCAATGTTCCTGAGGGTATTTCCGATTTATATACTAAGATGTACTTCCTCGGAAATCACTTTATATATCTATGCTAAATCATTTTATCCTTACTTTTGGTGTAACTGTGCTTTATTCTGAAGGAATATTTAAATACAGTTAAATCAAATTTATTAAAGCAAAAACACTCTAAAATACAAACAACCATCTTTCCTATTTGAGCAGACCGCTGTAAAATCAGCAAACGTTGACCAATCTACGATGATAAGAAGGTTGGGAAGAACCATGTCTGTGGTATGGCGATTAGAAAAACGTTATAAAAATAATTTCAAACTTTAATACATTGCTACAAAACAATTGAATTTACGAAAAATAAAAAAGACTTTATTTCAATTAGATGATTTTACGGTAAAAAAATACTATTTTTCTGCAATATAAATAACACAAAGAGATCATTACTGATCAGTAAGTACTGAATAGTACAATGCACATTGCAACATTTCTTAACCTAGCTCACTCTCCTCGCCATCGAATCACTCCGATCCGAGCTTTTTCCGTCTTCCCCGCTTGATCGTGTATTGCAGGGATGATGGCGAACCCAGTGGCATGCGTGCCATCAATGACACACGTGGCTCAATACTTTGGGCACTCAAGCGATCAAAAATTTATATGTTTGTTTATCAAGTTATCATCCATTCAGTGATCCTCCTTTAGCATATATTTTTACGCTGCAGACTTTAAAAAGAAATTGAAAAGTGCAAAGTACTTCGAGCTTCAATTTTTCTCTTTGAATGCCGCAACATTAAGTTTAGTTGAGGCATCATACTTAAAGCCTAACAGATTCTTTGGACTATCTTCGCCAAGAACACCAAATACAATCTCGCCAAAATTAACTCATCATCAGTATCAGGTATTAAAAGATATCATTATAGTCTTCCATGTGGTGACGGAAGTAGAATAGTCCCAACGTAAGCTCACACGTGTCGTAAAGGTGACTAAAATAGGCAGAAGTCCAACCTCTCAGGACTCTTTAACCCTCAATTATGACAAAACCTCTGCACTTTGTCATACACTACAACAACAACAGCAAGTGATCAAAATGGTCTGCATTTATTTCTAAATAACAAAGCTCACTATGATGTTTTACGAACAAACGCGAGGGATCATTCGAGGGACGGTGGGGAGCATATTCGTTTGTTATCGTCTGGCCTTAGTTACGTCCTGAACTGCATTTGCATATAATGCAAAAATTTGTCTACGCATGGCATAGTCAATTTCGTATACACAACTGTATTTTAAAGTTTGTGTTATGGTTACGATTTTTAACTGTTATTTAACATAACTAGTTCAACAAAAGCGTAAAAAAGTGCAAGATGGTAACAGAAAAAAATTTGGTAAATCAAGAAATAGGTCATTAATACACTTTTATAAGTTTCACTTGTATGTAATGGGATATTTAGACTCGATTTTTACCCACTTTTAGAAGGTCAGATTAATTCGAAATTTTGCACACTTGTCAAGGACCGATGATAATACACAATTTCAAAAATTTTGTTCCATTGTCCTGACAAGATCGTCAAAAATAACGATTTAAGGATTTCGAGTTTTGGCGACTAATTCATTATATCGTTTCCAGATTTAGGACTAATTATATATACCACTCCCAAATTTCGGTGACTAATTCCATACTCCATTTCCAAATTAGGCGACTAATTCCAAATATGATAACTAAAAGACCTACCCTTTAAATAGGTGCAACCCTAAAAATGAAAATGCTTGTTATTCATTCAAATAAAACAAATAAAAAAGTGTTCTTTGTGTGAGAAAGGAGAGGGAGGGGGGGTTAGAAATTTCTTAACGTAATAAACGATCTAGTTTTTCTAAAAATGGAAATAATAATTTAAAATAAAAAGACCCGTGCACGTAAAAAAAAATTATGTTTTAACGGCTAAATATTTTTTTATTTTTATAAAGCAATACGTTTAGAAGTGATGATACGAATTGCGTTTTAGCAATACGTTTAAAAAGTGATAAGTTTATGTTCTAAGTGCTAAATATTTTTTTTTTACTTTGAAAAGCAGTACACTTAGAAGTGATGATTCGAATGAACATTATAGCAATACGTTTAAAAGGTGATAATACGATTGCTATTTAATATTTCTTCTTACATACTTTAATTATTCAGATAAATTCTACAAAGAATAAATAGTAGTTTAAAAAATTTTTTTTAAAAATGGTTTATTGTAGATCGAACAAAAAATGAAAAATAAATTATAGCTTAAAAAAACCAAAAAAACACGCTTTTATAGAGAATCGAACTAAAAAATAAAAAAAAAAAAATTATAAGAATAAAATGATTACCGAGAAAATTAATGTCATTGGGGTAAAAGCGTGAGGCTCTTTGTACTACATTTTTACACTAACTCAGCATTTCGGAATAGAACTAGTTAGAAGTTATAACAATTAATATAGAGCACCCCACGCTTTTAACCCAATTGACAATATAATTTTCTCGTTAATCATGTTTTTCTTATATTATAAGGATTATTTTTTTACTGTTTAGTTCACTTCACTATAAAAGCGTGTTTTTTAGTTTTTTTTAAACTATAATTTTTTCTAGTAAAGGTGACAAAGCGGCGTGTTTTACGTTCTGGAACAGTAGTATTCAGAACATTGTCTGTAAAATGGTATTTTGAAACAGATCACACAAATCCTCTTGTCAAAAAAGAGAACCACGGCAAAAATAATTAATCACTTAGAAACCATTTGACAATTCGCTCAAATTCAGCATGCATTTTACTAAAAGTAACATCTTACAATCCTAATATAAGTTATTTGTCATCCAATCTGCAACAACAGAAATCATACTAATTCTACTTTAATTTGAATTGCAAGTATAACTAAAGCATTTACGATTATACAGAGCAGAAGGTATTTTTTGGGGGGTAAACAAAGAGTTTTGAGTTGTTAGTATTTAGTTTTATTATTTTTCAATCAGAAGTCAAACTTATTTGACGGCACGTCTGTACCTCATTAAACACTTCTTGAGAAAAATTGGTATGTTAATCCGTAAAAGTTCTCCTCCTTTGGTGTATTATAATCTTGACACACACAGCAGGACTTTTTTAAAAAAATTAATACTAAAGAAGGTGTAAAATGTATCTGGTTTGTTTTTTTCTTGGAACTTTTTAGTTGGTTCTCATTGCAATAAATATTAAAATTTATTAAAATGGCAGTTGTTTTTTTTAAAGAAAAATTACTTTGACATTTTTTATAAAAAGCTCAAATAGCTAAGCTTTATTCCCCTTGTGGCTGTACTTAGTGTAAAAATTAATTTTTTAATTTTAATTTCCTTTCCACTATATACCAGAGAATTTCTTTTTCACATAGGTAGGTTTTCAAATTTTGAAAAAAAATCCCTTTATTTAGATCCAGCTTTCTCATTATTTCTGTTTTTGTGCACTATCTATAGAATTTTATTTAAAAAATGATTGCAAATGTACGCTGACTATTTTTATGGGGAAGGAATATATTTTTAAAAAACCATAGATGAGATAGGGCCGAGATGTAATCTTTGTGCTAATAATAATAAAAATCTGTTGGTTCATGGAAGGGTCAGGACCTGTAAACTTCACCCTTATGTACGCCACTAGTTTAAAAATCCAATGGAAGTAAAATGTTTTTTTAAAAAGCTTTCGAGTGACTGTGCCTAGAAGTTCAAGTCAACTTAATTCAAAATTAAATTTCATATCATTGTTTAATTTCGTTTTATTTAGAATAACTCTTCTTTGGCGCAATAAATGAAAAAAGCAAGAATCATATTTATTGGTAGAAAAAATTCTTATAAATTTTAAACAGTTTCGTAAAATTTCATTTTTAAAAATTGGGACATTTTATATGATAGTTAAATGCTATTCATGCCATTCTATTACATTGATTAGTTTTTGAATTCACCGCCAGATGGAAGCACCCATAAAAATATTTTCAGAGAAGCTCTTCGCTATGAAACTGAAAGAAGAAACCGAGAAAAAATTTCTGTACTGTATCTGTTTCAAGTGTATTAATTGAAATTTAAGAACTTAATTTTATTATTGGAGCGGTTTTTAAAATTTCGGTTTTCAAAAAACAATATTTTGATTTTTCGCGAATCAAAGAAAAAAAACCCTGAAAATTTGAAAGAAAATCAATATATATTTTTTTCCTGCTTATTTTTACTTTAGATTGTAATTAAGTGCGAAATACATACAAAATCTGACGAACTAAAATAAATTAATTTTTTTACTTAACTGAATTATAAAAATGGGAGCAAAGAAACTAAATATGAGTTACTTTTAAAAATGTCTAAAAATCTAATTTTAGAGTAACCAAATAAATAAAAATTTCATTTTAATTTCCTATGTATATGAATTAATAAGTTTACTTGAGAATGTATTTATAACTAATTGCCAAATATACTGGTTACATCATTGTTTTATAGAGTCCTTTATGTTTCTATCTGCAGCAGTGGTTCCCAAACTTTTTTAAGCCCATGGACCCCTTTTATAGGAAAAACTAGTCCACGAAACTCTTTTTATTTATAGTCAAAACATTCCAACGGACCCCTTTTTAAAGACAAAACTTGTTCTCGGACCCCTTAGTGAAAAAGCTACATAAATGCGTAGGATAAAAATTACAAATTAAAAAAAAACATTTTGTAGTAAAATAATTTATTGAAATTGTAACTTTTTAAAAACTAAATTTAAAAAAAAAATAATGATTTGGATGAACTTGATGAGTTGTTATGAGTGTATTTATGTCCGGCTCAATGTTTGTGAGTAGTAACCGCAAGTCCCCACAAGTATTAATTTCTCTTTTCAGTCGGTTTTTCTTTTTCAATTCCTACTATTAACTCACACTCTCTATATATTTATTTATTTCTTTGTTTTTTATTTATTTATCTTGGTGGAATTTTCAATCGTTAATAAAATACATTTTAAAGCGCTCAATTGAGCTGAAATTTAATATACATGATTATTTTGGATGGCAATACAATAATTTAATTATAATTAACAAAAACTAATTATTTAAAGAATTACAAATACAGCCACGTTGGCATCATTTTTGGTGACTTAGTGACCCTTTCGGCGACTTGTCTCAAAACTTGAAAAGGTTTTTTTTTTTTTCACGTTTTAAAGCATTAAGTTGAACTGAAATTTTATATACACGATTGTTTTAATGACAGTACGATACTCTAATGATAATTAATAAAAATGAATTACCACTTAATGTTGTGATTCTATCCTATGTAGATACATATTTATATTAATTGCAACTATATATTTAATGAAAGTAGCAAAAATAAAATTTTTCTTTGTTGATAGTTCTAAGAAGGAATTGACTTAATTTTTTTTATATATTACTTGTGTGTGTGTTTTTTTATCTTTTTCCTTGATGATATTTACATCGCCACTGATTCCACGTTCTCCCCAATAGGAAGATGGTAAAGTAGTCAACAACTTCTGTACAATAACCCATAGTAAAGGATGTAAAATTCGGATCCGTTTTTGTAATCAGAATTTATGGTATCCTTGTTTAAACACATTGGTTTAAACAAGATAATAATCTAAAAAAAACTTTTTTGTATATTATTAATGTTAAAAAAATAATTCTATGCTGAATTTTATAGATCCTTAAAAATTAGGTTAAAATCAAGATTTCATATAAAATAATAAAAAATTTTGATCCATTTTTTTATTTGTATGGAAATTTAAATAAATAATAATAAGAGATAATAATAATTTTTTTATAAATAAATAATAATAATTTTTAGATTATTAACAAGTCCCACGTTTGTGGAAATTTCAATAAGATGTTCCTGTATTAGTATGAATTAACCTGTGTTTGGGATCTGAGTTAGTTCACGCGCAAAAGGGTTCAACACCAAGTTGGGAAAATCAAAGTGAATTATTATTATTTATTTAAATTTCCATACAAATAAAAAAATGGATCAAAATTTTATTTATTTTATATTAAATCTTGATTTTAATCTAATTTTTAAGGATCTATGAAATTCAGCATAAAATTATTTTTTTAACATCAAAAATATGCAAGAAAGTTTTTTTAAGTTATTATCTTTTATTTTTATTCAGTTATTTATTTATTTTGTAACTATGTCGTGAATTTAAACTTGTAACGAAGAGATTCTAGCTATTTTTCAATTCCTACTATATATATATATATATATATATATATATATATATATACTATATATATATGCATATATATATACATATATATATATATACATATATATATATATATATATATATATATATATATATATATATATATATATATATATATATATATATATATATATATAGGAATTGAAAATATCTTAGAATCTATACATATATATATATATATATATATATATATATATATCACTCTTTCTATTTATTTATCTTCGTTGAATTTTCAATCGTTAATAAAATACATTTTAAAGCGCCCAATTGAGCTGAAATTTAATATACATCATTTTTTAGGATGACAATACAGTAATTTAATTATAGTTAATAAAAATAATAGATTAAAATTAATTATTTAAATAATTACAAATACAGCCACTTTGGAATCCTTTTTGGCGACTTAGCGCTCCTTTTAGCGACTTCTGTCAAAACTTGAAAATATTTTTCTTTCTCTCGTTTTAAAACATTCAGTTGATCTAAAATATATAAATATACTAGAGGACCCGACAGACGTTGTCCTGTATACGCATCTTAAATTCAAAAATTCCAAATTTTTATGAATAAGCTTTAACAATCTGGACCGTTTTGAGTAAAATTTGTACTAAAAAGTTATTACAATGCCTAACTTCATTACATGTATGGTTATCACAATTCAATCAATCGATCGCGTGTGAGTATGAGTATACTATGAGCGAAGTTAAATGTAAAGGTTGTGTGAATATAAAAAATTACACACTTGTTTTAATTAAAGGTGAAAAAAAAAAGTTGAGACTCAAACCATTTTATAACAGGTATATTTATTAAATTGTACATAAAATGTTTAGTTTTTTATGCACATTTCAAAACTCTTCAAACACTAATTACATCTGAATGTAATAATTTAATTAAAACACGATTTATTTCAACAAAAAAAAATAACACGAAATGACAAAATATTTTCCTGAAATGATCACAGCACCAACTGTCGGGACCAACTTGAATTATAATAAAAGATTTTTGAATATTCGATACTGCGATCTTAGCGCAGTCTGCCGGATTCAATGTAAAACATTCCAAGATCAATAATTTATAAATAAAAAATTAATTAAATAAACTTTTTCTAAGCCGAATTATAAATCTAAACCATTCTCGAGTCCACTGGAACAGACAAAAACTTTCATCAAAATCGGTCCAGCCGTTTAGGAGGAGTTCAGTTACATACACATGCACAGAAGAATTACATATATAAAGATTATTTGAAAAGATATTAATTAAAAACGCTAAAAAGCGTGAATCGCGCGTCTGCATTTTCGTAACAATAAAGACCGAGTTTGGCCAGTTTGGCTGAAAATCAACTTTCGACGCCAACTTACGTCTTTTTCAATTCCTACTATTAGCTCACGATCTCTATACATATTTTATTTGTTTGTTTGTTTATTTATTTATCTTGTGGTGGAATTTTCAATTGTTAATAAAATACATTTTAAAGCGCTCAATTGAGCTCAAATGTAATGTACATGATTATTTTGGATGACAATACAGTAATTTAATTATAATTAATAAAAATTAATTGATTAAAACTAATTATTTAAAAAATTACAAATACAGCCACGTTGGCGACTTAGCGACCCTTTTGTCGACTTATGTCAAAATTTGAAAAGGTTTTTCTCTCACGTGTTAAATAAACTATTCACTTGAAAGAAAATTTAATAGACACGATTGTTTTGGATGACAATACGATACTTTAATGATAATTAATAAAAATGAATTTCCACTTAATGTTGTGATTCTGTCCTATGTATATACATATTTATAATAATTGCAACTATTTAATAAAAAGGAGCTAAAATAAATTTTTTCTTGGTTGATCTAAGTAGGAATTGATTTAAAAATATTTTTTATATTATTTGTTAATAACAATAGAGTTGTTACAACAATGCAGGTGAATGCTGAGTTGTATTTTTTGAATGTTTTTAATTAATATCTTTTTAACTAATTGCTATATCGGACCGATTTGTGAATTTAAACCATTTGCGAATTTACTTGAACCCTCACAAAAAATTTCATCGAAATCGGTCCAGCCGTTTAGGAGGAGTTTAGTGACAAGCACACGCACAGAAGATTTTTATATATATGAAGATATATATATATATATATATATATTATATTTATATATTAAATATAACTTTATGTTGTGATTTTGTCATATGTATGTACATATTTATATCAATTGTGACTCTTTAAAAAAGTAGCTAAAATAAAATGTTTCTTGGTTGATCTAATTAGGAATTGACTTAAATTTTTTTTATATTACTTGTGTGTGTGTGTGTGTGTTATGTTAAAAGATGTATCGGTTCAAATTTTTTGCTTTTAACTATTATAAACATTTACATTGAAATACCGTTTTTATTCGATTATACGCCGAAATTGCTTCTGAGCCACACCTCAAATACTCAACACGTTTTTGTGAAGAAATAAAAAGTGTTGCAAAATACTTTATCAATATCCGATTGTTAAGAAAAGTTTTTTAAAAAAATTTCATATGAGTATTTATTAGTAGTGCATTTTTAATTTATTTTACCAATATTAAAAACTTTTAAATACATACACGAGCCTGTAGTTGTTCTTACCGTCCGTATCACGGTCGATTTCCTCCATCCAGCAAATTTTTTCCTCTCCTTCGATTCTGAGCTTCATCTGAATTTCTGTAGCATTGACATTTCAGAAAAAAAAGTGCGCCTTAGATTCTCTCGACTAAAGAGGGTAAATAAATGCAATCTACTACTATTCTAATATGTAAAGTTTGAAAAGTAAACTACTATGCTTTTGTTTATACAAATATTATGTAAACTCTAACATAAACATCATTAAAATAATTTGAAGCCTACTGAGTGGCGTAGTTGGTTTGTCGCTGGCCTTGTACGCCTAGGGTTACGGGTTCGACCACGGCCCAAGTCGGTGGATTTTCGTGATGCATAAAATCAACAGCGGCCATGTCGTATGATTATGCGGCGTGTAAAAGACCTTCGAGTGCATGTTTGGCATAGGTGCTCTCGTCAAAATTAAAATCCTAAGTACGGTTTCGCATCGACAAAGCTCAGGTGCCTCCCTCTGAAGGAGACTGGGCGTCAAAATTACCTGCGGCGATTGGTATCCACCTATATGGTGCCGCCCTAAGAAGAGATATCAGCTTCCGGGGAATGTACTAGTTCTGCAATGGTAAAACGCCAATTCGCAAATGGGACATCATGAGTTTGCAAAAAACATTATATATATATATATATATATATATATATATATATATCGATCAGAAGGTAATTATTTGGTTGAATATGATGATGTAGTCGTGAGAATGCAAAAGTTTGGTGTTGTAATTCAACAACAGTTTATTTAACTTTTTCATCAGGAAAGTTATTTGAGAGCGCGCGCTTCACTCAAATTCCAAAATACAAAAGAGAGAATTATTCAATTTTCCCATTAAAATTTGGAAGGAAGAATAAGAAAAAACGTAATATAAAACTTTAATCACGTGTTAAAATGAAGGGAATCGTTAGTTATTTATAGAAGTTACATCATTTGTTAGGGATAAGTTGAAATACCTTTTTTAACGAAGTATCACTAATAAATGCCAACATATAATCTTTAATATTTTAATGCTAAAAGAAGGAGACGCGTTTCGAAATAGGATGTTTGGAATTATGATTCAGAGATTATAAATAAATAAGATTCGAATTTTAAGTAAACATTAATTAAAGTTTTATTATATATATATATATATATATATATATACACAATTTTGAACAATGAAAAGAGTTAATTACATAATTTTCTTTTCCCAGATGAATGCTTAGTTTAATATTGGCTCCAAATAAATTTAATTTATCGGTCGCTATCAGGACAAGAACATGATTTAGTTTGTTTTTTTTTATAGAAAATCACTGGTGATACTGATTTATAAAGGTAACTGAACACTTCTTTAAATACTTTTTCTACAATTGAATAAATAAATTAAACTAATTTTTTTAAATCAGGTATCAGTAAAGTTTTATGTTTTAGAAATATATATATATAGATTGTAAAATTAACGTACGTTATTTTTAAAAACATTATTGACTTTTTTTTGTTCTTTTTTATATATGTTTATTTTACATTTTAAATTTCTCGTCGCTTCTCGTAATGTTTTAAACAAAATAAACAAAACTATACTTTTTTTGCTAGAAAAAAATCTTTTAAAACTAAACAGAATTTTAATGTTTTTTTGCGTCCCCACCTTTCATTATTTCTTAAAATAGATAACTTTTTATTCATCTTTAGCTGAAAATTTGTAATTTTTTCAAAAATTAAATGTTATTAGAAAATGTTTTTAAATCTTTTTTTTTTTTTTTTTTTTGCCTTTTGTTTTGTACCATAAGTCAGTTGATTTTAGCTAAATCTTGTTAACTTTTTTTTAACATTTGGAAGAATATTTTATCAATGTTTCTCTTACCGAAAGGTTTGATTTATTAATTTTACAAACTAAAAACCATTAAGTCCTTGGAAAGCGTAATTACGTAACCTTATAGCCATATATAATTTTTAGGTGGCATTTTTAAAATAAATCTATTTTACATTCCAATCAAAATAAAATCTTAGCAGACGATTATTCTGAAGTTGCCAAAGTCTTATCTCAAAATGCAAACAAAAAAATGATTTACAAAATCTTCCATAAAGTATGAACGACCTTCTGTATATTTAAATAAAAAATAAATATTTTAACACAAATCTTGTCCTTACACCACTCTACTTCATATCAAAATATCAGATTTAGAATTTTTTTGTGACTTTGTAACAAATGGTGATTCTTTATCTCTCTCGTGCTTTATATTAATGCTTTTATTAATGGTTTATATTAATGCTCACGCGCGCGCGTGCTTTTATTTATAAAATTAACTGTAATTTTAATTATGGAAAGTTCTGGAATTTTCGATGGCAATAGATAAGAAGATGGAATATGGGGTTTGTAAAATAAAGTCTTGAGTGATATGTGGCAAGAATTGCTGATATTTTTTATTTCCGTGTTAAAACTGGCCCCCACACCCGTGGACAAAGAACTACGATCCCGTAGACGCTGTGACGAAACGCCGCAGAAAAATGAAAAATTAACCGGTTCTGTAAACCTTACTGTCCCGGAAAAAAATTACTGGTATTGCGCCGCAATCCTTCTAAAGCAAGAGAAAATCCCTGGAAATCGAGAGACAAAGTGAATCATCCTGACTTCAATTGTCTGAAGAAAAGAAAAAAAGAACATCTATTTCCTATTAAAAGTTTTTGCAATAGTGTTTTGTACATTTTTCATATACAAGTGATAGCAATCCTGCTACAGTGTGTTAGTGCTAGGGATAATTTTATTATTTTATTTCATTGATTTTTTGGTATTCTTATGCAATGAGATAATTCTTAATTTTGCTGTATATTAATTTACTTCTTGTGAGATAACGTTTCCTGATTAATATTTTGTGAATTGCACATTAATAATTACAATTTAATTTGATATTTTACTGATTTCCTATTGAATTTAGGTAGCATTACATACCTGATTATTTTAGTTTTGTTTAGTATTTTCATTGCATTGAATTTTTGTATCATTACAACTGATGATTCCTAAATTTTCCTTATATTATTTTATTGTTTGAATTAATGTTCCTTGTTGATATTTTGAATATGTTATTAATTTATTTGCCTATTTTAATTGTATTTTGAAGTGCATAATAATTTATAAGGTCTTAAAGCTTGCCATATTTTAAAGTGTATTCCCATATCTGTAAGAGCTTTGGTGGACAATAAGGAATGGACCTTAGTTATTTATTTTATTTATTTGCAACTCTTAAATTTCTCAGTCATGTCATTTCTGGGAAAAGGGAAAAAAGCTGATCTCATTAAGCTTGCTATTGAGTTAGGTGAATGTGAGTCGAATGCGGAAGAGCTAAAAATAATTGAATTAAGGACAAAAATTTTAACAAATGATGCTTATAAGGAAGAACCTGAATTTGTGAAATGTATCTTTGAGGGAATCGTATCAAATAGGATAGACGAGGAAAACAACAAAAAGAGCAAACACTGCGTGAATTTGAGTTACAGAAAATACGACTGCAAAATGAGACTCAAAGGGTCGTAGGTTCACTATCCCTACCCCAAACAAAAATTGAATAAAAAAATTGCTACCAACATTCAATCCTGAAGTTGATAACATGGACCTGTTCCTTACCTTATTCGAACAGCAAATGAAGCTATTAGATCTTGGTGAAGATCCGTGGGTACCCTATCTCATTGGTACCCTACCCAGTGATGTAACCTCCCTCATTGCCCGTTATCCTGAGGAGAAATGCAGGGATTTCTCCCACATTCGAGGAATGCTTCTGCAACGGTTCAAATTAACCGCAGAAAAATTCCGGGAGCTGTTTTCACGTCACAGAAAAAGCCCAAATGGGACGTGGAAGGATTTTTATTTTGAAATCCGAGCATATTTTGAAGGTTGGCTCAATGAGCTTAAAATTGATTCCTTTGACGGATTGAAGAATTTGATGATTGCCGATCAAATGAAAAAGAGTTGCTCTCCAGAGCGTAAGGAACATTACCTGGATATCTGGGAAGAACTTATCTCCCCAGAAATGTTAGCAGATAAGCTGGAAGCATTAGACAACATCCGACGTTCCCTACCCAGGGGACCTGGAGACACGTGAAGGCAAGTGAAACCGTAAATGATGGAAGACAGGCATCATTCAGGAAACCTAAACGCCCTCCCAAAAGAGACTATTCCCATCAGGTACCAAATGAGAGATCCCCTCTCAGATGCTATGGCTGTGGGAAACAAGTAGTGATAAAATCTAGGTGCCCCACCTGCAACCTCAACGCCTCACAAAGAACAGACGTAGCAACAAATCACATTAATGCTTACACAGCTCAGACCAGAAGCCCTCGATTGACCCTAATCGACATAACTTTCTGTGGAATAAAGGGACGTGTATGTTCAGACCAAGGATCTTCACATTCAATTGCTGGGGAAAGGATGTTCCAGATATTTAAGGATAAGGGACTCCTTTTCCAGGAAACCACATTAGCAATGAGTTTAGTAGATGGTCAACAGACTACAGATGAGGCCCTCACAACCCAAGTAGTGGTAGAAATTGAGGGGAGATCAGTCTTGACAAAATTCATAATTCTCCCAAAGGCAAAGGGAAATAGAACACTTTTAGGAACATATTTCCTTAGTTCTGCTGGTTTGGTTCTAGATGTGAAGAATATACTTGTTGGTACTTCTGGGATAATCCTACCCACAAGTATCCATTTGGTGAAGAATTGGACCCCCCGTCTATAGTTAAGAAGATGTCCAGCAACACCTGCCAATTAAGAGAAGGGGAAGGTGAAAGTTTGACCTCTGTGTGTGTGTGTGCCCAGAAGGAGAAACTTAACCTCCTGTTGGAATCCTTCCAAAATGTCTTCGAACCAGGGGGAGAAGCAACAAATATCTTGGAGCACCACATTAACTCGGGAACTAATCCTCCTATCTCTGTACCCCCATACAGAATGTCTCCTGTAAAGAATTGTCCTGACTGCATTAAATACAAAGCTTCAAATTAGAAGCCTTCCGGGCTATTACAGACACCTGTGCCAGCCCAACATTTTCAAACCTTGGCCATTGATCTCTTCGGGCCCCTACCTGAGAGTAAAGATGGTAAAAGATGGATCCTCATCATTGAGGATTGTACCACCAAGTGGGTCGAACTGTTTGCACTATCCAATGCCACAGCTAAAGAATGTGCCATTACCTTGATTGAAGAGGTTCTACTGAGGTATGGCATTCCTCGCCGCCTTATCAGTGACAATGGAACCCAGTTTGTGTCAGCAGTGATGCAACAAATATGCTACCTATTAAACATCCATCAATCCTTGATCCCTGTATACCATCCACAAGCTAACCCAGTTGAACGAAAGAATAGGGTTCTGAAACCACGGCTGGCAATTCTCGCCCAAGACAAGCATGACTGTTGATCAGAGAAGCTACCCTTCATCCGCTTTGCTCTCAACAGAGCCAAATGCGAAACGACAGGACAGACGGCAGCCTTTCTTAATTTTGGTAGAGATTTACGCTCTCCAAGTGAAGTTGTTAATGATATCCGAGTCGTCATCCAGAATGATAATTTTGTGCCAGAGATAACTTCCTATCTCAAGAAATTCGCTAAGTTTTCCACTCAGATTAGAGAGGTGGTTGAAGAGCAACAGGATAGTAGGAAGTTTTACGCTGATAAAAAGAGAAAAGCTGCTCCAACATATCAACCTGGAGAACATGTCTTTGTAGCATCACATCCGCTGAGCAATGCTGCGCAAGGAGTGAAGTGCAAAACTAATGTCACGCAGAGACGGTCCCTACGTGATTTTAACACAAAGATCACCATCATCTTACGAGATTGCTAGTCTTGATAATCGAAACCGGGGAACCTCTTGCTTTATATTAATGCTTTTATTAATGTTTACCACTGTAATTTTAATTATGGAAACCTCAATAGATAAGAAGATGGAATATGGAGTTTGTAAAATGCTTTAACTCCTTGTAATAATGACAAAGTAAAACCCCTTATTCCTCTTCGTAAACGTGGCCGTCCATTGTGCTTTCCATAATTTTTAAGATGTCAGTTCACAATAAACTTCATTTGAAAATTATTAACTTCCACCCACTCAAAAATGTACCAATTTGAAGTGCGTTGTAGAGTGCCACTGAGAATTGTACCGCATGCCAGAAGTTTCGAACACCTGTTTTTTGCAATATATTACTTTACTGATGTAGATTACATTATTAATATAATTAGAAATAAAAAGACTCGACGTCAAGGACAGAAGAAACAATGTATTAATTGTCATAAACAATTTGATTAATAAAAAAAAATTACTAAATCAGATAATTAGTTATTGTCTCTCAATATCTTACGTCTAAAAGAAATAATGTGAATAAAAAATATAGATTCATTTTCTAGTTCTTTTGGATTCGTGAAAGTAATGCTGATTTTATGAAATTACCATTAATTACACACACAAACCATTTTTTAAAAATATTTGTATCGAAAGAACCAGTTAAGTTAAATTATATGCGAATAATACATGCCCAAAACACACACGCACGCATTCACGAAAGCACACACGCACACACAACATTAAATTATGTATGCTTCGTAAAAATACTTAAATGTTTTTGTACAAAACATAAAACATTCCTATAACAAATCGCTAATGGTTATATTGGAGGCTGTATTGAGTATAAAACAAAAGAAAATGGAGGGCTTCATAAAAAGGTGCGGAAACAGGTGCTACCAGACAAAGTTTTCTGATACAAAAAATTTTCGATTTTCGATAGTAGTTATATAGTTATACTCATAAAATAGCTAGTGGTTGAGACACTAGCTTCCTTTTTTTTTCTTTCGATTAAGCTCGAGTGCCTTTTTCAAAGCGATTTTTATCTGACAAAATTTTGTGCAGTTTAAAACAACAACTTATATCAACAAAACTTGTACGTGTCAAATGCTATTCTCATTAAAAAATGCATTTTTAAAATGAATAATTCAAATTATAAACTGTTCATCATAAGTTTATTAAAACTTACATTATTAAAACTTATAGTTTTCGCTATATGTTTTAATAATGTATATAATTCTGATAAAAATTATTTAAATTGAGTGCATATTTTTTAGTCATTTTATATGTATATATATATACGTAGTATAATAAAATGAAATAAGATACGAAGTAAAAAAGTTGTATAACTTACAATGCCAAAGACGAAAGAAATTGAAGTTCAAGAGACATAACAAATATAGATACAAAAAGAGTCTTTGGACTAAAATGTGGCATTATGATTTCTAGATCTGTCACTAAATAAGGCCAGCGATTTAGGGTTAGCAATGCTTTATGGATCCACCTTCCCCGTACAGCAGAAATTTTCGACATAATAGAAAAAAAAACAGAGCCACGTTGAAAGGTTAAGCCTATATATATAATTACTAATATTCATGACAAAACAGATGAATTTACTCATAAATTCAATATTATAAAAGGACCTCATTAGAAAAGAAATGTACATTTTTCTATATTCAGAAATATTATTATTAATTAAATACAGCGCAATAAATTTCTTGTTTCGAAAAAAATATAAAATAAAAAACTATTAACATTTTATTAAGTATTGCTCAATCCAAAACCAGTCCAATTAATTTTATTAGTAGTTACTTGTTTAAAGAAATTCTAAATAGTAAGGATTAAATTTCCTTAGAATATTAATAGTTTATTATTATAAATTTATCATTTTTCCTAGACAGATATGGTTACCTGCATATTCAAATTAGTGGTAAAATTACTTATTATGCTAGTTTTGTAACCCCCCGTAGTTTAAACTCTTCTCATATGAACAGTAGAAAAACTATCGCGCCCTCTAGCGGGTAGAACAATCTTCAGTAATGGCCAAGCTTCGGAACTGTAAGGACGTACGAGCATGCGCTCCGATCCCTTTAAATTCTATTGTAACTGTTAGTTCTCTAGTTATGTAAGTAAATGTTTGTTTTGTCTAATAAACGTGTTTAATTAACTAGTGGACTTAATTAAGAACCCCTTCCCCGCGTGTCCCTTTATTTCATTGGGTCACACACCTTATAGTTTTGTTTTAACCATAATTTGTTTAATACATTTATAATCCTAGTGTCCCTTAAATAACGGTAGTATTTATACTTACCATTTAATTATTTAATTTCTATTAATTTCTTACTTTTGCTGATACTATTCAGCCAATTCCATGCTTTGAATTTGTATTTGGGTCCAAAATCTGGCAATAACTGGTTCATTGTACTCAAATTAGCGTGGACTATGTATTATTTCATGCAAATTTTAGATAAGCTACCTTTTCTTGTAATGGATTCAGATATACTATCCATTATTTTCAAAAGGAATTTGCTCAGTATTATTAACAGTAAGGGGGAAGGCCGACTGGCCAAAAAACACGTTATAAACCCCACTTTTATATAAATTACCTTTAATGCA
Source organism: Trichonephila clavipes (assembly GCA_019973935.1). NCBI lineage: Eukaryota > Metazoa > Arthropoda > Arachnida > Araneae > Nephilidae > Trichonephila > Trichonephila clavipes. Next base: position 17,857 of record BMAU01014838.1, read on the forward strand.
TAAGTGCTATCCTAAGTCAGCAATGTTGATAATACTGCAGCATCCAAATATATATATAGTTTTTAAAGTCTATTATTTTTATAATTTTTTAAATATCTTTTCTAAACTCTTATGTCTGGTTTATAGTGCAATTTTGGTTATTTTTGCTTCAGTTTTAGAAATTATTGAGGACTCATCTCTCTATAGTACAGAATATTAACTCTCTCTCTCTTTATATATATATATATATATATATATTGCTGGCCACCGTAAATGCAACACAGAAAGACAAGAGATAGCACAACAAAATTTATTTTGTAGATAACATGTTGACCACAAGTATCAAATGATTAAATTTATAGACTTCAGTGAAGCGTGATTCCTGCCAGAATCAGTAGCCAGAGTAGGCGCCATTGTTGGAGATCACCGCTGCCACACTCCTCGGCATTGATTCAAAGAGACTTTGGATGTGTTCTTGGGGTACAACAGACCAAGCAGCTTCCACACATCGCCGAAGTTAATCCGGTGTGGTAGCTGGGGGTGTAATCTGGGTCAATCGTTGAGCAACCATGGGCCACATGTTTTCTATCGGCGAAAGATCTGGAAAGCAAGCCAAGCAGGGAAGCAATTCAATCTGGTGATTGACGAATAACCTTTATACAATGCGTGTCACGTGTGGTCGTGCATTATCCTGTTGAAATATGGCTGTGGCTAAGCCCTGAAGGCAAGGAAGGACAACTGGCTCCAACACCTAGAACATGTAGCGCTGGCTTTTTAAAGTACCGGCAATGCGTACTAGAGGAGAACGAAGGTGATATCCAATACCGCCTCATACCATAATATCCGGTTCAGGACCAGTGTGGCGGTATATAATGCAGCTGTTCAGCATCCTCTCTCCACGGTGTCTCCAGGCTCGAATCTGACCATTGTGGTGTTGCAGACACATGCGTGACTCGTCAGTCAAGACAACTTCATTCCATTCTGTACCCACATCCTTCTTTCATCGCACCATTGGCGGTGGAGACGTCTGTGGTTATGCGTCAAGGGTAGACCAAGCAATGCACATCTTGTGGACAGACCACTCTGCTGTAAATGGCGTCTAATGATGCGCGTAGACACTGAATGATGCGTTACAGACTCAATATGATGTGTTACGGTTCGTGATGTGACTGAGCGATCCGTCACTGCCATGCGCCCAATTTGCCTGTCCTCACATAATGTGGTGCACTGAGGTGCATGCGATCGACCACGTCGGTCCGTCGTACCCTCCTGCATCCAACGGTCACATATCCGCATTACAGTTGTTTGGTTTCGTCCAACACGACTACCGATTTCCCTGAAAGATAATCCACAATCTCGGTAGGCCACTTTCCTTCCTCTGTCGAACTCGGATACTTGATCAAAAGCTGATTGCTTTTTTTATGCGAGACATAACTGATCGTTTTTTGAAAAAACTACAAAAAACACAATCGCCGAACTTGAAATCGTCGAAATCTCCAAGCCTTAAATAGCGCTTTGAGGTGGCGCCACTTGCGCGCGTAATGTGTGTCTGCGCTGAAATTCTAATCATTTGCATATCTCACCTCCACTAATGCATGTTTTAAATTTCATTTTATTTGCTTGCTTCCTCCAGGGTGTTGCATTCACGGTGGCCAGCAGTATATATATATATATATATATATATATATATATATATATATATATATATATATATATATATATATAGTCTAATTCTCTACGAACAAGAGATACCAATCACATTCGAAAAACTCATAGACAGTAGGAAAATCACACAATGGCGGACACATGAGCAACCGAGATTAAAAATTTTAAAACGGATATTGCAGTATTATAAGCATATATATGTAATAATGTATGTTAATTTTCTTTTGAGGGGTTTTAATCCGAAATGGTCTTGAGCCCTTCAAGACTTCTCGTGATAATAATTAATTTCTAGTTTAATCCCTAACGGGATGTAACCATAACCTTATCTCCTCAAAACTAAAAGCTTATTGTTTTTAAATTAAAAATGATGCAATCCGGCATCACCCTGTGGTGGCTTTATCCGCGTCCTTCTGACCTCTTGGGAAATCATTGCTCCTTTAAAATTATTTTATTTGCAATGCACCCTCTGAAGAAGAGAACGTGATTATGTAAATTAGGTCTACTATATATAGTCTAAGCTTTCAAGCTAGAGAGTGAGAGAGATAGAATAGATTGCTAGCGGTTCAGAGATTAATCAAATTGATAGTGTAACACAGATATTTGATAATTGTAACTATTAAAGGGACTATTGATCTCTAGAGATTAGATAGAGTAGATAGCTAGAATAGTAGTATATTCAAACCTGAAGTAAGTGTGTTCTGCTATTTAAAGTCTTCTCATACTTCACGTACCTCGTTATTTACCTACGTATTGCTTCAATTGGGTGCATCTCTTAATTTAGACTGCTTAAAATTGTGTTGTTGATTGTGTGACAAATAAATTGAGTAATTTTGGCCATGGTTTTAGTCTTCTTTCTCTTCCTCCCTCATCTCTAGGCATGGATGAGAGAACCTCACAACCCGAGTATCTGGATCAATCAGAAAAACCTTTGCCGCATTGATTCCCAAAGTGGTCTATATGGACCCCCAGGGGTCTATGACGAAATGAAAGGGGTCCACGTTAGAGAACAAATAATTTGGGGGTCCATAAGGTGTAAATGGGGGGGTCTATGATGGGGGTTCTCATAAAACCAAATCGTGATTATAATTTTAAAATAATATTTAGTCTAGTGGAAACCACAGATTTTATCTATTTAATAGATTTATTTACTAATTTTAGTAAGGTTAATTTGCAGTTACAAGGTGACAACATAAATTTTATTAAAACAAAGGTCATGTCCGCAATTTTGGTTTTAAAAAGACATATCTGTTATTTATCACGAATTATGGAATATCGGGAGAAAATTTTTTAATTACTTTTCCTAGTGAGAATGAGTTTCAGCGTATTGGCCAAACTCCAAAACAAAAAAAAAAAGAAGGGGGGACTCTACTAATCGAGGAGATTTAGCGTTAAACCTGACACGATTGATTCCAAATGTTGAAAAATTGTTATTGAAGCACCAGACTCATTACACCCTTTAAAAGCACTTGTTTGTTGCTTAGTTGTTTTATGTATTAATTAAATTTTAACTTAGTTAACGTGTTTTTCTTGAGTTTTAAACATCATACTTCACTTCAGTTAGAAATTTAAATCGCTTAAAGTAAGTAAGTAGATCTATACCAGATGTCAAAAAAGATATTTAAATTCGTAAAATTGCAAAAAAAATCCAATTTTAGGTAAACAGGGGTCTACCCCAAACTGAAAAACATGGCAAGGGGTCTATGAGACAAAAAAGTTTGGGAAACTGCTTTACCGGAAATCATATGATTTTAATAGCTTTTGGTTGTTCATCGTTATAAACAGACGAGATTTCTGGAAGGAAAAAAGGTTGCGTTTCGTCAATGGCATGTAAACCACGCGTGTTAATGTCTATCTTTTTGTTTAATGTTTGTGAGTGTTTTTTGTACATAACAAATTCATGAAAGATTCAAAAGTACCAAGTCTCATAAAAATCGCTTCAACAACTACATGAATTTATCTGACTCCATCAAGAAAAAATATCTTAAAGGAAGTCCAAATTGCTTCATATATACATTCGAAACTCTATATTGCGCATCTTTTTATGTAGCGAACTTTTTCTTGGAAGCTTGAACATTTCACTGTTTTCTTCGTAAAATAACCTCTCTATAGTGAAGTGCGCTTTCTATATAACCAACTTTTTATTTTGTGGTTCAATTTTTGTTCTCTCTTTTTTTTCTAAAGTATTTCTGAAAAAATTTCTACTTATTCTTTCTTTAACACATTTTATGATGGCCATAAAACTTGAACTTGTTTTATTAGATCCTAACTCTCCGAGAGCAATAGAATTCTAGACGTTTAATCCAAGAAGTGCAAATTTTAGCTCCCCATTGCCCAGTTCACTAGAAACATCTTCGATATCCTCTTTCACCCTTAGTAGAGTTGTCTCGTGTCCCCATGTTCAAATTAAAGAATAATGTAGTTTTAATATTACTCTAATGCTTTAAATTATTAAATGTCCTTAAAATTCGTTAATTTTAGTATAAAATTATTTTTTTAATATCTTCGACATCTTTTTTTCTTTGTTTCTTTCTTTTGTGATAGGTATGATGTATGAAATAAACATATATTAATTTTATAAAAGGTGTGAATAATTTACTTTTTTTTAATATATAGTGTTAATGAATGTAAAATATTTGTTTTATGTGGTTTATAAAGTATATTAAAAGATGAACCTCTATGTAATGAATTTTCCATATAACGAACATTTTTCCTGGATTTAACGACTTCGTTATATAGAGGTCCGACTGTATATATATATATATATATATTGCAGCAATAGAACCAATCTACTCATTTATTATTCAATTATAGCTTTATCTTTTCCCAAATGAGCCCTCCGAGGACCAATTTAATATAAAAAGCAGTATTATTCAGAAGAAAAAAAAAAGAATTATTCAGCAAGCCACTGAAGACCCGTCTTGTAGATGGGGAAGATGCACGTTAAATCTGCCGAGACTCGGTGTTCTCCCGATGGTTTTGTGTGATTGTTAGTGCCATCTCAGGTGTCGTCTTCGTCACTTGACCGAATTTCAAAAATACGACGTCCGTCACCAATAGCCTTCGTGTTGTAAATTAGTGCCACATTCATGTAACTCTCATCCACTTCATTATTCAGCAAGATAATTTGGGTCGCATTCAGATTTCGAACTTATGATACATCTTGAATACTTCTGACTTAGCAGCACACAAGCTCGTATGGCCCATTAGGCTTTGCAATAACTTTTTGAGTTATTAAAACAATATTAGAACATATGAATAAATGTATGAAAAAGCTATGAATAAATGTATCATTGTAAATTACATACATATCAATAATTCTTTTAATCTCATGGTGAAAGTGTATAAGAAATAAATTATAGTATTAAAAAAACTAAAAAAACACGATTTTATGGTTAATCGAACTGAAAAGTAAAAACTTCACATAAAGAACACTTTTTGTTTGTCTGTTGCATTTGAATAAACCATGAGCGTTTTCGCTTTAGGGTTGTAACTTAAACTTTTAGTCACCAAATCTGGAAATGGGATCTGAAATGAGTCGCCAAATCTAGAAATGGGAAATGGTTAATCCTGATCAGGACAGCGGAACAAAATTATTAAATTATTGTATTGTGATCGGTCTTTGACAAGTGTGCAAAATTTCGAATTAATCGATCTTTGAAAGTGGGTAAAAATCGAATTCAAAGATTCCGTTATTTACAGGAGAAGCAAATAAAAGCGTGTTTTTTATCATGCTTTTATTATCGAATTTGTAAATCCTTTTATAATAAAATCATGCTTGCGTTATGCACATATAAACATAATTTACAAACTGTATTGTATATCAGCCGGAGTGAGTAAAAACTTGTTATTGATGGTTATCTGGTCTTTTTTTTTGGTAAAACTGAAACATTGTTGCGAAATCCTGCCAAAATAGAGATACATTGATGTTAAAGAGTTATTTTTGATGGATTAAAGATTACAAATCCTTTTATGAGGCCAACCTCTTTTTTTAAAAATCTTATTTTCCTTACTTTCTGACTTTCCAGGGAAAATATTTTTCATTTCTTTCCATTACAGTCTCATTCCGAGACTAAGTGGAAATCAATTTTCTCTGCTAAGTTTTGAACATTTGTATTAATTTTTTATACTTTTGTCTTTTTATTATTTTTTAAAGATAAATGAGACAATTTATATAGTTGTTTATTCCCCTTGAAATTATATATATATACATATATATAAATTCGATGATTTATTATACAGATTATTTATATATACAGAGAGAGTATTATGAATGTAGGATTATATAAAGCATGAGATATGTGTACATAATTGGAAAGATAAATGAGTAAAATGCCAGGGCTGTATTTTTATATATATAATCACTAACCATAGACTAAAATGCCATAAATTTAGTAAAACAAAGCAATAAATAGAATCGTAATATGACAATATAGGTAAGAATATGATAGCTACAGTAGTATAACAGCGAACAGCTTTAGGAACTAAAGGCGTTATCACAAGTATTCATATTTGGAACAATTTTTCTTTCAAACAACCTTTTGGTGAGATTTTTGCACAGTTTCCATAACAACGGCTTCAAACAACTTTTTCTCAGTGAGCTGAAAGAATTGCTCGAAATTCCCTCCAATGAAGTTCTTCGGCTTCTTATGTCATAAAAATGGTAAAGTGGCAGGCTCGGCTTCGTCAAATGCATCAGAAACGGCATACAATATTTTAATGGCACATAATATTGTTATGACATAAAATATTTTATAAAGAATGTTGGTTAATTTCTGTTTACGACCGTCAAGAGAAACGTGAGTGGAATAAAAGAAATAATATTGGATGTTCATTTTCCGAAACTGAAAAAGCGATGAGTAATTTTTCATTGTAGAGATAGGGTGAGGATGACAGCAGAGCATATCGTTTTGCTTTCAACAACCCTTCACCCCTACAGCTGCTAGAAATAATTGTTTATAAGAGACTCGAGCTGTTCCGAGACAGGCGTGTATGATAAGGCCTTAAGTTTTGCCAGCCAACCTTTCCCATATTTGCCAATATTACTGAGAAGCAAGGTAGGGAAAATGGTATAAGAATGAAATTCCATGTAAATGTGTTGGGCTTTTGGCTTTGAATCTTTATCAATGATTATTTTACTTTGAGTAAAAAATTGAAGGGTTTATCATTCATTGAGTATGATTTATATAAGTAGCTTTAGTTGTAATTTTTATCGTACTTCATCGTATGCTTCTTATCGTCTTCTTCGGCTCAGGAGAATTGCATTGACTCCGTTAACTTTTCCGAATATACATTTTTTCTGTTAAAAGTAGAATATATATTTTCGTGATTTCAGATTAAATGTGAGAAATAAAGAGAAGAAGACAAAATAAATAATAAAACGCTGAAGAACATACGATTGTTGTTTTTCAAGAAATCATTTTTTGGCTGAAAAGTATTCAAAATTTTATATTCAAAAACAACAATGAATATTTCCTACTTAAATAAGTAAATACAGTGAAATATTCATTTAACACGAAAAAGCTTAAGATGAGATATTGGTTAACACGAAATAATAAATCATTCCCGACAAACTACTATGCATTATCATGCATTTTTTCCCCTCTTAAGAGGTGTGTCGAAAACAAAATCTTCTTAAGGGGACTTGGCACCCTTTGAGCAAACTTCTTAATTTACGTATTTAAAAATTATATTTTAGCATTTTATACAATGTTTCTATTCAAGAAAATGTTACATATGAAAATAGGTGGTGAAAATACCAGGTGAAAATTTTCATATATTATTCACACAATTTAAAAAATTTTAAATTTTTGAAGAAAATTGAGAAAATTTTAAAATCCTACTCCTTTTGTAAAAATTAATTTTTTGACCTGAAATTTTTTTTATAATACTCTTATGGATGATCTAAACAACTTTAGGGATCGATTTTAGAATAACTTCATTCGTTTTCGAGAGAAAAAATAAAATGTTGATATACACTCTAAAAATCAAAGAAAAAGCCAACATGTCTTACATTTTATTTTTTAAAAAAAAAGTGTTCAGTTTATAGCAAAACGGATCCCTAATTTTATTACATGCTTTATTTTCAACACGCAAGAAAAAAATGGAAGTGATTGGTAAGTAATTGTCGAAGGAGTAGCATTTTGAATGCACTAAGGTTTCGAAAAACACAAACTGATAAAAACAGGTTTAACGTTTATAATTCTGAAAAAATAATTATTATAAGCTTAATTAAACTTAAAATACCACTTTAAGATATTACTTATACGTTTTTCTTTAAAATAATTGCATTTTCATATGTTTTCAACCCACACATTTTTATAAATGATCAACTTTTAGAGAGTACTAATTGCACAAGAAAAAACTCAAGAAAAACTTTAAAAAAATTTTTTTTCTGTCACGACAGAAATTTTAGCTGTTTTTCTTCTTATAATATTAAAGTATTACATTTGTATGAAAAATATATCAGGAATAAGAACTGAAATTATAAAATTATTAATATAAAATGCCTTTTAATTTAAAAATTTTACATGCACACATTTCACAAGGAAGAAAAATTACATTATTGTATTGCCTCGGAAATATTCTACTTTTAATACTACACATTCTTTTTTATAGTTATTATTTCTATTTATAAAATAGATTTTTTTTTATCACATAACGCATTTTTTAGCTTTTTTTTCTAAAAAGGGGGTGTGTCTGAATTGCCTAATTTGTTTCCAAATGAAGTTTTGTTCAACTTCTAACTTTCCGACATGCACAAGTGATATATCAATCGAAAGATAATAATGAAAAGAATAAGATTAAATGAAAAATAAAAAAAAACGATAGGTTTGTGATTTTTAGGGTACCAAATCCTCTTAATTTGACAATATTGAGATTTTTACATTTTCAAATTGTATGGAGATTTAAACCTTTCTAAAAATGTCTTATTTTAAAATCCACGGCAGGGGTACTCAACAAGTGTTTCTGATGGGCCGCATACAAATGTTAGTTACTTCACGCGGGCCGAAACAGGATGATTAATGGAGGGAGGGAGGGGGAGAAATGCTTTAAGACTAAGATAACATAGAAACTTTAAAATGTGGGAAATTGATCGAAATATGAAAACTTCTCTATTTTGCATTTTTTTTTGTCACTGATTTTTTCTAAATTGAAAGTATTTAAGAATCACTCCTTCACAATTTCTGCATCAGTAAACGGTTTCCATATCATTACCAATAATATAACAAATTTCATAGGGTGCCTTTGTTACCGCTGTGACATTACCACTGAGAAAACACTTTTTTGCTGTTGTAAAGATGTTTCAAAAAAGCCTATTTATCATCTCTTAAAAGAGATCTTCGAGGAAAGGTGTCATTGAACACACAATTTCTGTTTAATGGTATTTTTTAAGTACAACACTTTTGTGACAAATCAAACAATTACTGATCCGTGCTTGTTTTCAACTACAAAATAGTCATCTTCCCCCAATCGTCTTGAAAAATACTATTTTCTGCGAATATTTTTCACTTCCAAGATCTGAAAGATAGTTAAAAATTAGTTAACCTCATAAAATGGTCGCTACTCCACTGTTTTCTATTATCACTTACCAGAAAAAAATATCAATTCGCACCTCTACGACATCGATAGCAAAAAGCAAAATTGATGTATTTGATTTCTTAATAAAGAATTTGTCGCCAAATTTTCATAAATAAATGAGTTTCTAAGAACAATAAGCCATGACCGGCCACTTAAAAAGGCCCATGGGCCACATGCGGACAACGGGCCGGAGGTTGAGTATCGCTGCTCTCGGGTAATTAGAAGCCCTTTAAACCTGTTTTTAAAGAATCATTGAGACTGGACCACGCCCATTTAAATGGCGGAAAATATAAACAAAGTGTTTTGTTTATGCTTAAAAGTTGAATGAATGATGGAAATGAAAACATTTAATCCAGAATTGCTAAAAAAGTGTTTACACGGAGGTACACAAAATCCCAAGGAAAGTGTAAACAACATTATAGGGTATCGCGTACCGAACAAAATATTTGTGCAAATAGAAGTATTACCATTGGGTACATAGAATGCAGTTTCATCATTTAATATGGGAAATGTATCAACACCAGAAATTTTGAGAAAACTTAAAATTGAGTCTGATGATAACATGGTACAGGCAATGGAGCGCTTCGACAAACAGACTGTTAAAGGCTAAATACTCATGTTTACACAAAACAAAGGAAGTTAGGAAAGAAAAAAAAAGACTTAAAAGAAAGAGATAAGATGATGGGATTAAAAAAAATGTAGATCATTCGGAGTATAGGTAGGAATGTATTAATAAAAAAGTAATTATACATTAAGGTATCCGACTACGTTAGGAACCGTGATTTTGCAAAGCGCATAAATGAATGATTTTCATGATATTTAGTGTCACTTAGATTAGAATATATGTATAAAATTGTTTTAGGGAGATTTTGACAAAAAAATTTATTTAGATATAATATTTTGGCAAAAAATTAACTTAGAATTATCTTTTTTCCAAATGTTCTCTTTTTGTGAAAAATGCTTCTATTAGAATAATATTTTGCCTGTATATACCTCAGACCTCTCTACAGAGGCTCAACTAAAATTTTTGAAATATATAACTTAGATGTGGGTTTATTCATATTTTACGACAACAGAGGGGAGAAATTTTAAGAAAAAAACACCAATAATTATTTCAATGGGTGGTAACTCTGCGAATTTTTTATCTAATGCGAATTTTTCAAAAGTTCTAGTTGAGCCTCTGTAGAGAGGTCTGAGCTATATTCAGGCGAAATATTATTATAATAGAACCCTTTTTCACAAAAGGAGAACATTTGGAAAAAAGATTATTCTAAGTTAATTTTTTGCCAAAATATTATATTTAAATAAATTTTTTTTGTTAAAATTTTCTTAAAACAATTTTATGCATATATTCTTATCTGAGTGACACTAAATATCATGAAAATTATCCATTCATGCGCTTTTTTAAAATCACGATTCCGAACGTAGTCGGATACCTTAAAAGTCATTTATTTCAAAATGTAAGTTTTTTATGTTCGATGTATCTTTTCTGAGAAAATAATATTCTCAGGTATGCATGTTTTATATGACATATATATAATGATGGCTATTATATATTGAAATGAGCTTTTTGTAAAAAACTCAAAAATTTATTTTTAACAAATTTTTTATGTGAAAAATGGGTCCACACACACACAACACACACAATTCTACTATGTTTGATAAAATATTTAATAAATTATTAAAAAATTCTAAATTATAGCTAAAAGCTCATTTTATTATAATGAGAAAGATGAATTTTAATTGTATGAAAAATTTCAAGCATGTACATAGAACAGGTTTTGAGAAAGGTACATTGAAAACAGCCAATTTAATATTGTCAGTATAGAGGCTTCCGACTCATCTTAACACGAAATGAACATCACCCAAAACAAAAAGATTTCCCTTCTGGCAATGAACAAATTACGGAAAACACCAGCCGGACTGGACTGTCCTAGTGTATCATCGTTGCAGTAGATGATGATAATGTGTATACAACTCCAATTAGGGCAGACAAACAAATTTTGGAGTTGGTTCAAAGCTAAAAAAATATCATTAATGCAGATTCCGACAACGAAAATGAAATGAATAATGCAGTTCCTGTTCCCACGTCATTCGAAATGAGGAACATCATGAAAGATTTGTTCAGTTATTTAGACGCACATTCCATTGGCGAAATTGACCATTTGATGCTAAAAAAGACTATTCAAAGAAAATTATATCAGATTATTTTCCAAAAATTCAAACAATGTGATTTTTTTTTCAAAAAACTGGAAAATGATGTACGAAATTTGATTAAGATCTTGTGAATGGTTTTGTTTCATAGATTTTTATTAAATACATGCATATATACATACATATGCAAATAAAGTATATTCTGATAAACTTAATTTTATTGAATATATGTTTTTTTTTTGCAATATTGTTTAACACGAAAAATTATTTCAGTCCCTTCAAGTTCGCGTTAAGCGATTTTCACTATGAACTTGTTAAAACCGAACCCATTTTTGGAAGGCTTTTTTAAATTAAAATTTATCGAATCATTAGACCCGGGTTATATATAACAAAAAACGAAAAGTCTTTTAATATATTTTCAAATAATAAGTAATTTTATTTTGCAATTGTTATTTATGAAGTATTTATACATGGTAATGTATTTGAATTCAAATAAAAAATACGAACGAATTGTTTGAATGAATGAGTAATTTTAATAGTAAATAAAAAATATGACGAAATAAATGGAATTCGAGTGTCACAGAATAAATTTAAAAAGACAGGAGATAAAAGAACAACATTATTTTCACATCGTAGTACAGTCGAAGTCGAATGACCGTGAAAATATTAAAATTTCTTAAATCAATATTGCATTACTTTTCTGTAAATAATATTTTATTAAAAGAATAATATGTGTATAAGTTAGTTTTAAGTTACTTTTCTGGGTTTTTTTGACATAATGAAATTTTAATAGTAAAATTATACTATATTTCTTTTTATGTTATAGGATTCTTAAATGAAATATTATTCTAATTGGTAACTATTGCTTTGTATATACAGTAGGGTCCCGATTTAACGGGCCCCTATTTAACGAATTTTGCGATTTAACGAATTTTCCTCTTTCCCCGATTTAAAAGAAGACAAAAAACCGTATTTAACGAATAATGAACCCCGATTTAACTAATTATCTCAATAGCTTTAAAAAATTCTTTTTAGCTTATATTAGAAAAAATTGTATTTTTTCCAAATGATTAATTGAAATGATTCTAATGAATGATTTGTTCCAAATTTTGACGAGAAAGAGGGCAGACCATTATTAGACTTTACAGGTGCAGATGAGTCATGAGTGTAACCTATTGCGTGAGTTTTGAATAGGACAGGAAACAAATCTCAATATAACGAATAACCCCGATTTAACGAACGAAATATTTGATCCTGATGAATTCGTTCAATTGGGGTCCGACTGTATTTATTTATTTCTTCGGCTTCTAGACTCATCCCCTTCTGTATTTATATGGTTAGTTTTACTGTACATTTAAATTAATAGCAATTTTTTAAGTTTAGAGACCATTATTTGGAATGTCCGTATAAATGGATAATTTTTTTGATACTTTGTGTCAGCTGAATTAAAATATCCATACAAAATTGTTTCAATAATATTATTTCAAGAAAAATGTATTGAAACGCAATTTTTTTTAAAATCAAAAACGAAGAAAGAATAACATGTTTTCAAAACAGTCTCTTTTACTGGAAAATGCTTCCATAATAATATTTTCCCTATATATCGCTTGGTCTTCACTAACGGGTTTGAAGTAAGATTTTTTAATTTATAAGAGGATTTATTCATATTTTAACACATCAGAGCAGAGAAATTTTAACAAAAAACACCAGTTATTATTTCAATTGATAGTAAATCTGAAAAAAATGGGAATTTTTCAAAAGTCTTCGTTCTTTCCCGGTGCTGAAGTCCTAGGTATTATGTAAGATATTATTACTACACAGAGAAGCGTTTTATGTGATAGAATGTTTTGAAAATTTGTCATTCTTTCTTCCTTTTTTGCCGAAAAATTGCATTTAAGTGGTTTTTTACTGAAATAATATTCTTAAGCAGTTTTTTTATGTATATTCTAATTCAACTGACACTAAATATCAAAAAATTATTCTTTAACGCGCTTTTTCAAAGCACGGTTTCTGAAGTAGTCACCTACTGTCAGCTATATATATATATATATAAACTAATAGTTATTCAAATCCTCCAAGTTCACTCTCTCCCTATATACACACACATATATATATATATATATATATATATATATATATAAGTGTGTGTGTGTGTATCTTGTTCAAATTTTCAATCGTTAATAAAATACTTTCTATTCAGCCATTCCAGTTCAAATATATTCTTTTAAAAACTTAATTTTTTTTTTTTATATACAGTATTTATGCATATTATTACTAATTGTCTTACATTCTAGTTCCTGTAATTTTATCTTCGCATGTTGATAACTATAGACAGTAAATTATACGTGAAAGAAAGAAGACATTACTTTTAGTGTATACGTTATACATACATACAATCGTTAATAAATATTTGAATTCTAGGTGATCAGTTTAGAGTGTTACTTGTAGAGATGTTTTTTATTTTCCTATAAAAGGAGGATTTATATATATATATATATATACCTAATTGAAATAAAATTACTTCTCATCTATTGTCAGGTAAGCTATCAATGTTTGACGTTTAATTTGAAAATTTTATTGGATTTATGCAAGATTTTTTTGGGAAATGCTGTATGTTGTCGAATGTCTACATTCAATCTTTGTCGGAACACATACTCAATATTATTACCTGGATTTTGAAGTTTATTTTTTACATAACATATGACTACATTCTTATAAAACAAATTTTTTTTTTAAATATCAAAACAAGAAGTTATGCATTTAAAGTTGAAACAAGTAATATAAAAAAAATCAAGTCAATTAATACTTAGGTCAATGAAGAAATTTTTTATTTTAGTTACTTTTTATTAAATAAATTCAATTGATATAAATATGTATATACATATGCCAGAATCACAACATTAAGCGGAAAAATAAAAGACGATTTTTCTTGCGATTTTCCATTTTCCTTCCTACATAGTGTGTTGGAATATTATTTTTGTTTTTTACTATTTATTCATTAATTAAATATAATTAATGAATTAATATTTGAGAAAACTGTATTAACATCAAGTGTCTTCCACTACAACTTTAAAAAATGTATTTGAACTTGAGTGGATGAATAAACAGTATTATTTTATTAATGATTGAAAATTTGAACAAGATATATATATATATATATATATATATATATATATATATATATATATATATATATATATTGAAATTTTCCCGGTTTTTTTCGCAAGCTCTATTTAGTATCACTATATTAGTATATATTTAACACCACTATATTGACATAAAAGAAGTGTGTGTGTGAAATACATTTTATACTTCTCTCATATTTTATGTATGCAACATATATTTTCGTGTTTGTCTCAACATCAAACTGTTTCATTTAGTTTGGCTACAGTGTTGTTTACTTTTAACATTTCCATTGCCCGTATGTTTGGAGCCCTTTCATGGCAGACTGCAGAGGCATGTCCAGACTATGGGAAGAGGGTGTCAGGGCGCGGATGTAGTGAATTATGGACCAGGAGAGCAGTAGAGCTCGGACTGGATCGATGCTATTGATCAAGCCATCCTTGTCAACAGAGGAGTCCGAAGGGACGAAGGCCCGAAAACACCTTCTGCGGATTAACCGAGGGAGGATAGCCAAAGTGAGAAGTATGTCTTGCCGGGACACTCCGCCATCTTTCCTGGAGTAGATCTTCTAGCAGTGAAAATACACAACCCGCCGCACGTTGTTGTGGCAGTGGCACGCGAGGACAGAAAAATTTAAATTTTTGAAAAGATAATAAATAACCATTTCTTACAATTTTTCTGAAGTGTGGTTGTCTCAGATAAGTAAGATACAAAAGAAATTCTAAGTCAATTCCTACGTAGGTGAACAAAGAAACATTTTGTCTTAGTTACTGTGTATTAAATAGTTGCAATTAATATAAATATGTATATACATATGACAGAATCACAACATTAAGTGACAAAAAAGAAAGCGATTTTCCTTGCAATTTTTCATTTTTCTTTCAATTTAGGGTGTTGGACTATTTCTTTTGTTTTTGTTTATCTTACTATTTATTCATTCATTAAATTTAATAATTCTAATGAAATAGTATAGTAAAAAAGAAATCACATTTTCCAAAATTAGGCCATTTCAGATACGGTTTGAACCCATTACCTTTGCTTTAGAAGTTCAACGCGCTATCCATTGCGTTACAGGAACACAGCGAACGATTTTTCTTTCTATATATGCTGTTGGGCTATTATTTTTGCTTGTTGCTATTTATTCATTTTTAAATTTAATGAATGAATTATTATTTCAAAAAACTTTATTAACATCAAGTGTCATCCACTACAAGTTTTAAAAAATGTATTTGAACTTGAATGAATGAATAGAAAGTATATATTTTATTAACTATTAAAATTTGAACAAGATATACAAATATATATATATATAGGGAGAGTGTGAACTAATAGTAGGAATTGAAAATAAAACCCCTCAAAATTTGCATCAAAGTATGTTTGTAAATAAATGTTTTCTGCTATGAACATAATAAAAAAAAATATCACTCAAAACTAGCTAATGTGCACCTATAATAACCTAGTTTTGTTAGCATCTGTAAGAGCTCTAATCCTAATATAGTATTTCAAAAGCCACATTAAGTAGATACTGAGCGTTTAATAATTATTTTGAATTAAATGAATAAGTTACTCATTTTTATTTTATACCTAACCTAATTGATTGAGCGTGTGAAATTTTAATTAACAATAAAACCCCAAGTTTGTACTTTCGTCTTATTTATTATATTATTTTTAAATTTTGACTTAATTAATTTTGACTAGCATTAAAAAATCTGGTATTTGCGTAATAGTCCCATAATAAGCTTATAAGTAACATTTTTTTTCACTTTCCAATGTTTATTTGCAAGAAAAATTGAAGTGTGGTAATTATTTTTTTATCAAACAGTGACACTCTTCCCAAAAAGGTTGACCACCCCGTTCCAGAGCAAAAATGGCCAATCCTTTTAGGAAGAGTGCCACTAAGTGATAAAAAAAATTATGCGTGTCACTTCCAACTTTTCCAACAGACAAAAAAATGGGAAAAAATTTTACTTCTAACCTTTTGATGGGATTTTTAAGCAAATAGCTCATTTTATATGCAAGTAGTGAACATTTAATTTAAGGTATCCGACTACGTTCGAAACCGTGATTTTCAAAAGCGCGTTAATGGACAATTTTCATGATATTTAGTGTCACTTAGATTAGAATATATGCATAAAATTCTTTTAAGGACATTTTGACAAAAAAAAATTATTTAAAAACAATATTTTGGCAAGAAATTAACTTAGAATAATCTTTTTTCCAAATGTTCTCCTTTTGCAAAAAATGCTTCTATTAGAATAATATTTTGCCTGTATATAGCTCAGACCTCTGTTCAGAGGGTCAACTAGAATTTTTGAAATATATAACTTAGAAGTGGGTTTATTCATATTTTACGACCACAGAAGGGAGCAATTTTAAGAAAAAAACGCGAATAGTTATTTCAATTGGTGGCAACTCTGAAAATAATGTGAATTTTTCAAAAGTTCTAGTTGAGCCTCTGAACAAAGGCCTGAGCTATATACAGGCAAAATATTATTATTTTAGAAGCATTTTTCACAAAAGGAGAACATTCGGAAAAAAGATTATTCTAAGTTAATTTTTTGCCAAGATATTACATTTAAATAAATTTCTTTTGTCAGAATGTCCTTAAAACAATTTTATGCATGTATTCTAATTTGAGTGACACTAAATATCATGAAAATTATCCATTTATGCACTTTTTTAAAATCACGGTTCCGAACGTAGTCGGATACCTTAAACACACACATACACACACGCGCATATTACCGAAGGAGAATCTACATTATAAAATTAAAAATCTATTGGTCTATGAGAGGGAAGTTCAATCCCCCTTTCTCTTGTGCACGCTATTGGACACGCAAAAATTAAGGCTTGATAACTAATTTTAAAACATAAATAAATACAAGTACAGATGCCCTCGATCATAAATAAGGCCAGGATATAAGTTATAAATAAAACTAGGTTTGAATATAAATTGAATGTAGAAAATGAACGTGAAGAGGCCTTTTTTTAAGATTATTCGTTTATATAGTAGAAAAATGAAAAATTATTAATAGATACAAAACATTGCAGGTGAAACTATTTTAAACTACAATAAAATAGTCTATTATAAACACAATTAATGTAAGATCGAATAATAAATCTTCATTCATTGAAGCAGACAAAACTACTTAAAATACAGAAAACTTGAAACACTTTAGTAAATAAAGTATCAACGAAGAATAAATAATGTAAACACTTAGTATAATTTTAAATGAAATTTAAATATAAGCCAAGTTATTTAACGTAATGAATCCATGAACTCTTAATATAAATAATTATTAAGGATTTTATGCATGAATAAATGCAATTCGAGAGAAACAAAAAATAAAAACACAAACATAATATAAATAACCCAGTTCTCGTTCCTATTTAAATACAGACAAGATCGATCTTTAAAACTGCGACGGAGAGATTTATCAGCATATTAAATTAATTTAATGTTAAATTAATTCTAAAAGGTAAGAAAGTTATTTTTAATTACAAAAAGGATTTTTTAATCATGATTTTAAAATTGAAAGTTTCGTGTTTCTAAATATAGTTAGACTGTATGTATGAATAAAAAAAAGTATTTTGAATGACGAAAAGACAAAACACACGTACCAAATATTTTTTATGGGTTAATACATACAAATGGCGCATTACTTTTTAATAACAGTTAATCATATAATTTTATTTCATTTTCATTTTCAGGTACTAATAATTGCTTCTAAAAGCACTATTTTTCTTTTAAAAATGAAGTACTAGAAAAATTGTGTTTTTTTTAGAATTATTTCTGAATAAACTATATTTCTCTTTTAAATAAGTTATCAGACGATAATTTTATAAGTAAGTTTTGTACATTTTTTTTTTCAAAGAGGAACGTAAACTTTTAAAGAATTTAAAACATCTAAAATATGGGTTTTAGAATTCTTTAGAAATCTCCAGAAATGAAATATTTCGATAACAATTAATTTATTGGACAAATATTTTGCTTTGGTGAGGGTTTTCTATTGCATGAATTATTCTTTCAAATCTAGCGATGAATGAATAATTGTTCTTAAAATTCAATTTTTTGTAAAATATTTAATTTAAAATCTAATATTTATAATATTTTTAAACTTAATATATTCATGGATTGTTTTCCTTTTTGATAAGCCTTAAATTAACAATTTTTTGAATTAATATTTGTCTTGTACTTAGACCTGAACATAGGCGAGGCAATTCGAATTTGAACGTCGGAGGAAAACAGTTCGAGGTTTTAGCAACAGATGGCGCTGCACTAGACATTTTATGCCTATTAAAAGGTACCATACGCATCATTCCATACCACTTAATAAAAACATGAAATACATAAAAATACCATTATTCTACATTTGAGGTGTTTGTCATGTTTTTGTTAATGAAGTATTAGAGTTTACTCATGAAACTGTTGTACAAGAACTTAAACTGTATGCCAGTAACACTGAAAAAGTTTCGGACATAAATGAGTATAAAAAAAAAGGTTATGGCTGAATTTCTGCAAAAAAGAAAAAAGCCAAAAATGATTTATGAATTGTGAGAGACCAGTTCATTTGATTTGAAATATAGCAGAGAAAGGAAAACAGTTGATTCGTAGTCAGTAGAAGTGTCAGAAGCATTGCAAGTAAAGGCGAACAGAGAGTGACATGAGAATGTGCAGTGTCAACACCGTATCTAGGAGGTGCTGGCAGTGTACTGGGATCAGTGACGTACAGAAGGGGATGAGGGACAGCGGTTCAACCTAGGTCACGGGTGGCGAACCTTTATTGACCAACGTGCCATTTTTTTTTTTCTGTAGAAATGTTTAACGAAGTATAGACGTGCCGCCAAATAATTTTGACTCATGATTATAGGGAAATAATAAAACTAAATACTAGAGCAACTCGAAACTCTTTATTTACTGCGTAAAAAACATTTTGCACTGTATTGTTGTAAATGTTTTAGTTATACGTGTAATTCAAATTAAGGTAACATTAGTGTGATTTCTGTTGTTTCAAATTATGTGACAAATAATGTTCGGATTGTAAGACAATAACAAATGAGCCACCTCGCGCGCTGCGACTGATCACTCGCGTTTGTTCGTAATACAGTGGGTGATCGGTTAACGAACACTTTCACGAAAGATTTTTGTGTTCGGATATATATAACGAACACTTTCAAGAAAGATTTTGTGTTCGGATTTTTCGAACAATTTCACGAAAGATTTTTGTGTTCGGATAACGAACAATTTTACGAAAGATTTTTTTGTGTTCGGATATATAACGAACACTTTCACGAAAGATTTTTGTTGTTCGGATTTCGAACAATTTCACGAAAGATTTTTTGTGTTCGGATAACGAACACTTTCACGAAAGATTTTGCGTTCGGATATAACGAACACTATGAAGAAAGATTTTTGTGTTCGGATAACGAACAATTTCACAAAAGATTTTGTGTTCGGATAACGAGCAATTTCACGATAACGAACACTTTCACGAAAGATTTTTGTGTTCGGATAACGAACACTTTCAAGAAAGATTTTTTGTTTTTGGACAACGAACACATACTCGGAGGGGATCAGAGATACACCCCTGAAATTATGGAAGAAATTTTGACAACTGCTAGAGATCTGGAATTGGAGATGAACGAGGATGACATAGAAGAGCTCATAATGGGCCATGAAGATGAACTGACGACAGAAGAACTCCAAGAAATTTTGAATGAAGAACACCAAGAAACACAGCGAAATGTGTCTCCTTCTGAACAAGAGGAAGACGAAAGAGGACCAATACTGACATCTGCCATTAAAGTTCTTTTGAAAAAGTGGGCGGATATCAGATCAATGGTCTTAGAATGGCACCCAAACCAAGCTGATGTCAGTAGGGTTGGGGATTTTTACAACGACAATGCTATTAATTACTTCTGGAAAATCCTGAAAAAGAGAGAAAAGCAATACTATATGTATGCATTATTTTTTAAAAGGTTTACTGAGAAATTATACATTTTTTTTTAAATTTAATTTTTAGAGTCTCCAGAACGAATTAATCGATTTCACATAGAAGTCAATGGTGAATCGATGATCGGTTAACGAACAATTCGAATAGCGAACATAGTCTTGGAACGGATTATGTTCATTAACCGATCACCCACTGTACATTGTTGTGAACTTTGTTATTTTGAACTAAAATGCAAACATTTTTGATTGGGGGCGTGCCCAAAATATTGTGTCACGTGCCATCAATGGCACGCGGGCAAGTAGTTAGCCATCCTTGCCCTAGGTGACCAACAGATTTTTAATTTTTAGCATAAAAATTACGCCTTGCCACTTTCGTGTACGCGTTAAAGAATGAAACCCTGTGCCACCCCAAAAAAGTCTTCGTTCTCCACTGATTAGGAATTGTCCGAATTTTTGACATGCCTGTTTATGAAATATTACAATTCTGCAATGCTATTCCATTTAAAATTGCTTACGTTCCGGAGTTATTTCAAAATAATCTAAGAATATGAGTAACATTCGTCTTGCTCACACGGAAGCGGATGTTGCATTTTGTGGATGCTCATTCCAATCTCACAGTTGAAAATATGGACGAAACTTCTAACCCAGCGATACTCAACCTGTCGCCCACCGGTCCTTTTTAAGGGGTCCGGTCATGGCCTATTGATCTGAGAATTTATTTATGGAAATTTGGTGAGAAGTTTTTTGTCAAAAAATCAATTTTGCTGTCGTATGGGTGCTAATTTGTATTCTTATTAGGGATAACAGACAACAGCGGAGTAGCGACCATTTTATGAGTGGAACTAATTTTTAACTATCTTTCATATCTTGCATCCGAAAAATATTTGAATGAAATAGAATGTTTCGAGACGATTGGAAAGTTGACTGTTTTGTAGCGTAAAACAAGCACGGTTCAATAATTGTTTGCCACGAAAGTTTTGTATTCAAAAAATACCAATAAACAGGAATCACATACATTCAATGAGACTTTTCCTCGAAGATCGCTTTCAAGAGATGATCAATAGACTTTCTTGAATAGTCTTTTGTCAGTGGTTATGTTACAGCGGTAACAAAAGCACCCTTTGAAATTTGTTATATTGTTGGTAATCATATGAAACCGTTCACTGAGAGATGCAGAAATTGTTAAAGAGTGATTCTAAAATACATCCAATTCAGAAAAAATTAGTGACAAAAATAAAAAGTAATAATTAAAATGCGCAAAATAGGAGCTTTAACATTTTCATCAATTTCCACATTTTAAACTTTCTATATTACCTTGATCTTAAATCATTTCTCTCCCCCTCCATTAATTTTCATGTTGAGGCCCGCGTGAAATAGAAAACATATGTATGCGGCCCTGCAGAAAAAAAGGTTGAGTACCCCTGTTCTAACATGTTTGCAAATGATCCTCTGCCTCTTCATTCTTCAAAGATCTCTGTATGGT
The DNA here is from genome assembly GCA_019973935.1 of Trichonephila clavipes. Classification (NCBI taxonomy): domain Eukaryota; kingdom Metazoa; phylum Arthropoda; class Arachnida; order Araneae; family Nephilidae; genus Trichonephila; species Trichonephila clavipes. Next base: position 39,792 of record BMAU01014838.1, read on the forward strand.
GTGGGATTATGGCTGCGTATTTCGCTGAAAGATTCTTTCTCGAGGATAGAAAGCCTGATCATCCTATTACCTGTGCCGTAAATGACAAACGGTATTAATCTTTTTTTTTTTGCGCTACCAGATCTTTTTCTAGCTTTTCAAAATCGTGCATATGAGGGTAGCACAATTTTTAACCTAAATGGCGTTTCTGTTCACGTTGTAAAATGAGTGAAGCAGCTACTGAACATTCATTTCGGAAATCAGCCGTTCTGTCCACCACGATCCCCTGACTTAAATCCTTGAGAATTTTGACTTTAAGTGTACCTGAAAAGTATTGTACATAAGGTCCGATTACAAACATAGCGAAATTGAAGACGTACATTATGTCCCACATTCACATCGTCATTTATACACTTCAAGCTGCTGTGAAGCATATCCATTTTCTTTTCTGTTAAAACAATGAACAGCATATTAAACTTTTTTTGACGAAATACAGAAACAATTAGAAATTGCTTTCTACATGGTTTTGAAAGAGACAATATTAAAAGAGAACAAATTCTTTTTTTTATATTCGAAGTGGAACAAACGTCCTTGTCGAGGTAGATGAGCTTTGACTTGAGTATCATAACAGCTGAATGACTTGCAAATCATTTTTTCGATCATTGAATATTTCGGTAAAAATTCATAAATCTCATATATATTGAACAGTACAGTTAATTTAACCTGGATCTCCTGCAATGGGCTAAATAAGCGTTTCTCAAACTGTGAGGTGCCCTCCTGAGGGGGCGTGATAATTCTACAAGGCCCCCCCTTGCGCATATTGAAAAATCGAAAATAAAAAATTATTTTAAAAATTATTAGTTTACTGAAAGTAAACAAACAGAAAATACATTCTGACATAATAAAATATAAAATTAACATTTGCACTGATATAATGCACTTATAAATGAATCAGTACTGCACAATGTATTTTATTATTAATTTAACAATAATAAGTTAAGAACAAGTTTAATAATTACCAGTTATCACATGGGCTTATTATATATATAGAAATTATAGTCAAAAATTAACACTTATCCCGATAATGTGTGCGGTTTATAATTAATCCCTTAAATGGCGATTAAAAATACGTGATTTGTTCCCTAATGCCACCGTTTTCCACGTAGGCGAGAGTATGGAATGTATTGGGGGAGGAAGAATAGGAGCAAATAAGGAAATCCACTGCAAAAAAAAAAATCCTTCCTAAATATTAACAAGATCTTTTTATTGCATTTCAAAGCCAATCCAATAATTTTATGAATAGCAGTGCACAGAAAATATCCTACTTCAGAAAGACGTACATATACGTCCAAAGAATATAAAGCTTCGTCTGGACGAGACGTTTATATACGCCAATGGCACTTAACAAAAAGTCGTATTTGCAGTTTTAGTGTCAAAGTGTATTATTGAATTCAATACATTTTTATGTGTTTGGGGGAGTGATGAAAATAATGCTTGAATATTGGGTCGCAAATATTGAAAGTTTAAAAAACACTGGGCTAAATTCATGAGAGTAACATGATAAATGCAATCGCGTATTCCCCATTGAATTCAAAGCTGATATTAGACTTGTACTTGTTGTTCTATTCGTACTTGAAATTTGATAATTTGGTAAGGAAGTTCAAGATTTAAGACTCTTCAAAAAGTTTTCCAAAATTTAAAAAGAAAGCAATTCTTATATTATACGTTTACTTTAAAATCATGCACATTTTGTTTGCCTTTGTGCGCTATTATTCTTGACAAATATGTACTTTTTAAAAGAAAGTTTCTGTAAAAAGCAAAAGTTGGCAACAGCGAAGTGCATGAACTGGTTGGTTGGAAACACGTCATTGTAGTTATCATGGGACTATGACGACACATGAACTTAGCCCATAGAAGGAATCAAATTGAAGCCGAGGTCATGTATGAGTACAGCGTCATCTATTGAAAAGATTTCGAAATATTTTTTTTCTTTCACCAGATTCTCATTTTTCAGGTATATTCAGGTTAAATTACAGGTTGTTTTGATTTTTAGTTCTTTTTTACAACCTTCAGAAAGTAGGATATTATGTATAATCATCCTGTGCATTTACTAAATTCTTATAAATAATTTATCGTGAAATTTGTAACCTAAAATAAATAGATATCATAAGAACGTAGAAAAAAAACCTATATTTTAATTTACCAATGCATTTTGCGATTACATTTCATTTTTTAATTTGGATATTGTTTTCGACGCGGTTTGTTTTACAAATAATTAAGAGTAAAATTATCTAGGTATTTATGCATTTTTAAAAATTACTTTTGGTCTATATTTAAAAATTATTTTAATTCAGCTACTTTATTTTATTTTGCGAATTAATTTATGTGACTCAAATAATTCTGGGTAGAATATTTTCATTCAAGAGATGAAACAAAACAAAAGTTTAGTCAAAATGATTTTTTTTTTCTTTTCAAAAGCCAAATTAATTCAAAATTAAATACAGAATGAATTTTAGAATACGACTACAGTACATTTAAAAAATCAATTTAAGTTTAAATTATACCACTATTAAAGTGAACACAATTAAATTAAAAGAGAATATTGCAATACGTAACAGAAATGTTTTTTTAAAGAGAAGTGTGGTGAATACACATTCAATTATATATATTTTTCATACATTAACTTTAGATACTGTATGATCTTATTTGTGACTTTCGTATATTTCTAATTTAGTTTGATTAATGTAATTAAATTCTCTGTAGTTATATCAAAATGAAAAATATAATTAACTTTCGTGTAGTATTCCTCCAACCTTAAGAAAAGAGAAGCAACATGCACTTTACTTATTTCATTGTTGCCTTTTTTCATTGTACAATACTGTTAGATAATTGAATCCTATAAATAGTAGCTAAGAAATTGAATTTAGGATGAAAAGACGTTATTTTTGAGAGAATCTTTGAAGATGCTAGCACAGCTTGCTTTATTTCTATGGAGTCGTGGTTTCGAATTTTAGTCCCAATGAAGACTCCCCCAGTGTAGAGGGCGAGTACACGTTAAATCTGTGTAAGTCGAAGTCCTAGTTTCACAAGAGTATGGGAATTCGCTGAGGCTAAGTGAATAGTTGTACAATTTTTCAATAAGACCTGAATTTTTTACTTACACTGCGCTAAAAGAAATTTGTTGATATTAAAATATTTGAAACAAAGAGTGAAATGTTCCAGACAGAGTGCCCTAAAACGAGAGCCCTACTTTGCACAGATAGATTCCTCGATTGGAGTATATAACAAATGCTCAAAGAACTGCACCTGTACAATCCACAGTTTATGAGAAAAATACAAAAAACAAAGGATGACGTCACAGCCGGTGCAAGGAAAAAACACCGTATTGAAAATATAAACAGCAGTATTTTAAAATATATTGTTGTTGTTGTTTCTAATGCCACCTGTTGGACGTAGTCAGATCGAGGCCCACGAAATTCATCGAAGCAAGGGGCTAGAAGTACGTTTGGCGACACCACTGATCTCCACCTCCACAATTTAGGCATGGAACAGAAGGGGGAATATTTTCCAGTCCCCTGCACTCGTGATAAAGCCCACAAGACTTTTGGACCCACTGATTTAAGGTGATGGCGGGCCATTAGTTTAACACCTTACATGACATCTAGATGGCGTTGGCTATTGCGAAATTTTTGGCACAAATATTTGTCTCAAGATTCCCAAGATGGGCAATAAATTTCTCTCTCGGGTAACCTTTTCAATGAAATTCTCCCCTTCAGCGAAAGGGAACACGCGGGGGGGCTAAGGGAGGGTAGGGTGACGGTCGTCAAACTGGTAAAATAAATGTTAGCTCTTTTTTTTTTTCTTTTTCGGGCGAGGGGGTTAAAGCAGCAGTGAATCTTGACCATGAAAGACTTCTCATGTCTGGACATTGGTCAATCATCAAACTTTTTCAACTCTTGGACCCCTTAGAACTGTAACATGTTTTCGAGGAAACCCCTTCCTCGCTGAAGGGAATATATCTTAAAATAATATTTAAAGTATATAGATAAACATATTTTTGATATTATATGTAAAGACAATTTAAAAAAATATTTTATTTTTTATTAAAAACTTTTATGATGTAATTTTAATGTTATTTACTCATTGATAATATAAATTTGTGATCCAAATGTCACCTACGCATGCATTATACTTAGTAACTGAGATATGTGTTCACAATTTTTTACACAAACTATCGACGTATAAGCTTTTTAAAATTATCTGCAGTAGCATTTCATATTCCGTGTTCAATTCGTTTTTGTATTTTGTTTTTGTTGCCAATCGCGTTAAAAATATTTTTCACTCTCTAAATACATTTTTGTGAATGGCATGAAAATGTTCATAGCTGTGTGAGAAATTCTGCGTATATGGCATGAATTGGTAACCTAAAATGTAGGTCTTCTAGCTTAAATTTAAATTTTAGCATCGAATCTGTTCATATGTCGATACATTTTTTTATCTTCTTCATTATAGGTGTTTTTCCCCACAAATGTAAAAGGTTTCAAAACATTGTACTAACTAGTATAAAATTACTTCGTGGAACTCGGGATAGCAAACAATAGTATATTCACAATCTACTGCATAAAATAAAGTTTTAAAATTCATTTATTATATTACAATAAAAGTTTAAAAAAAAATTTTCAAATTATGTATAAATAAAATTTTTAATTTTAGTCTATGATCTTTAGATAATTGTGACTAAACGAATTTCATAAGAACATAAATCCATTTTGCATACATATTTGTAATTTTTCTTTCCCATTTTTTTATTGGGACTCGTGGAACACAGTTTGTCGATCAATTCTCTAGATAAATGATGTACAGAACGAAACTGTTTAATTTTTCCTGAACAAATGATTTTTAAAGGAAGAATAGGTGGATTTAAAGCAATGAAAAATTAAATTTCACGTTTTAATGAACAAACAGTATTATACAATTTTACTTTTATACAATAGAACAGGGGTTGGCAACCTATTTCACGAGAGGTACAATTCTCAGAGGTACTCTGAATTACTCAACAAATGTGTCAATTTTTGAGAGGATGGAAGATGATAAATATTTAATGGTCCTTATTATACGAAGATCTCCAGAATTATGGACAATTGCGAAATTTCGAAAAAATCGGAAAGATATCTCGAAACATAAATTTACAGCTATTTTGTGAATTATTGGATGTCATTGCTGGTGAGATTTAATTGTTTGAAAAGAGAAGATCGCGTGCACTCTGCTCTCCGCTTTTGGTTGATTTTGAAAAAGGCAAGAAAAAAAAATCTCTGTGTGTGTAGCGCACTTCCTTCAATAGAATCCTCCCCTTTCTCTGCAGGGGAAGAGGGCCACAGTCTTTACGACTGTGAAACGAAATACTTGTTCTTTTTTTTTGGGGGGGAGTAAAATAGTGTTGACTCTTGACCATGAGAGAGATCTAAAATGGCTTTCTTACTTTTCGACTCATGGATTCTGATAATTTGTTATGAATGCTTTATTCGTTTCTAACTAAGGAAAAAAAATCCTATGTATTTTGCAATCTAAATTTTAGGAGCTGTTCTTGTTTTAATATAGATTTTACCGTCAAATGTCTTTTAAAATGTCAATAAGTTGTTCGCTCTCCTTGATTATAGGTGTTTTTATCCACAAATAAAAAAAAAAAGTTCATTTTCCATTACAAAACGATTTAGTTGTGCAAAAACAATGTATTAACGTGAATAAATTTGTTTTGTTGGTCCCGGTACAGTAAACAATGGAATATTCACAATCTAGTAGACACTACATATAAAGAAAAACGATTTAATATTCTTTTATAATGGAATAATAAATGTTTCTAAAAGTATTACAAAATAAAGTTCTTATGTACAAAAAAAAAATGTTTCAGAAATTTCCAATTAGGTATACACTTACACCTATATTACATTATTAAAGGTTTAAGGGAAACAATTTTGAATAGTTTTCTTTAAAAAAGTAGTTTTATATATAAATGTTAAAAAGGTTAAAGGTTATCAATTTTGATATTTTTCTAAGATAGTATGCAGCTATTTCATTAAAAAACTGGTTAATTATGGTTTTGACCATTATTTTACGTATGTTTGTAAAATAATTTTTAAATTCAAAAAATATTTTTATAAGAAATGGTACGTAAATGAAAATAAGCATTACAAAATTATTTCATGTTCAGCAAAAAAAAAAAAAAAAAAAAAAAAAAAAAAAGGAAGAAAGAAAGAGATATTTTGAAATTAAAATTACTTTTGTAACTTTAGAGAACGATTAAAATATCATTATAAGGGAGAGAGAGAAAATAGGCTGGCAATTAATTATCAAGCATATAATTTTTTCTAAGAAATTTATGTTTATTTAATGAATATATGTCAATAACAATTTTTCAATTTGGAAGTTAACATTATATTTAAATCAAAGAAAATTGCATTATTGTTTAATTTTTGGGCATATTTGGTAACAAAATAATAGTTTCATTCTATGTAGGAATCCAAATAAATGGCTAAGTAATATACTTAATTATAAAAATATATATCACGGACAGTTTTTACGGTATCCTGTTCGAGAAGATATAGGAGGTCACAGTAGGCAAGAGTTCATGGTTACGAACTCGTGATCGACGTGGTGTTGCATCGTCGGTTTGAATTCTGGTGTCCCTGCTGAAGATCCGCTATGTAGAATTGATTGATTGATTGAATATTAACGTCGCACTGTTCAGCTACACGAGGGCTTTTGGCGACGGACCACGTAATTTTGAACCATGGTCAAGTGACGTGGACGACACCTGAGCTGGCACCCCTCTCCTAACTCCCACACCACACCAATGGGAGGACGTTTCAGCTCTCGACAGATTTAACGTGCATCGCTGCCCTACACGGCGGGTCTTTAATGGTATTGGGCTCGAACTCGTGGCAAGGCAAGCCGCGGTCCGATACCTATACCACTCGGCTACCGCGGCCGTCCGCTATGTAGAAGGCTGAACCTCAAAGCAGATGTTTGAAGTAGATGATACTATATGTTGCTAATGGTGGAAATTTTGGGAGATTGCGGTTCCAGCTCTGATTTCGTCCTCGTCACTTGATCGAAATGACGAGGTCGGCGATAGTTCCAGTGAAGCTTCAAAGCTTGACGTTAATCAAATAATCATTCGATAATATATAGGTTTCATTTCCTAACCTATATCAATCATTTTCTGTTTTTGCTTCTACTAGATTCCTCTATATATAACGGCTCCCTCAAAGGCATATTTCGTGGTGCTCTTCCATCAAGAATTTCAGGAAGAACACATTTAAAATAAAACTTTTCTATAGTTTTGGAATAATTCCTTTCCAAAACTCTTCGTTTTGCCTCTATACGCAGAGTTAACGAATCCTTTTTTGCACCATAAATACAGATCACACCATTTCCGTTGTGTAATAAATAACTGACCTTGTATTTGAAAGTAAAATTTATGATTTAATGGTAAATAGATTCCCCTTTCATTGGAAAATTTGAAACCTAGACTATTTTTTTTTTTGTAATTAAAAATTCCAGCAGATTTGATTCAAATCTCGCAGAATAAGGGCATTTAATTTCTATGAGTCCATCATCACCAACCAATCCATCGGGTGAAGCACACAAAAAAGGGTTCATCTTTGTCCACAAATAAGCCACATATTTTTACTTCAGTTGAATATTCTCTCTCATACTGCTTCCGAGCGATCTCCTCGTTTGCCAATCCATATTTCATTGCTGCATTGCATAAGTCTCTACCATACACAATGCGCATCACAAGCTTCGAACACGGAGTAGATTTTTTCCTGCAAGCAATTTCTTTGAAAAAGATGAGAGTCTCAACGACCTCTCATATCTCCATCGTTCAGAAGATGCTTGCCCCCTATAGTTTCGCTCTCTAAATCATAGATATTTTGTACTTTTAATTTTGAAAGATGGCTTTCCATTAAATTATCGTATATCTGTACTGGCACATGTCTTTAGACATGTAGCGAACATTCATTACACTGAATTTTTCTTCGAATTTATTCGAATCTAAGCCGCACTTTTTTTCCCGATACTTAGGCTACAAAAATTCTGGTGCAGCTTAGATTCGAAGACTGAAAAAGTTTTTAATGCTGGTAAAGTAAATTAATTATTCACTTTTTATTAATTCACCTTTATTATTTTTTTATATTTCGTTTAGTTAGTGATTGAATATAAATGTCATATTGATCAGCTACACGAGGGCTTTTGGTGACGGACCTCGTAACTTTGAACCATAGTCAAGTGACGAGGACGACACCTGAGCTTGCACCTCCCATCTCCTAACTACCACACCAATGAGAGGACGTTTTAGCTCTCAGATTTAACGTTCATCGCGCCCCTACACGACAGAACTTCAGCGGTACTAGGCTCGAACTCATGACACGCCAGCCACGAGTACGTTACCTTGACCACTAGGGTATCGCAGCCACTTTTCATTCCGTAAATATATCATATATCGATAATATATTTTACACTATTTTTTTCACAAAAATGTGCTGAGAATTTGGGGTGCGGCTTAGAATCTGAACATAATTAATTGAAAAAATAAGTTTCTGTTAATTAAATTAGAAAACAATATTTTGTGTTAATAATTGTTCCAATGGTTTATGGTAAAGTTTTACGTCAAATATAAAATCGATGGGAAAAAAAATTTTGTTAGTTAAAAAGAAAATAATAATATAATAATAATAATTGCATTACAATAATTAGATTAAAATTTTAATTTGTGAGCAAGGAGTAGTAATTTGTGTTCTTTAGAGTTAATTCACAACTTTCGATCAAGTATAAAGTAAGTATACTTTCATTCTTCGTTAAGTCATTTCGCAGAATTTATATATAAATATTCTTACAGACATTCCTTCAATAACAGACAAAAAAAATCTAAGCTGTATAATTATAAACGATTTTTTAAAGCACATATGCAGAAAATATTTAAAACTTTCCTAAATCGGAAAGTTCGTCAGATTTGAGATGTTAAATCTCTGTACATCATAAATCTTTTCCATTGTCCACTATTTGTAACAATTTGCAAGTTACCATAATTTCAGCTGGCGACTATATTTCAGAAAGATATCGCCAAAAAAATAAGTATTCGTAGTCAAGAATAAATTCGCTTTTCAAACGATGGTGGTGCCATCTGTTTGAGATAGTCCTAACTACGCCAAAAATAATTCAGAATGAACTTAAAATTTAAAAAAAGTTAATTAAAAAAAACATAAAACTTAATTCTGGCTACACTAGTCCAAAGAGGGAAGCTTGCTTTCTTATATACTATTTAATTCTACTCTAAAAAATGTTTTTTCTGTTAAAATGTCTTTTGCATTTCCACCTCCTATACTTTAACATAGAAAAGTCAAATTTCATTTTGCAAAAATGCTGAAAACTGTGTAATTTTCCAAAAAAATCAAAATTCAAAAAACACTATCCTTTAAACAATTATTTTCTTTATATCCATAAATTTTTTTATTATTATTGGAGCTTTTTCCTACCCACAAATGTCTTTGCCGTTTCATCCCTATCCTTTAACATTGACCGAAAACAGCCTTAACGACCACGTATGTGACGGGGATTTCATCACGTTTTCATATAACAGTCCTCTTGGGCTCTTTGGGACCAGAATGGCAATTATTTCCAACCAACTCAAGAAGAAGAACGTGGTTATGCAAATTAAGAATCATATATTTAGCGGAAGTTTAGCGTTCACAAGGTGGCTATGTGAGGTCTATGTCTATGTGTAGAAGTGAATTGAGATAAAGTTTAGAAGTCCGAGAATTAGTCTAGCCGTTCCAGTACAGTCAACCCAAAGGTGGATCCGAGGCTAAAAAGATCATAGTCGGATTAAAGCCACGTCAGAAGTGTTTCTGAAGATAGCTGTTTACCTAGGACAGTGGTTCTCAAACTTTCACTACTGGCGACCCAATTTTCAATCATAATTTTAATCGCCCCCTAAAAATAATAATGCATTGAATGCAATAATAATGCACTTTGGCGCTAAAGATACAATACCATCATAATTATAAACCGTACAAATTAACAAGATAAGTATTAAATTTTGTATATATATATATGTGTTACTTTTAAGTAATATTTTTTTTCTTTTTAGTTCGATTCACTATAAAAGCTTTTAGTTCGTTTTTAATCTATAATTTATTTTATAGTTATTTTTACTATACACGATAAAAATCACAATTCCAGTGAATAATTTAATTACGAGAAAATATACTTGCCTACTTTCAAGGACTTTTCAATTTTTCTTAGAAAATTTGAGAAATAATCCAATAAAACTAAAGAAAATGTTCCAAATGTGCGTGTCCTTAATAAAAGACAAATCACAGACACTTTTCGCTAACAACACAGGAACGTTATTTTCCAGCCAAACGGTCGTATTTTGTTCACGTTTTTGTAGTTTTGTTGTTGTTTGATGATCTACAAATAGCATTTTGAACTTTTTCTTCCTTGTGTCTTTTTGACAAGACGAAGTGCTACATTATGGCTTCATAGTTTTCTTCATAGAGATCTTTAGGCAGCATTTGAAAATTTCAAATCAACTCAAACGTTTCATGTCTAACGCTTTTCTGATATTTACTTTCAATATATCTTGATTAATATGCATTATTTCGGTAGGTTCTTCAATTGCTTGATCAGTTTCAACTTCCTTCAATAGGGATCAGATGCCCATTTTTTTAATATTCTGCTTATTTACATTTATAAACCATAATAAGTCGTACAACACAGCAATCAAAACTACAAAATTGTTTACTGGGAAAGTGTAGCATGTTCTAAAAAATAGTTGTGTAAAACGTTTTTCATTATGCATTATATATTTCAGAATACTCATGCTTATCCATATATCATAAAACTCTTTCACATGGAAAAAGATGAAACAGAAATACATTTACAACTTCCTAAAAAAAAAGACGGAGATAACCATACCAGTAAGTTCGAAGGTCAGATAAAGTAATATTTTAGGTTAAAAGAAACGTAATAAAAAATCTCTCATCGTTTGATATCGTTAAAAGAAACGTAAAAAAAATAATCTATCATCGTTCTCACATTGACCGCAAAGCAAACAAAATATATATTTTTTTAAATTTGGTTATAGGATCAAAGATGGCTAATGACCGTTTGAAGTGGAATCTTTTATTTTTGATGATCACCAGATGATCAAAATAAATTATATCAGTTTAAATGTGTATTTTTTATTATGTCAGAAAGCATTTTGTTTTACTTCATTCCAAAAAATTAGTTTTTTAAACCTTTTATTTTCAATATGCTCGCGCCCCCCTTGCAGAGTTACCGCGCCCCCAGGGGGGCGCGTCCCACAGTTTGAGAAACACTGACCTAGGATATAGCGGTAAGCTATTTAGTGCGATTACTAGGGAGATAGCATTTAATATATAAAGTTAGATTAAGTGGTCAATTACGCAATTGTTAGGTAATACGTGTTGCGTCTTCTCATTCTAGATCAGCCTACTTAGATTATTATTGTTGTGTATTGTGTTTAAACTAAGATCTTAATAAACAGATTCTAAAATGAATGAGTTGAGTGATCCTTCGTTCTTCCCCACAGAAACAGGTCGCGTAGATAACGTAGAAAGGGAGTCCCCAAGGGCGGGGGCTTCAGACGTACTCCGTGTGTACTCGGATGGTATTTGGTGGCATCGGGCTTTGAACCCAGGCCTTCCGGTCTGGAGTCCGATGCTCTAACCACTAGGCTACCTACGGCTCTTTAAAATATATAACAAGGCAGATGTGTCCATAGAAGTACTAGTAGCATGCAGATGTTCAATTAAGTTCGTTTGTGAAGTCACTATGTCTCGAAACGCCAATTCCTTGAGATTGTCCCATATATAAAAATACAATGGTGTGATATCTGGTGACCGCGGTGGTCATAGAACCGGATTCTCCATTCGATCCAGTGGATATGTGCCATATCCAACCAATCACGTACAGAAGCACAGAAATGTGCCAGAACCTCATCACGAATCATCATGCGTCATCATTTATTGTACTTTCCTCGTAAACTATGGATCGTATAGAGACAGTTCTTTGGGCATTTTTTATGTACTCACAACGAGTAATTTGGCTGTAAAGAGTTTAGGTGCTATCTTTGGAACACCCTGTATTCGAACAAAAATGTTCTAAAGATTCAAACAAAAATGCGTAGAGAAAATACTCTTCTCTAAATACTCTGAGGATTGGACTAGCCATATCAGTGATGCATAAATATGTAGCAAAATTTCCTTTTATTTTTTATAATCTCCTGAGATTAAGCATTCGAAAGAATATCAAAATATCACAAGTTGCTAGCCGGATGTTACGTTTGCCTACTGAATGAAGTGACGAATGAATAAATAATAGACAAAGTAAAGAAAAAATATGTTAGAAAAAGGGGAATTGTATATTTCCTTACGGAATGCTTTATTTATCCTGCTTTAATACATAGAGATTGATATAAATATTCAGTAAAACAATATCACACTTGTGCGAGAAACATAATTCATTCATTTTAATAAAAATATTCATTTAATCGCTTAACCTGCAAAGGTGATATTTATTTCCAGAGGGGAAAATGTATTAAAAACTAACGCGCGTTCTTTATTTTTAAAGAATTCTGAAGTCTGTATGCTGATATTAGAGTATTTTTGTACCATCATGTTCGTTTTTTAAATTTAGTGTTTCCTCAAAGAAATGTAATATAAACCTCTTATTTATATCTCACGAGAGAGCGATTTTCAAACTATCTTTAGGATTGTCGTGACAGAGATAGTATTTTTTTTTTATCAACCAGTACTTCGATTTAATTTATCATTTAGCTATTATTTATTAAATGTCCTGATTCTCTTGCTATCTTTTTCTTTACTTTTCTTGATGGTTGAAAGGGGGAAGGGTAAAAAAGAACAGCAAACTTTTGGACATTTCTTTTATTTCTTTTGTCACGCTCAAGGTTATAAGTGAATTCTGTGATTTGTCATTTTTCCTGTGTTTCATCTTTAAGGCAGCTTCTTATATTTGTTTTCGCATCACGAAATATGTGAAAATCACAAAAACATACTCCTCTGTCAACAACGAAAAATCTTTTAAAATCTACGGGGAGGAGTCATATAATTTTGGTAAAATTTTTATTTGTTTTGGGGAATAAAACGCTGGGAATACGTTGCCAGTCATTAAAAGTTCTCACGTTGTCATGATATGGAAGTTAGGAGCGTGGAATGCCAGCTGAAGTATCGTTCTTGTCACTTGGCCGTGGTTCAAAATAACCTTTATGGAGCAACGTGTCACTTATTCTTAAGAAACGTTTGATGAGGTATAGACGTGCCGTAAAATAATTTTGACTTGTGATTATTGGGAAAATATTAAAATTAAACTGTAACAACTCGAAACTATTTACTACGAAAATATAAACATTTTACATTGTATAGTAGTAAATGTTTAAGTTATACGTGTAATTCAAATTAAACTAACACTAGTAGGACTTCTGTTATTGCAGATAAAATGACAACTTATATTAGGATTGTAAGATGTAACTTTTAGCGCAAAATGCATGCTGAATTGGAGCCTTCTGCCAAAGCGGTTTCTATAAGCGAGTATTTATATTATTTATCTCTAAAAATAATGACTCACGAGCATCGGTAGATGAAATAGGGTTGAAATATCGTGAGTCAGCTTCTGGAAACGGTTAAATGGAACTGGAATCTAATTCCATGTTTCAAAAATTTCGTTATTTGCATTTTTCCTTAAATATCTTGTTAATCTTTCTGTTTAAAAATCACACAACTGCCAACTTTTTCCTTGTTTCATTAAATTTCTGAATCCACATATTGAATTAGACTGGAAATTATTCAGTTGCAGTTCAAATTCTTCAATTTCCAACCAATCGAATTGGGACAAGTTCAGTTTATCAAATGAAGTCATATCAATGAACAAAATTAACTTGAGCGTTTCCGAAAATTTATGAAACTGAGGAAATCTTGCTGAAAATTCCTTGATTGAAGAATTGATTGTGGAAATATAACACATAAAATTAATTTTAAAATACAATTGCACCAATAAAATTGCGACTATGATATGCGTAGACAAACTTCGCATTATTAGCAATTGAAGTCCGCGACGTAACTAATGCAAGGCAATAACAAATGAATCTGCTCCCCTTCACCCTGCGACCGATCACTCGCGTTTGCTCATAATACTTCAAAGTGAACTTGGTTATTTTGAAATACCATTTCGATCGGTGGCATGTCCAAAATATTGCATCACGTGCCATCAATGGCACGCGTGCCATTGATTTGCCATCCCTGATGCATAATGTAATATGTAGTACATTCGATGCAAATAATTCAGGGAGGTTTGCGTTATTTTGATTGTTCAATCAACCATTAATCATAACACAAAATACAATTTTCACTATTTAGAACTAGAACGCCGTTCCAAGAACACTCGTTACTTCTCGAATCTCTTTCAATTTTAAAATTTCGTTCTTATTTTCTCTCATTGCCACCTTCTTTAAAGGTATCTTACACACACAATATCTCATTCTCCCTCTCTGAATTTTTTTCCTTGTCTATTTCAGAGCATTGTTAGCTTATATTATTAATGTCTTCCGAGAATTGCCTTTGAATTGACATTTCAGAGGTAAATTTTTGAACTCGTATTTAATTAATCCACTAATAATATAAAATAAATAAAAAACACTATTTAAGTGACTATTTTTATATATTACCCAAAATGTATGCAGTCTATTATTATTACCATTAGAAATGATTCGGTATCAAAGAGTTGTATTTATTTTTGTCTTTTAGGTTTCTTGAGCCGGGCATAAAACAACCTGTACATTAACACAACGGATTACATTTTTGGGGGAAAATTTGGATGTTTACGGCAGATAAACGACGATGTGTGGTCAAAAGACCACACATGATAGATAACGGTAAAGTACATAAGATCATCAGGAAAAATTAATGAAAAAGAGAAGTAGATATGTAAGGTTATATATGTAAGGTTATATGACACAGTTCTAGGGGTATTTCAATGGGGTTTACTAAAACTAACGTTTAATGACGGACAATTTTACACGTCTACATACTACTGTACACTAATAAGTATTGACTGACATTTCGATTAATCACTTCTGGTTCTTAACGATAGTTCTCAGTTTTTGAAGTTCTAGTACAGTTCTTACACAACCATTGATATTGGTGACACTAATTTTCCCGTAGTTCACGATGGCTTAGGAGATGAGTGACCTGCGTGTCACTTTCTTTCAAACAACGGATAGCTGGTCCCTGCAGGGCCAGTTCCCGGTGGCTCCGTTTGTTTTAGCAGAGGTAGATCTCCGACCTGCACGTCGAGTTTCTAGCTTGCTCATTAATCCTCTCCTCTCGTTAATTCGCTGGTGGCTGCGTCGCCAGCACCCTCTAGAGAGTGGTCTATGTGGAAAATCCTACATATATTATAAAAGAGAGAGGGGCAGTACGTTCATGAGAAGAATTAGAACTTGGAATGTAACAATTTTGGCTACAGTCTCGAACGCGGTTATCTGCTAATTTTAGTGTTAAAATTGCCACACCGTGAAGGATGGAAGTTACAGACATTAAATTCCCATAAACGAAAGAAGCTATTTGGATACAAAAATTATTAACATTTAAGCACAATCGACTGACACAGTAAGAAGAGAACGGCACCTCAAACTCAATAAAAAAAAGCTACACAGCTGGTTTCTCATTAGGAAATATCTCTTGAACGTTGGTTGTTTGTGAAAAACTTGTGTTATACCTGAAGGATGATTAGAACTGGATACCTTCCGATCCAAAAACGAGTATCTCAGCCACCATGTCAAAACGATCGTCCCAGCATGGAGGCTATTACTGGTTATATATATACTACCACCACACTACTTCCCTGCCATTGATTCGGCGAATAGGTGAACGATACCATATTTGCGGCAAGCTTATGAGCAGTTGCGTCATTTTGAGTGCGACGGCATTGTAGGTTGCGTCATGTGTCTGACGGCTTTGTTGGTTGCGTCATGTATCTGACGGCTTGGTTGCATTTAAAGTGGATAAATGATGCCATAACTGCTGTGGTTCTCTTTGCATGGCTAGGGTAACCAATGAAGGAAGATTTTGAACTGGGTACCTTCCGATCGGAAAATGAGTATCTTAGCCACAATGCCAAAACGATCATCATAGCATGGAGGCAATTACTGGTTATATATATATATATATATATATATATATATATATATATATATATATATATATATATATATATATATATACCACCACCGCATACCTCATACGAGAATGAGAAACAGCTATCATCGCATGCCGGTATTCGGCAGGAGTTTTGGCCCATTGCTGCTCTCACTGGTCGGAATCAAATGATTGTCATACTAGTACGGATTCGTTGGCTTTAGGAGGTCATATTGAATACCATGAACGATCTCAAAGGCATCCCTCTGCTAACGCCCTAGGGGACAGACGTATTGTAAAGTCAGCAGTGTAGGGTTATACATCCCCATCATGAACCCAAAACAAAAAGTAGACTTGTTTGCAGCACAATTATCCATACAGACAGTTTGATGACGTTTGGTATAGCACTAACTTTCTGCAAGGTGACCTTTATTATGTCCTTTCTTGAGGGATGATCGGTGACAGTAGTGGGCCTACCGACAAACTAGATACAAGAGTGGCTCCGTGTGTGTCGTCTTTTCTTAGCTATTCTAAGTAAAGGGTGTTTTTTTAGAAGTATAGAACTTTAAATTGCAATAAAACAACGATGTACTATTCGATTGACATAAATTTTTTTTATTCGAAAGATAATCTTGTGGCATTATTTTAAATATGATTTCTGGCATAGGACTGCCACGGCTGGCTCGGATGTAGTCCAATCTGGACGTCCAATTTTTGATGACTTTTTCCAACATTTGTGGCCGTATATCGGCAATAACACGGTGAATGTTGTCTTCCAAATGGTCAAGCGTTTGGGGCTTATCCGCATAGACCAATGACTTTACATAGCTCCACAGAAAATAGTCTAACGGTGTTAAATCACAAAATCTTGGAGGCCAATTCACAGGTCCAAAACGTGAAATTAGGCGGTCACCAAACGTGTCTTTCAATAAATCGATTGTGGCACGAGCTGTGTGAAATGTTGCGCCGTCTTGTTGGAACCACAGCTCCTGGACATCATGATTGTTCAATTCAGGAATGAAAAAGTTAGTAATCATGGCTCTATACCGATCACCATTGACTGTAACATTGTGGCCTTCATCGTTTTTGAAGAAGGATTCCACCAGCCCATAAAGCGCACCAAACAGCCAGTTTTTCTGGATGTAACGGTGTTTCGACATACACTTGTGGATTAGTTTCACTCCAAATGCGGCAGTTTTGTTTGTTGACGTAGCCATTCAACCAGAAGTGCGCTTCATCGCTAAACAAAATTCGCTTATGAAAATCGGGAACAACGGCAATCTCGTTTTGGGCCCATTCGACGAATCTACGCCTTGCTTAATGATCGTTTTGATGAATTGCCAACCAAACTGAGAATAAATCACTTGACAGCTGTTAAATCGGTCGTCATCTTGGAAAGTAATGCCAACTTAAACTTCTGTACCTGAAAAAAAAACACTCTTTAAAAGGAAAGTGTACTTCAAAAATAGATACTTATAATATATTTACCCACATGTATTAAAATTATACACACATTATGTATTTATTGCTACAAAAAATAACGAAATTACACAAATATTTTTTCTGATAACTAATTTAAAACAAAAAAAAAACAATCGTCGTCTAAAATGTTGCTGAAAACAGATAAAGGAAACTTCATATGCAAATCAATTGTACATGAGGTTAAAAAAAGAAGAAAGGAAATAAGTAAAGAAATTGCTAAGCTGTTATTTTTCGTTTATCAATAGTGAAATTTAAGCTTTCAGCTCTTTTTTTAGAAAAAAGAGTAGTGGAAAATGTCACGGCAACGTAATCTACCGGAATGCATAGCTTGGTGTATTATCGTGAGATTAGAATCCGGGCAAACACAAAGAACTCTAGGGGATGATGTTGAAGTGGCAATAAGTGTCATTTTAAGACTGTAGAATCGTTTCTAAAAAAACAGGGCATGTTCTACTTTTAACAAAACAAGAAAGCTTAAGGCTTATCAATGCAAATAATGACCTATATATCCTGTAGACTGCTCATCGAGACAGAATAGCCAATACGACGTGGATTCACAGACATTTTTTTTGGCGTCAGGATGAAAGGTCTCAAGCCAAACAATTCGAAATGTGCTTCATGGGGGGTGGTCTGTAGGCATATAGGCCAATAGTTGACATTTGTTGACAGCAAGACACCGCGTAGCCAGAAGAAAGTGGGCTACTGAATATCACTGTGTGATTGGAGTCAAGTGTTGTTTACGGATGAGTCCCGATTCAATTTAGCGTGTGACACTAGACGTGTTTTGGTATGGTGAGAAAGGAGCACTTGAAATAACCTAATATTCATTTAGGAAAGATACCATTACAGACTAGGTGGTTTGATGGTATGGGTTGGTATCAGCATAAGTGAACGCACTGAGCTGCGTATCATGCGGGAGGGCAATTTGACTTCTGAAAGGTATACAAATATGATCCTAAGACACCATGTCATGCCTTAAGCTACATTCACACTAAGGCTGTCAGCGTCGAGCGTTGAGCGTCTAGTTAATGAGAGACTTCGTCTCGCCCGAGATGAAGTTTCTGATTGGCTAGACGCTCGACGCTGACAGCCTTGGTGTGAATCCAGCTTTACAATGTAGCCATTGGGGATCTCCATGAAGAGTAGAATAGTATTCCCACGAAAGTCTCACCGATAACCTCTTTGTATCCGCGCTAAACAGGTGTGTGGCAGTCTTAGCACTTCGGAGTCTTAGCACATCGGCAGTCTTAGCACTAGGGATGGCGATCTGAGATCGATTAATCGAATAATCGATTTCTCGGGCCAGAAAAAAAAATTTTTAATCGATATGTAGCATTGAATAGATATTTCATCCTAGAAACTCGACATTCGATTTTTTCTGTTCAAAGTTCAATTAGTTGAATGTATTATCTTTAAAATCCGTAATATTGTGGTGTTGGTGGTTAAAGGGCTAGCGAGATGCCTGTGTGCTTAGTTTCCTTCGCATCTCTTTAATAAATGAAAAAAAATTACGTTTGTAATCTTTGACTTTTTGTATTTGTTGATGTTGCGTCATTTGTTTATGCCTTGATTGACGGACTGTCGTAATGTACGGCGATTAGCGAAATAAATATTTATTTTTATCTCGTGTTTGTTACGGGATAAATAGGAATTCAGGGTAAGTAAATCGCTGTATGTATCGAGTGACCATTTGTTCCTTGTGAGCGCTAGGAGAGGGGTGCCAGCTCAGGTGTCGTTCACGTCTCTTGATCATGGTTTAAAATTACTGCCAAAATAATCGCCAAAAGCACTCGTTTAGCTGAACAGTGCGACGCTAATATTCATTCACTCACTCACTCCTTGTGAGCGCCTTTTTTTCGATTGCCGGCAACATCGCAAGTGATGAGCGGAACCACTTGGATCCCAGTAGACTTAACAGACTATTGTTTTTAAAAAGCTTAGATATTAAGCATTGGGAACGATAAGCTATATCATCTATTTTCTAAACTTTTTAATGTAACAAATACATTTAGAAAATAAATGTCTTCTTTTATACCTGATACTTTGACATGGTACTAAAAATAATTGTAATTGTCTAATTCCCGGAACTATATAAAAAAAATCCCTGATTTTACTAATAAGAGACCGTTTATTATGGGTATCTTTCTTGTTTTTCATAAAATGTATTTATATTTACATTGTAAATGCAGGCTTGAAAAAAAATTAATTTCTTAGAAATCGATCTTTTGGACCACGATTTTTTTTTGTGAATTCATTCATCAAGTTACGATTCGAATCGATTTAAAAATCGATCTTTTTCGGAAAGAATCGCCATCCCTACCCAACACCATATTAAACATCCTATTTCAATTCTAAACAACCAGTATTTTGTCATTTTTATGTAACCAACTTGTTGACTTGAAGCATCTCATTTCATGTTCTTTATACCAGTGCTTCTCAAAGTTTCAATCATCGCGACCCAATATTCAATCATTATTTTCATTGCGCCCCCCATACAATAACGATACATTGAATTCAATAATACTATATTTTGAAGCTAAACCTACAGTTTGACTTTTACCTCTTTTGTACCTCCGGCGTATATAAACGTCTCACTCAGCCAGTGTGTTAATTGACCCGGACGTATATATACGTCTTTCCGTACGATATTTTCTGTGCACTGCTATCCATGCATTTATTCCGAAGGCTTCGGAATGCAATAAAAGGAGCTTGATTGTCTTTACCGGCATTTAAGGGATTAATTATAAACCGTTTAAATTATCAAGATAAAAGAGTTAATTTTTGTTTTTAATTTTATATATGACAAGCCTATGGTGACACTGGTAATTATTAACCTTATTCTGAACGTAGTATCTTTAAAATGATTATAAAATTCATTGCGCAGTACTGATATATTTATAAGTGTAAATGTGTTTGCTTTTAGTATATTGATAATTTTTTAAAAAGTCTTTTGTTTTCTACTTTTCAATATGCTCGCGCCCCCCTTGTAGGGTTATCACGCCCCCCTAGGGAGGCGCACCCCCCAGTTTGAGAAACACTGCTTTATACCATTCCAAAGAATTAAATTTCCCATGCAATTGAGTTTCTTACTTTTTTTTCTGTAATGAGCTATGTTGCACCTTCATTTTATACTCATTCAGGGCTTTCGCGCAACGGTTTCTTCACTTTTTCGCTTGCTGTCCTAATTTTTTTAGCAGCGTGCATGGTTATTCGTAACTCCCTCCCCAATTTTGAAGCTCTATAGCAGGGATGGCGAACCGTTATGGATCATCGTGCTATTTTTTTTCTAAAGAAGTGTTTAATGAGGCATCGACAAATAAATTTGACTCGTGATTATTGGGAAAATATAACAAAACTAAGTACTAACAACTCAAAACTTTTTATTTACTACGAAAAATACTTTTTGCACTGTATAGTTGTAAATCTTTTAGTTATATGTGATATTCAAATTATAAAGCAATGTTAGTGGGACTTCCATTGTTGCAGATTGGATGACAAATGACTTAGGTTTGTAAGATGTTACTTTTAGTAAAATGCATGATGAATTGGAGTCCTCTGCCTCATGGTTTCTAGGCAACTAATTGGATTTGCTGTGATTCACTTTTTGACAAGAGAATTTGTGATTCATTTCAAAATGTCATCCCCCCCTCGATGTTCTGCATACCACTATTCCACAACATAAAACACACACACACCCCTTTGTTACCTTTACTAAAAATACCATATTTCTAGATTCACCAAGTTCGAAATTCTCTGTTACACTTACTATCTTGCACTTTTTGTTCTTTTGCTGAACTAGCCATGTTAAATAACTATTAAAAAACGCAAATATAACACAAATAATCTTTAAAAAATAGTTGTGTCAACGAAATTCACTATGCTATACATAGACAAATTTTGCATGATAAGCAATTATAGCCCGCGACGTAAGTAAGGCAAGACAATAACAAACGAGTGTGCTCCCGCTACCCCGTGACCGATCACTAGAGTTTCGTAATACTTCATAGTGAACTTTATTTTGAAATAAAATGCAAACCATTTTGATTGCTGACAGGCCCAAAATATTGTGTCGCATACCATTGATGGCACGTGTACCACTGGTTCGCCATCCTTGCTCTATACTAAAAAAACTAAGAAAATTACAGCAAAGAAAGAACATTTGGAAGAATACAGCAAAGAAAGAACATTTGGAAGAATACAGCAAAGAAAGAACATTTGAAAGAATACAGCAAAGGAAGAACATTCAAAAGAATACAGCAAAGAAAGAACATTTGAAAAAATACAGAAACAAAATTCAAGTTTTAATTACATACCTTACAGATGTTGTATGTGGGAAACCTTAGTTACACGGTATACATCAATGCGATTGTCCAGTTCCTGCCACACTCTACTCAGCATGGTAAACAAGTAACCTTATTGGCAGCATGTGTAATCCTATTCGTGTTATCCATTTACATAAGATCAAGTTTTCTTTCTCTCTTTGCCACGTAATGTAGCAGAACCGTATTAAAAGATAATACGTGCTTTCCATGTTGAGTAATGTATGGAAGGATCAGGGCTATCGCATTAATGTATACCGTGTAATCAAAGCTTCACACACTGAGCACCTATAACAGGGATGGCGAACCATTGGCATGCGTGCCATTCATGGCACACGACACAATATTTTGAGCACGCCAGCGATGAAAAGGGTTTGCATTTTATTTTAAAATAACAAAGTTTACTATGAAGTATTACGAACAAACGTGAGTGATCGATCGAGGTGCGGTGGGGAGCAGATTCATTTGTTATTTCCTTACCTTAGTTAAGTCGTGGACTGCAATTGCTTATGATGCAAAGTTCGTCTACGCGTAGCATAGCTAATTTCATTGACATAACTGAATTCTAAAGCTTATTTGTGTTACATTTACGATTTTTGCGTCATTTAACATGGCTAGTTCAGCAAAAGAATAAAAAGGGCAAGATAGTAAGTGCAATAGAGAATTTCAAATTTGGTGAATCTAGAAGTATGGCATATCAGTAAAGGCGAAAAAGAGGTGTGGGTCTTATGTTCTGGAATAGTAGTATGCAAAACATCGTCTGTAAAACGGCATTTTGAAACAAATCGCACATACTCTGGTCAAAAAAGTGAACAGCAAAAATAATTGATTGCTTAAAAGCCGATTGAAGATGAATCCAATTGAGCATGCATTATACTAAAAGCAATATCCTACAATTTCTTTATAATTCAGTTTGCAACAACAGGTTACTTTTTTTTTAATTACACGTATTATTAAAACATTTACAGCTATACAGCGCAAAAGGTACTTTTTCGTAGTAAATAGAGTTTTGAGCTCTTAGTATTTAATTTTATTATTTTCACAATAATCAAAAGTCAAAATTCTTTGACGGCACCTCTGTACCACATAATAAACTTCTTTAGAAAAAAATGCACGTTGATTCATAAAAGTTTACCACCCCTGACCTATAAAGTATGTAAATAAAACTTGAATTGTTTTCGTATTTTTTCAAATGTTTTTTTTTCTTCTGTAAATCTCATTTTAGTTCTTTTACTATAGTTCTTCGAAACCCTGAAGAGAATTATGCATAATCCTGCATATATGTACACACTCGCAAATTTTTTTATAAACATATAGTTTATGTTCGAAAAGCGTAAAAGAGGAACTAAAATAGTCGTAAAAATAAATAAGCTAATTCTTAAGTTTATGGCTAAGAGCAGCAGGATTTAACAAAAGCCAATCTTCCCCTTTAGTCACCCATATTATTTCATAGAAATACAATTTAGAAGTTAAAAATCTATATATATTTATATATAAATGGATGTCTGTGTACATATGAAATCGCAACATCCCAACACCTTTCAACTGATCACTATGAAAATTAGCATGCATATGTATAATTTTTTGGAGAAGGTTTTTGTGCTATTCTCTTTGTTGCAGCTCCCCACCAGGTGGCACTACAGCATATCATCTTCTGCCCCGTTCAATCAATCACCAAGTTGCTAACGTGGTCACCAAAAATGATATCAACTTGGTTCTATCGCCAACATTTCGCTATTCAACATTTCGCCAACATATATCTATTATAATGTAAGGAACGGCGTTGCTTGCGAATATTACAATTTCTACATAAAATAAATACAAACAAAAAGTAGTATTAACGTTTTGCACATCCAGATATAAATTATTTACTCTATTTTAAGCATTCATTACACAAAATGTGTAACAATGTGTTACTTTTGCTGATCAGAGATCAGCTTAAGAAGGTGTTTTCAAAAATTGACCTACAGGAGTGTTACGAGGGGGCATTAATAAAAAAAATTCTTTTTAACAGCTATTAGATCAACAGACTTAAAATATATTAACTACGGGTTGTTGTTTTTTCAGCTGAGAAAAGCAACAACCTCTTTTTTTGTTTAACTTTCAATTCACTTAAAAGTATCTCATAAAAACTTCTTTATCCTCCATTCTATTTCGTTTCATTTCTCAATTCACCCGTGCGAAGAATGTGTATACCAGCTAGTGGAATATATTTCAATAATTACCTCTTAAAAGAACCTAATTTAATATAAATCGCAAGTATTTCACTTTCTGGATTTTCCCATTCTTAAATTAATCAGAAACATATTATACGTAGAAAAAAATGTAACTAATGTGTAATTTTTTTTTAAAAAAAGGAAATTGTACAACCTTATATATATATATATATATATATATATATATATATATATATATGTATACACGCTCAGGAACATTGAAAATAGCGACCCAAGAAGGAAGCTAAGTACAATAGCGAAACTTTGCAAATAAGTACAGCATAATGTGATATGCAAATGATCCAAGTTATGTGCCAATACGCATGCTAATACACGCCAAGGTGGCACTACAATCAGGAAGAGGGTGCTATATAAGCCAGCACAAATTCGAAGATTCATAAACGTGACGATTACCCACCGATTGTAGGAAGACTTTGGTAAGCGAAACATGCCAGGTAAACGTGCTAGAAGACATTTCTCACAGTTAAGCGAGTTTGAGAGAGGCCTGATCATCAGGATGAAAAGTGCAGACTGGACGACACGCCGTGATACTGGCCAGGTGAATCGTTCGGAGTGTGTCTTTAGAAATTGTTGGGAGCAGTGGACACGAGAAGGTACCCACGCGCGGAAAACCGGGTCTGGAGCGACCAGGAAGACCACGAGGAGAAAGGATCGAAGGATCGTGCGGCAAGCACTTGTGAACCCCACAGTGACTCTTTCAACGATACGAGCAGACGTAGGGGTAGCAATTGTTCCACAAACAATTTCCAGACACCTTGCAGAAGCAAATCTTAAATCCAAGCGCTCTTTCTGTGCACTCCCTTTAACACCGGAACATCGGCAACTGCGTCTACAGTGGTGCCAAGCCAGATCAATGTGGAATGTCACAGATTGGCAAAAGGTTGTGTTTAGTGATGAATCCCGGTTTGTTTTGGGGACAGATGATAACCGAGTACGGGTGTGGAAGCGTCCTGGAGAGCGGTACAACTCCCCCTACACTGTTCTACGTCACACTGCCCGCACAGCTGGTGTAATGGTCTGGGGGGGGGTCATAGCCTATGATAGCCGGTCCACTTTAATTGTGATGCGTGGAACCTAACGGGCCAACATTACGTTGATGATATTCTTCGACCCTATGAAGGACCTTTCGTAAATGGTCTCCCAGGAGCAATTTTCCAGCAAGATAATGCTCGTCCACATACAGCAAGAGTTGCTCAAGACTTCCTACGTCATTTTCAGACTCTTCCATGGCCGGTTTGCTCCCCCGATTTGTCCCCTGTAGAGCACGTGTGGGATGAGCTAAAACGGCAGGTGCCATCGTGTCACTTTGTACATGATTTAGAGTTGGCTGTTCAAGATTTGTGGGCCCATCTGCCTCAGGACAACATAAGGTGTCTAATCAACTCAATGCCGGACCGTGTGGAGACATGTATTGCAGCTGGAGGTGGTCCAACGCGCTATTGAAGTTGCCCAGTATTTGTGTCGTTGCACACCCTGTATTCGCTTAAATGTCTTGTTTTTGAGATCAAGTGACTCTCTCATCTGCGTCATTATGTGTATTAAATTTCATTTCAATCCGATGCTTTCTTTTTGGGTCGCTATTTTCAATGTTCCTGAGTGTATATAGTACGCACGTATCATAGAATTACATCAATACAAGAATCAGACAAACTTTCTGTTCAAGTTTTGAAAATGCTCTCTTTTCTGAATAATTTAGCCAAATTTTTGTTGTTGTTTTGTTTCTTTTTTATAATTTTTACTTGTTAACACTACTTGGGATTGTGTTTTTGTAACGTGATATTTTGGTGAGGGTCCCTTTTCCTGATTTTTCTTTTTTCACTCTCTCTTCGAGTTCCGTGCTTCTTCTATCTCAAAGAAGAGTCTCCCATCTTTCCAGCAAGAATTCGTCGTCTTGCAAAAGCAGCCAGTTTTTCTTTTTCCCTAAAGTATTTTTCCTTTTATTTTTTCTTTTTTTCCTCCTTCATCTTCCGCTGTCCGAGTCCTGCCAACGAAAAAGGTTTCCTCTCGAGTTTTCTTCCGCGCCCCCTGGTGGTCACAATCTACTTAGAAAAATTCCTTCTTTTTCGTCTTCCACCGAATGGCAACATTACCGAATTCTTCTTTCATTTTTGCAGAAAAGTATATCTCCTTTTCTTTTCACTTCAGGTGTTCTGAAAACTGCACGTGTGATTTTTTTTTTTGATTTAGTGTCTGGAGATTTGGTTCAAAGAAATAAAAAGATGGAGGGGAGATACGTTTTGTTCTTAGCCTTATTGGAAAAATTTGTTATCGGTGCTGTTCAAGCTCAAGGTAGTAGGAAATTGTTGATGTAGCAAAATCATAATTTTCTCCGATACATTTTAAGAAAAGAACCCATAAAAAAATAAAACCATTAAAACCAAATTTTCAACTATTTTAAATGTGCTGTGTAAGACTTTTCAACAAAAATATATTCCATTTTGCTGAAAATTGATATATTTGTATTAAAAAAATGATCATTTAAAAAATTTCTAGGGGGGCATTAATGGGGGATCAAACCCTATTGTACAAATTATATAGATATATTGAACTGTTTATACACATTGCTCAAAGTGTAAAACTGTAATTTACATATATTATGTTTATTTACATATGTAATCAATGTTTTATCTTTTGGTGTAATTATTGTTTCATCTTAGAATAGTTGTACATAACGTATATCTGGAGGTTTAATACGTTCATTTTACTATCTGTTGTATTTATTTTCTGATAAAAATTGTAATATCGGCAAGCAACCCAGTTCCTTACATTATAATGGCGTTTCAATAGAAACTTGGCGAAATATTTGCATTATTTTTGACTATCATAATATATTTATTACAGAATCGCGAAACACCTTTTTTTTAAATAGTGAGTTTAACTTTTCGGTAGATAAATTTCCAGCAAAAAATAAATTTCAAAAACTTAGAATTACAAGCTTTTAACTTTTACACATTTTAAACTTTTTTTTAATTTATAGATACTACAAAAGTTAACTTTAAAAATATCCAACTTTTTCAAATTATTGAGAATAAAACATTCTATTAATAAGTGCTCATTGGTTGACAATAATTATTAATTTCTTGATAAAATATGTGCTTTTATATCCAGTGTGACGAATTACTCCTTGTTTTAAATTGTTTTTTTTTAAAAAATCCATTAATTAATTAAATAGAATATCTAAATTATCTAGGAATGTCTAAAGACGTTCCAGACTCTTAAATTGGTATAATTTTATTACGCGCGCTCGCATTGTTTCCCCCCTCTTTCATTCATTTCACGTTTTCCATTTTATTTTTAAATTTATTGTTTAGTTTGAGAGTTATACACATTTTAAATTTTTTTTTAAATGAGGTCGTTTTGTAAACAAAAAAAAGTTTGTTATAATTGTTACGAACACAAAAGTAGTAAGTGTTGTACCACTTTGGAATCTTAAACTTAATGGGTCATCTTTTGGAATAACTTGCCTAGAGTCATATACAATATTTTTCGTTTTAAATTAGGGGTGTGGCATCATTTTCTCAAATAGAGTTAATTTTAACTAAACCAACAAAGTTTTTTGCTCGATTTATGACTGATAGCAATAGCACGGATATATAAGATACCGTTAGTAGAAAAATCACTGGTAAATTGTGAAATGTATACGTAGGTATGTTTACAAATATACACTAGTGTGCAAAAATTAAGGACGAAGTCGAAAAATTAGCATATCAGCTGAACGAAGAGGCAGAGCGGACAGAAAGACCAATCAGGAGATTAAGTAAGGTGATGTACGGTAGCACATGCGCAGATATGCAGATAGACGTAATGGGGGAGTGTCTGAGTAGTATAAAGCATGTTGTCGGTGTAAGATCAGTATTTCTGGCAAAGAGATTGCACGCCGTATAGCAGTTAAAATCACACCGAGTTGCTGCCTCAGCGAGAAATGGCGAATAATCAATCTGTTAGACGACATCTGGATGCTTTTACCCGAGGTCGAATCATTGGGAAGTTGGAGGAAGGCCGCAGTGTGACAAGTGTGGCTGCAGAGTTCGCAATTGCTCACAGCATCGTTTCACGACTTTGGAGACAATTTCAAACTACAGGAACAGCTATCCGGGGGTTCAGTAGTGGTCGTCCACGAGGAACCACACCCGCAGATGACCGGTACATTGTCTTACAGGCCAGAAGAAACAGGCGGCAGACAGCGGGAGAAATCGCTAGACACACGACACAGGCGACTGGACGACCGATATCGCGTTTTACCGTGGCCAGAAGACTGCACGGTGGTGGTCTGTTTGCACGACGCCTTGTACGGTGTATACCTTTAACGCCTGCCCATCGGAGAAGGCGTTCTCTGTGGTGCCGGGAACACCGGAATTGGAGAGACAATGAATGGGGACGAGTACTCTTTAGATGAGAGCAGATTCAGTTTGAGTAGCGATTCTCATCGCATACTCATCTGGAGAGAGCGGGGAAGCCGCAATCATCCCTCAAACATCATTGAAAGGGACAGGTATGGAGGTCGCGGTGTTCTCGTTTGGGGAGGCATCATGCTTGGTAGTCGTACAGACCTTCACATCTTCGACGCAGGTTCAGTCAACCGGATCCGTTATTGTAACGAGATTCTTCTTCCATATGTGCGTCTTTTTAGAGGCGCTATGGGTCTGCAGTTCCTTTTCATGGACGACAATGCACCATGTCATCGCACAGTAGCTGCCGAACAGCTCTTAGAGAGTGAGGATATTGAAAGTATGGATTGGCCGGCACGATCTCCGGACTCAATCCCATCGAGCATGTATGGGATTTTCTAGGCAGACGCTTGGCAGCTCGTACCTTACCACCAGTAACGATTCGGGAGCTTCGATTGGCGCTGCAAGACGAATGGGCAGCAATGCCTCAACAACTCATTGACACCCTCATTCTCAGCAGGGGCAGACGCTGTGAAACCTGCCTAGCAGTCAGGGGAGATCATATCCCCTACTAAAGACCGGATGTTTCTTGCTGGACACCCATCACAGGAATATTTCGGCCTTCAGTCGCATTGCACTCCATGCTACTTTTTCAATCAAGCTTCTTTTTATCCCTCTGATTTCTCTTTTAGTAAGTGTTGCTTACATTACACATGTCCTTACGTATTGGGGATCTTACGGTATTAAATGTGTTGATTTGGAAAGCTTTTGTACAAAGTTATATTGAAAAAACCGTCTCGTCCTTAATTTTTGCACACCAGTGTATACATGAAGCCGAGTGGTGATTCATCGCGCTTCCACACCACAGGTCCGAGGTTCAAACTCCGGGCTGGGAAAGGTCGAATCAGCCTTAAACCCCTTTAGTAGATCGATAAAATGAGTACAGAGTTGTCTTGGCGGCTTCAGATATATCTTCAGACTGAAAATTATAAGTTTCAAGTGGTTGATAATTTTGTCTATTTGGGCCCAGACATTAACATTCTAAACGACATTGAAGCCGAAATTAAAAGAATTATTATTGCTGCTAATCCCTGTCTTCGTTGTCTAAGAACTTTCTTAAAGTAAAAATTGATTAAGAGACATACAAAAAAAAATTAAGCTATATAAAACAATCATCAGATCCGTATTTACCTATAGATCTGAAATTTGGACTAAAGCACAAGCTGAATATCTAGTCATGTTTGGGCAAAAAGTTCTTAGATATATCTTTGGTGCTGTGGATGAGAATGGGTAGTGGAGACAACGACATAATTTTGAATTATATAAGCTATTTAAGGAAGTAGCCCAGTGGTCGAGTGGTAGCGTATCGCGCTTCCACAACACAGGTTCGGGTGGGCTGAGCAAGGTCAACTCAGCCTTTCATCCCCACTGCAGGGGGTCGATAAATGAGTACGAAGTTTCCTTGGGGACTTAAACACTGGGGTTTCACGTCAGACTAACCACCTGACCGAAACATCTGCTCATGCACCTCAAGGCCCTAGGTTACGTATACTGATATGGACACAGTAGGCCTTGACTCTCAGGGGCTGTTGCGCCTCTGAGTTAAGTTATACACAGGTATACATACACAGTATCTAATGATGTGTGTGATGGAGGTAGTTACAATTTTCCACATTTTCATAAATATGCTTGTTCTCATTTAACCGAATGATATGGAATTTTTTATTTTCGCCAGAACTGATATGACCCATCCCATTTCACCGCATGCCCGCTTGACGTTGAGTTTCAGAGGACACCCTCTCTCTCTCTCTCTCTCTCTCTATATATATATATATATATATATATATATACGTCTGTACATATGTGTGTATGTAACATCCACATCAGGTATAAGGTAGGAAAAATGACGTAAACGGAATGTTTTTAAAATATATTTCCAAGGAATTAAAATATCAGTTGACCCCTTCCTCCATAACACGGCATATATGTTCCGTATTGTACTAGTCAAATAGATTATACTAGGACTGTAAATTAAGTTGGGGAAACTTAATCTAGAAACTAGCAGAACAACGGTCATGCGCAAATAGGATATAGGAGTGGTGAGGTGGCACTATTGTCGGTGCGTAGAGTGCAAAAAACAATCGATTTCGTTCAGAGATGGCGAACCAATGGCACGCTACACAATATTCTCGTCACTCTATCGTTAAAAATAACCAAGTTCACTATGAAGTATTACTAACAAACGCGAGTGATCGGTCGCAGGGTGCCAGAATATGATTCCAGACACATTTAACTATTTGAAGAAGCTGGTTCATGCTTTTTTAACCCTATTTTCATCTACCCATGCTTGTGAGTCATTATTTTTTTTTCATAGAGGAATAATATTAAAGATTTCCTTATAAACCGTTTGGGAGAAGACTCCAATTCAGCATGCATTCTGCTAAAAGTAACATCTTACAATCCTAATATAAGTTATTTGTAATCTAATCTGCAACAACAGAAGTCACACTAATGTTGTTTTAATTTGAATTACACGTTTTACTAAAATATTTACTGCTATGCAGTGCAAGGTGTATTTTCCGTTGTAAATAAAGATTTTTCGTATTTAGTTATATTATTTTTCCAATAATCATAAGTCAAAATTATTTGAAAAGGCGCGTTTATACCTCATTAAATATTTCTTTAGAAAAAAATGGCACGTTGATCCATAAGGGTTCCCCATCCCTGATCTAGTTAGAAGGGTAATTGTGTGGTGCTGAAGCGAATAGTTTCATTTCCGTCACCCTGACGTATGTTTTCAGGAGGTGATCAGCAGATGATGCTTAAAATCGAGGTTATCAAGGATTACCGGAAGTCTGTCGCAAAAATGCATTACCGTGTAGGATAGTTGCACGATGGGTTTAAGCAGTACTTCTATCTCAAACTTTCAATATTTGCGCCCCAATATTCAATCGTAATTTTCATCGTGCCCCTTCCATACAATAACAATGTATTGAATTCAATAATACTATACTTTGACGCTAAAGCTACAATACGACTTTAACCTCTTTAAGTGCTATCGGCGTATATAAACGTCTCACTCGCCTAGTGCGTTAATTGCCCAAGACGTATATATACGTCTTTCAAGGGATGAATAAGGGATAAATAATAAATCGAAGGAATTATCAAGATAATTGTTAATGTTTGCATACAATTTTGTATAAGACAATACCATGTGGTCACTGGTAATTATTAAACTTGTTCTGAACTTTGTATTGTTAAATTAATTATAAAATACATTTGCATACTACTAATATATTTATAAGTGTATTATGTGCAGGATATATGTGTGCTTTATTTTTTATTAATCAGAATGTATTTTATTTGTATACCTTTAGTAAAACAATATTTTTTTTAATAAATTATCCTTTGTTATCGACTTTTCAATATGCTCGCGCCCCCCTTGTAGGGTTAACACGCCCCCCCCCGCAGGGGGAGTGCCCCACAGTTTGAGAAACACTGGGTTAAAGCTTTGAGTTCGGGTCGGAATATGCCTGAATTAAAGCGTCAATCAAATGAATGGCGTCACCAAAGTTCGCCAAGTCCCCAGAAATTTCGATAGGAGCACAGTTGGTGCAGGTTATGCTGATGTTGGCATACGATTGGGAGGGTGCGATTCTTATGCATGCTGCATTTGAAGGATAAACTGTCAAAGCAGAATGCTATTGTCAATTTCTACAGCACCATCTGCTTCCAAACATGCAGCGCAAACGCTTTTGTGTTACCCTATTGTGACAACGTTTGTTGTCATGTAGCAAAAAGTCACTATCCTATTTTGACGGTGGCAGTGGGAAATCATGGAACATCCACCCTTTTCACTTGGCATGAATCCTTAAGACTTTTATCTGCTTCCGATATAAGGAGTAGATTTCGGAGTACCTGTACCCGCAGGTAAGCTCAAACTACGGTCATTGCAAATATGGGGGTTGTTTGGGTTCAGCTTTACCTTATCCCTTTGCTGCATTTAATGATATTAAAAAATTAGAATTATAAGTTAGCTTTGTTGAGAAAACATTTACATTAGAAATAGGAAATTAAAATTAAGTGTGAAAAATATGAACATTTAGGTGTAAAAAGGGGTGTAATATACTTTATTTTAATAGTGTATGTGCAAGCTGTTTGTTTTTAGTTTCATGACTGCTTCTATGTCAGCCGAAAACTTGCCCGCCAAGCCGGGACACAACGCGGTCGACTAGATTTGAGGTTGGGAGAAAGAAAAGTGAATGTTGCAGGGAACTTGCATCTCCCTTTTACTGAAAGTTGCTCAAAAAGGGTGGCTATTTGAGCACATTAATTATACATCTTTTCTATTTTCAACCCTTTCTCAATATTTCCCTGCGATACAACTCTGTCAAATCGTAAAATCACTCTGATTGGTTCTCCACTTTCGCAAAACTACTTGTAGTATCCTATTAGCCGAACTCTTGGCTCGGCCAATAGAAACGCTCCCTCTCACTTTCCTGATCTGACTTTTGCTTTATGTTAATTTTCCCGCACTCTATGATCATCGGTTCCTTGCTGCACCCGGATTGGCCAGATTAACTCCGCCCACATTCAGACTTCTTTGAAACTGATTTTTGAGCTCTTAAAAGAGCTTTTGCTTTTTATTTTTAATTTTAAAGTATTTTATACAATATAATTCTTTCCCATTAATGTTTTACTCTTATATTTAAATTCCTTTTAAATTTAATTCCTTTTTAAAACGGGCAATGGTATAACTCGTAACAGTCATCTTTATTCCAGGATAGAAGATTAGAGTCCGACAGGACTATGTGCTCCTAAACTCTTCCCAACGACCATGTTGAAGGAGACCTGGACACCGGAGTGCTATCAGAACTCGCTTCGCCATTGGCTAGCCCGCTCTGTTCCCATTAGTTCAGAGTGAGTTCGGTTACTTTACATGGAGAAGTAATTGACAAGATATACAAGGGAGTAGAAATGTAGGTGATACTATACAGATTATCAGATACAGTGCATGTTTTTTGGTTGTCAACTTAATAATCTATTATTATCACAAATGAAAAATCATCATTAAAGAAAAACTAACTATTTATTTACTCTTTAAAGTAAACAGGAACAAATATAATTAAATATTAATATTTTGTTGTGCCACCTTTAGCCGCTATGAGAGCTTCAATTCTGCTCGACATTCTATCAATACAAGACTGTACTGTCTCCTGCATTTGAGGATGTTGATTCCACACGTGAATTATTCTTTCTAAGAGCAACGTTTTATTTGTAATCACATCTTTAGCCACTTCTCTTTTCATTAACTCCCAAACGTTTTCGATTGTGTTCATATCAGGACTATTACCCGGCCAATCCAACAGAGGGATATCTTGTTCTGCCAAAAAAGCTTCGACAGACCGAGATGTATGGCAGGGAGCTCCCTCTTGCATAAAAATGTTTGGTTCTCCATTTGGAAACCATTCTTCCAGCTGCGGAATCAAGCGATTTTGCAAAACATCTTTGTACTGGTCTTGCCGCATCATTACCTTTAACTACGTACAGACGTCCAGTACCCTTGCCGCTGATGACGGACCAAATCATTATTTTTGTAGGGTATTTCACAGCCTGAACAACACAGTCAGAATGAAACTTTTCTCTACGACGACGACGCACAAATTGAGCTGTGTTCTGCAAAATTTCAAATGTGCTTTCATCACTGAAGCAGACCTTAGAAAAATAATAAATAAATATCTTTGCTGTTCCTTTTGTAATCATAGAAGATGGTTAAACACTTTGTTTGTGAATAAATTATAACAAATACCGATCTTCAGAAATCCACATCTTTATCACGCCACTGTTTGACCCAATTCAGACGCTTTGCTTTCATTGCAGGGGTTAAACATGTGCTTCCTGGCGGGGCAGCAGGTCTTAAAATTTAAATCTTTTAATTTTCATCGAACAGTGCATTCAGAAGCATTCACATTAATATCTTGAAGTTCCGATTTTATCACTTTTGTGGTAGCAAATCTGTTTTCAATGCAAATTTTCTTTAAAGATCTTTCTGACCTTGGGTTGAAAATAGGCTTTCTGCCGCATTTTTTCTTTCTTTTTGGGCTCCATTCTTCCCCTGACTCAATTTTCTTCTTTATGCGTCGTACACTAGCTTCAGAAACTTTCAACCTTGGTGATATTTAGCGATTTGAAAACAATTTTGCATTCACAAGAGCCTTTACTTCTGCCTTCTTTCATGGGGAAAAATCGTCTTTTTAACCCATTCTGAAAGTGTACAAACTGATTATTTAAACGCCGCACACGAAATAAACAAATAATTGCGTAATATAAAACTGCTAAATTAACAAACAAAGCACATTAACCCACAGGAACACGTCCGCAACTGAAGCATGTGCGAACGCGACTCGAGCAGGTTTAGACTTGTTTACGTTCGTGTGAGAATTTATTAACTTTGTGTTACCATGTGTGAGAAATAAATACAAATACAAAATATATAATAAGTTTCCTCATTAAAAATCCATTTGATCTATGTTTAAATGTGAAAGTATTGCATATAAACTTATATAAAACAATTAATTATAAGAAAACAGGAGTGCGTTTAAAAATTTGGCCAGGGACTGCATATATATATATATATATATATATATATATATATATATATATATATATATATATTTAAATTAAGATATTGCGCGATCTATTGCAGAGAGGATTTAGATTATATTTTTCAATTCGACCAATTGCGCTATTTCTGCTTCCGAAGGTGAAGGAAACTTTCCAAGGTCGTCGTTCTCATGCAATTTCTTCTGTTCGCCCCGCAGAAGGGCGCTCCGTCGCTGACAGGAACAATCAACACCTTGCCAATGGTCTCCAATGGCTTCCCGATATTTGACAAAAGGATACATGCTTCGCTGGTGATGACACAGAAGGAATGTAATGCAATTGTACTTGTAAGTTCATTAAAAATGATTTATACCTGTCTTGCCTCTACTTAATTTACTGCCCTCGTATAAATATTTGAGAGAATCTAAACACAGCTTCATTGTTAGCATGTGTGTACCAGAGAAAAAACAGATATGTATTTCCTCTAGGTAAAATCAGGTTTAATTTCGAAAAAATTTATTTTCCTGAAAGTTTTTTTTCTTTCTAAAATTTAGTCTGAAAAAATAAATCACTCGATATAAAAGTCTTTGCGGATACGTTTATCGTGGATCAGAACTAGAAACAAAAACCGAGACGATCTCCTCTAAAAATGGGGTTTCCTTGTACTTCGAGAAGCATGACGACGTTTAGTGTTACCAGCCAATAGTTATTTTAATTCTTGGAGCTAAGATGTGGAATAAAAAAACACATCATCTGTCTCATTCTTTTAGCATGTTATGCGAGCCCAACCACAATTTTTCCCTGCGTTATACAAATCCGTATAATAATCTGTTTTGTAAGGTGTTTACAGTAATTTGCTACTGTGATGTGTAATGTATTAAAGTGGGAAAGTGAGAGCATTTGACCTTTGTAGCTTTAAATGTCAAAGAGTTCACACAAATCGAAGAAATAAAAAAGTAGTTCACCTGTCTAGAATATAAACGAGATTAAATAAAAACTTTAAAAAAAAAACCCTAGCCCATTAGGCATTTTTTTTTCAATTTTTTCGTTTATCCTTCGAAGTTTTCTTCATTCTTTTGTGTGAAGCAGAGGTCCCCCAACTTTTTATCTTGACATGTTTTTCGGTTTGTGGTAGAATCTGCTTACCTAATATTGAATTTTTGCTAATTTATCAACTTAAATGTCTTTTTACTGCTGGTATATATAGAGAGAGCTACTTACTTTTTAAAATACTTGAATTTATGATTGTTGTGAAGTATAGTGTTTAAAACTTAAAAAACACATGTTAATTAAATTAATATTTAATTAATATTTATAAACATGAAAAAAAACAAATGTTCATAATGGGAGGGTAGAATCGGGTGCTTTAATAACAAATTTGCATTATTTGACTTAGTCGCGCAACGGAGAATATTAGGGCATCCCTGCAAAATCAGGTTTTGGGCCCTGTAACGGCGTGGCACATTGTACACTAGGAGGCTTGACACATAGCACACGATAGACTAGAAAGAGGGCGCTGCTGTGAACTGTTTTGGACTTTGAGTGGGACGGAGAGAAGAAGAGGAGTCTCGAACGTAAAATGGACGAAACTGCATGTAGTTCCCGTTGTGACTTTTAATTGTAAATGAAAATATTAATATAGTGATGTGTTTTTTGAAGGAAATAATAAAAACGGTAAATCCGGTTAATTAGAGGTGATTAATTAAACTACAAGACTATCTTACAGCCCCAAGCCGGATCTCATAAGGGATTGCAAAACCCTAACCTCTGGGCCCTCTAGAATCCTGTCCCTCCCCCCCCCTCTGATGCATGGGTTGTGGGGGTGTACGTTACGCCACTGTTTGACTTTAATCTTTTGTCAGGTTTAACCCTAAATGTCCTTGGTTAGTAGTGTCCAGTCTTTTTCTTTCTTTTTTTATTTTGGAAGTTTGAAACCACGCTGAAACTCTTTCTCACTAGGATAAGCAATGAAAAACTTTCTCACAATACTCTATAATTCGGGATAAACTACACATAAGTTTTTTTTAAGCCAAAATTGCTGACATCTGTTTTCTGAACTTTATACTACAGGATCTTCGTTATTACCTACTCCGATCAGTTGCTCAATCCTCAAAGCTGGTTTCAAAATCTGAATAAAAAGCTTGTAAATATTGAAGGTAGGTTGAAACGTCATTTTCCTGGCAGTTTGTCTGTAGCTAACTGAGAAACTTAGAAAATTCATGACGTCTAATATTATCCTCCTTTAGTTTAATTCTGGCAAGAAACGCTGAAAAGAGAGTCCTTGTTTTAATAAAATTTAGGCTGTCACCTTAAAAGTGCAAATTATCCTCGTTACATTTAGTAAATAAATCTATTAAATAGAGGAAAAATCTGGTTTCCACTTGAATAAACTTTCTTTTAAAATTAAAGTCCCGATCTGATCATTATCGTACCCATTTACACTTCATGAACCCCCATATTACTTTTTTGCTGACGTGAACCCTTTGCAGGTCGTCATTGACCCCTAGGAGTCGATATGGACCACTTTGGGAATCACAGGCTTAAATAATAAAGGAAGTTAAGTTGAAATCTTGCCAAATAGGAACCGAGTGAAAAATTAATCAATTTTTTTCAAATTTGAAATGCATTAATTTTTATTCTAATCGAACGCAGTCTGCAAACTTTTGAGACACCACAGTTGATTGGTTGGAGGAAAGAAGGTCTCAAAACCTCGAGTTTAGGTATCCTTTAAGAGCTGTTTTTATTGTACGTTAAATATGTCAAGGTTCAAAGTTTTCGTGTTTGAAAGGAGGTGGAGTTAAAACAGTGGCAAGCTGAAAAATCAACCTCGTCATCTTCGTATGATTTAAAAAAAGAGACTAATTAGTTGTGGATTTAGCAGATTTTCTAGACGGGCAGAAATAGGTCACCCTAGAAAACATTGAACAAACAACTTTTCAGTTTTATTTCAGAAACAATTACTTTATTTTTCTTCTATTTAATCGAGTGGCCTTGGTAGCCCAGTGGTCAAGGTATCGGATCGTGGCTGGCTTGTCATAAGTTCGAGCCCAGAACCACTAAAGACACGCCATGTAGGGAAGCGATGTACGTTGAATCTGTCGAGAGCTCTAACATCCTTACGTTGGTGTGGTAGTTAGAGATGGGGGTGCTAGTTCAGGTGTCGGCCTCGTCACTTGAGCATGGTTCAAAATTACGAGGTCCGTCGCTAAGAGCCTTCGAGTAGCTGAACAATGCGACGTTAATATTCACATTCTATTTAATCGAAAGCTCTTTTACTGCGTAGCATCGCACACGGGCATGTTTTAAATGGACGTTATTGCTACAGCTTATACAAGGTGTTGCCAAATTCGCCCAACAAATTCAGAGGGGTGATAGTAAATAGCATGGGGACGACAAATCAACATAGAACATGGGGTCACAAACCACGTTTAGTCTGTGAAAATCACGATAATATTAGCCGCCGGGAGGACGATGCACCAGACGAGGGGAATTATCAAATGAATGCGGGGACATGGATCACCATGATAGGGTTGAGGAAACCTGCATGTAAGCAAATTTCCCACTTCTCCCGGAATTGCTACATGGAGTACCAGCCACTGCGCACCAGAACGCGGGTTTCATGCGCGATGGTGCACCAGCACACTTTTCAGTTGTAGTGCGTAACCATCTCCATGCTACATATCCCGGCAGGTGGATTGATCGAGGCGGACCAGATGCTTGACCTCCAAGCTTCCCAGACCTCAATCTCTTATATTTCTTCTTCTGGGGCAACCTGAAATCTCTTGTATATGAGATGCTGGCGACTAAAGAACATAATCTCACAGCACGGATCATCGTCACTGGATCGCACACTGGATTTGTTTGAAAGCGTTCGGCATTGCTTCCTTCGTCGGTGACGGCTGTGCTATGACCTACGCGGTTGCGCCTTTGAACTTGTGACAATTACGTGTCGTTTCATTTCTGATGTTCGATCAGTGATGCTTTGTTCGTATTGTAAGCACGCTTTACGTCTAAAAGGGCATTTTTTTTACCTCTTATATTAACCCTTTTCATTCCACTCAACATAACACTCGTCATTACTGTATTTGCGAATTACTCCAATTAAACGTGGTTTACAACCCCATGTTTTAGGGTGATTTGACGTCCCCTTCCTGCCTGCTATCACTTCTATGAATTTGTCTATCGAATTAGGCAACACCCTGAATAAACAGAACCAATAGTCTTGCCCTCATTATAAATAATAATTGTGTTCAAACTATTATAATTAAACATACGTTTTTTCGATATATTGTTAATATAATTATGATTTTTTTTAATTCCTACTATTAGCTCACACTCTCTATATATTTATTTATTTATCTCGGTAGGATTTTCAATCATTAATAAAATACATTTTAAAGCAATCAATTGAGCTGAAATTTTATATGCATGATTATTTTGGGTGACAATACAATTATTTAATCATAATTAATAAAAATTATTTGATTTGATTAAAACTAATTATTTCAAGAATTACAAATGCAGCCACGTTGGCATCGTTTTTGGCAACTTAGCGACCCTTTTGGCGACTTGTGCCAAAACTTGAAAAGGTTTTCTTCTCACGTTTTAAAGCATTCAATTGAACAGAAATTTTATATACACGATTGTTTTGGATCACACAATACGATACTTAATGATAATTAATAAAAATCAATTACTACTGAATGTTGTGATTCGGTCCTATGTATATACATATGCATATTAATTGTAGCTGTTTAATAAAAAGTAGCTAAAATAAAATTTGTCTTTGTTGATCTAAGTAGGAGAATTGACTTAAATTTTTTTTTATATTATTTATGAGACCATTTACCTCAGTATAGTTCAACGTGTTCCTTCTTGAGAGCTCGAAGAATGCTGAGGGGT
The DNA here is from genome assembly GCA_019973935.1 of Trichonephila clavipes. Classification (NCBI taxonomy): domain Eukaryota; kingdom Metazoa; phylum Arthropoda; class Arachnida; order Araneae; family Nephilidae; genus Trichonephila; species Trichonephila clavipes. Next base: position 79,940 of record BMAU01014838.1, read on the forward strand.
ATTCCAGTTACCACCAAGTGTTAAGTTCAACAGTTCCTGCATTCAATCTCGGCTTTCCAGATTTAGGGGAAGACCCTTAACACTGCCTATTTCTTTAAACATTTCATACAATCGCTTTATTGATTTTACACTAGGAGATTTGCTTCCATAACAACGTCGAAATTTACATTGAATATTAATGGACGATTTGTTTCATGAAACCAAAGGGCACACAAGGCCACGACAGATTTAACATGCATCAAATTTCTCTACACGGCAGATCTTCATTGACATTATAGCTCAAACTCCTGGCAAGCCGTCCATAAACTAAAGATTTCTTGTGATTTTAATGTTAAATGTTTCTTGTCTTATATTTCTACCTCACATAAAGATTTATTAACCGTAGCCAATGTGCGTCGTAATTTTGAGTCATGATCAGATGATGAGGCTCAGAGGGATGATCTCTGAGTTGATACTCCAATCTTCAATGAGGTAAGCGAATGAAGTACAACGAGAAAAATGTTTATTCACTCTTCTATTGTTTTTTTAACAGATTTGAACGTACGTTAAACATTTATAATGTCGTGTATTGGTCAGAGAAGAGGTAAGCCTTTAAACTGGTGCCGTATTTTCCCCACTCTCTTCACACCAAGTTTATGTAATTTAAATCGTCAAATAATGTTTTACGACATATTCTCCAAAATTTTTAAAATCTCGAACTATATGCCAACTGGGAACAGCGGTATTATTATGTTAGTCGAAAGGAGGCAGTCAGTCGAGTCTGTTTGTGAGATCGTGAGTCACACATTTATTTGTTACGGGTTACTGTTTGTATTTGACAATACTTGCCATACACTGTCTACTAATAAAGGTTGCAGGTCGGGCCTAATTTTGCGTAGTGTAATGACTTCAAACAGCTCTGGATCGAAATATTTATTAGAGTATGAAAAACATCAAAAAATATTCCAGTACAATTTAACTGGAAAAAGAGTCTACAGATATAGAGTCTCTTTCGCAATAGTCTTTATACCACTCTCATAAACATATTAATCAAAGTGATACTTGCGGAAAATGCCCTGAACATTTGGTATGCCAAAAGGTCCACAGTTCACTAGTTTCGTTTCCAGAAAAACGTCGCGACTCGGTAATTCCACGCCGAAGTTGTTTTTCGCTCACTTGCTCTATTTCCACCGTCTTCTCGCTGTCTGCTAGGCTTCTCGGTTCTCAATCTGCCTTCCTCCTCATAAATCGTGGACTCCTATGTAATTCCAAGTTGAAGTTAGTACCACTGGCTGAGAGGCCTCTTCGAATTCTCTCTTCGTAAACTATTTCGCTCTCCCTTTTTAACTTCAATGTTTCCCATGGTCACTCACAGCCTATTCCTTTGATCTCTTGTCTGTCGACCCCTTAGAGCTCGGGGTCTATCTCGGAGCATAGTGGGAGCAATCATTTCCATACACGCTGTCGTAGAAACCAAAAAGCCTATTGTACCGGTGTCCTTTTTCATCCCTCGGACTGCCCGTGAGAAAGGAGGTTAGAATTTTTGACCACCCATTTACGCAACTTTTCCCCATCAATTAGGGAAACGAACGGATCTTTCTCACGTACTTTCTTAGCAATTAGAGAAAAGAGACAGGGGTACATCACAGTAGGGATCCAGAGCATCAAGAAGTTTTAAGATGTCGTTGCTGGTGGGTACCTAAGAAATTCATTGGTAAGCATCCGTATTCATCTACAGCACATACCCGAACTAGAGAGAGAGTGGGAGTATTTATTGAGGTAGTATGTCACATTCTAAAGCAACGGAAGAGCTATTGGTGAAGAACCTCGAAATAAAAACCGTAATCAAATAAGAGGGTGACACCTAAAATGACACCTCCCTCTCCCAGCTTCAACGCCATCTCAACGAGAGGATTTTGAGCCACAACAAATTTAACATGCATCAGCTGCTAAACACAGCTGGTCTTCAATGGCATCAGAACCTGAAACTGCCTTTGAAGAATGCCACCCACGACTTCGTGACTATGAGAAAGGTTGCGGCCACTTATTGCCTTAGTGTAATTGGACCAAAACATTTTTAGTTATTACTGTTGTTTCTTATGCCACCTGATCTCGACTGCGTCAGATTCAGGCCCATGAAATTCATCATGGCAAGGGGCTAGATGTACGCATGTCGTTGGTCGTAGCCCTGAGGACCATACAGGTGACAGAACGATTTAGCTCGGTTCCACCCCAATTTTGAGGGAGTGTGGGATGGTCAGGGGCCTCCCACTTCTCTTCCCCTTCCACCAACTTCATGAGAGGAATTGAAGCTCTACGACTATTTAGAGTAACCCCATGCCGCGAAGGCACTGTACATTTACAAACAACCATGTCTTCTCCGGGATTCGAACCCAGGTCCAACGGCACTGCAGTCAGCATTGCTAACCACTATACCGGATGGGCGACACATTTTTAATTACTTTAGAAGAAGGCGCGAGGTGGTCATCAGTTATGATCAAAATACAGGGTTTGGCAGGCGTTGCAGAAGTGATTCTGTAAACAGCCAATAACCTTCTTCATAGACGAAATACAAAAGCTGATTGGAGAATACCAAAAGGGCATTGAAGTGCAAGGAGAGAAAGATGTGTAAAATTTCTGAGAAGTCAGATTTCCTGTGTAAATAAAGATGATGTACGAAATTGCCTCTATTTTTTACTTATTCTCGAACGTATATGTGAGTTAGCAATAACTTATACAACTACAATAAAACGCAGACTAATATATTACTAGTTACAATTGTTCAATATGAATTAATATGGCTGCCAAATTCCTTCATTCTAAAATTTATCAATGTCTAATATATCTCTAGGGAGATTTCTTGTTCTTTTTGTAAATGTGGTTTCTTATGACCCACATAGATTTGAGGTCTGGAATATCTCTTTATAATGATTTCATGGCAAATTAAATCCCTTTAAAAAGGAAAACGATTTTCTTGTACAGAAAAAAAAAAGATGAGAGCAGTGAGACAAAACTTATCTCAGCAAAATATATTTTATTGCTATCACTCTAGAATGAAAGGAAAAAGAATGACATATAAAAGAAATTCCAGATAAGATTTTTGTGGAAAATATCCAAGTTTTAAAATATTTCTGGTTTAAACTTTGTTGCAATATGGACACCGATGAAAAAATTCCTTATAAACTTGAATTGTTCTTTCTGCAAATATATTATTACATTGTTTTACTTTAGATATATACATGTAACACAATTCCTTTTTTCTCATTTTTCTTTTAAATTTTTATAAAATATTTCTTCAGCGAGCGTGATTTTTTGTTAGCATTTTGTTTTTGTTTTGTATTTTGTATCTATTTTAATGCTGGAAAAGTACCTAATGTGCATACGTATTTATATTTTTTTTATTAATGAAATATTTTTCTACAGAGTCTAAGTACAAAAATATTTAAATGGTGTTCAGTATTTTAAGAAAATGCTTTACATTTTAAATAAGTAAGAGAAAAGAAAATTATTTCCCCTTTTACATTTACTAGAAAAAGTGTTTTAAAATATTTCTTACTATAATATGATTAAATCTAAAATTGTTATTTTGATATGTTAAGATATACGACTACGTTCGGAAAAGTGATTTTGCAAAAGCATGTAAATGGATAATATTTATGATATTTAGTGTCGCTTAGATTAGAAAATATATATAACATTGTTTTAAGAATATTATTACAATAAAAAATTATTTAAGAGCAATATTTTGACAAAAAAGGAACATAGAATGACCCATTTTCAAAATATTCTCTCTTTGTGAAAAAGGCTTCTATTATAATAATATTTTGCCTGTATATAGCTCAGACCTCTGTACAGAGGCTCAACTAGAATTTTGAAATATATAACTTAAAAGTGGGTTTATCCATGTGTTTTACGACAACAGAGGGGAGAAATTTTAAGAAAAAAACACCGATAATTATTTCAATTGGTTGTAACTGTGAAAATAATGTGAATTTTTCAAAAATCATAGTCAAGCCTCTGTACAAAGGTCTGAGCTACAGACAGGCAAAATATCCTTACCATAGAAGCAATTTTCAAAAAAGGAGAACATTTTGTGAAAAAAGGTTATTCTAAGTTAATTTTTTGCCGAAATATTGTATTTAAATAATTTTTTTGTCAAAACATCCTTAAAACAATTTTATACATGTATTCTAATCTAAGTGACACTAAATATCATGAAAATAATCCCTTTATGCGCTTTTTTAAAATCACGGTTCCGAACTTAGTCGGATACCTTAAAGTGTAAAGCACAAGAGAACGTGAGAATAATCTGCTTTTTTGTGGATAAGTAATATTTGGGCTTTTATTTTATTTCAGCTATACTTTAAAAATACAACGTGCCAATTTGTGAACTAATTTATAAAAGATTCGAAAAACTGAAATTTGGAAAGCAATTAAACTTTCAAATTGCAGTGGTGTTCAAAATTAAGGTCACAAACATAAAAAAATGCAATTTTTTTGTTCTAATTAGTTAAGAATAAAGAGATTTGATATACATATGTATCACATTGTGAGGTAAATAATAGTGTTACGTTGATCGGGGTTCGTGGATTTTATGCCAATGAGTCGGAAAGAACAAGACAGTTCTTTAAGAGCGATGAGAATTTATTGTAGAAAATCCAATCCTTTAAATACAGGATTCAGCAGCAATATTCTTAATATAGATCTCAGAAGGTCTCCGCACCTTCAACAGCATACAGACACAATTATCGGTGTCTAAAATACACGCAAATAAAATATTATTCACAAGCACAGCCCATCTAATCGCTAGTCAAAACAATGTTCCCTATTCGTTGGTTGAAATCAGACTGACTGGTTGCGGATAGCACCGCTCTATTTGAATTTCTAGAAAAATCCGCACGCGTCATAGAGCGTGAAATTAGTAGAGAAATCCACTAGTTTCTCGAAGAATCCAGAGAGTCCTGAACTCGCCAACATGGTCTCCAATGTCACCAAAACAGTCGCCAAATTGGCGGCAAACCTGGTCGCCGAATATGATGCCAATTTCTTATTGAATCGCCACTGTAGCGTAAGGGACGGCTTGCTTGTGAATATTACAATTTCAACATGAAATAAATGTAACATAGAGTAATATAAATGCTTTACACATCCAAATACAATTTATTTACACAATTTACACAAAATTTGCAACAATAGTAACAGAAACAAAAATAACGTGTCACATTCAGAGTGAGATACAAACTAGAACAACATTAGTCAGAAGGAATACATCCGAACGCTAGATTGGTTGGATTCATAAGTGATGTGTCCTCCTCATATATTTACAAGTATCACAACGACTCCTCCTACTGAAATGAGGGTGTTGATTTGCAGTTACGGCAGCAGTTCTCGTTACTTTTCAAGGGACGATTTTAACGTATGGTGGGTCCTTGTATGGGGTTCAAGGCATGCAACAGCTCTTTCTACAGCACCAAAAATGTTTTATATTGGACTGAGTCTCGGAGATATCAAAGGCCTCACCATCCGGAGAATATTCTCTTTCACCAAATAATCATCAACTTGTTTATCTTTGTCTGGCGTTATAGTCTATAGAACGAATAGATTCTATCAGATCCTCGGAAATTCTGTACTTGCGGTTCAAAAGTCTCCTATCTATAGCCTAGTGGGGTCACTGTACCAGCAGGGAAGATGTGCAATCGTGTATGACCATTTAGCATGATTCATCCCCATACAAGAATGCCACTAATATAAAAGAGATAGATTTCTCGCGTAATTGCAGAATGACAACGTTCACCAGGCCTCTCAAAATGAAAACTAATCGAGAATCTTTTTGTGTGCTCTATCTCATCGCATCGGATAAGAGGGCATGAGTCCAGTGTTATTTTTGTCCAAGAGTAGTGTATGGCCGCGGTATGGTCCCAATCTTGTGGCCTGAGTCTCACGGGTTTTAGTCCTGAAGCCATTGAAGATCTGCAATGTAGAGGAGGCCGATGCACGTTAAATCTGTCGAGGCTCAATGGACCCTTTGGTGTATTGCTGTAGTTAGGAGAGGAGGATACCAGCTCAGATACAGTCCTCGTCACTTTACCGATACTCAAAATTTTGAGGACCGTCACCGATAACACTCTGGTTGCTTTTTAATGAGACCTTAATATAATTTTAATTCTCTCACTTCCTCTCCCCCACCAAGAGTAGTGTTTCTGGGTCCGTGACAAAATGGATCTTTAGTGACATTTCATGAGATAAACACACATCATTGGTCACTGGTTATAAAAGGTCTCTTAATTAGCCACCTGACGGAACCCAACTCGTTTTTATGGAGGATAAGACCATACTAAATAGAGCTACGCATGTAGAGAATTATTTGAAGAAGAGAATAGTTACTATGTGGCCTTCAAAGTTTCCGGACTTCAATCCCATAGAAAATTCTTCTGTTGTTCTAGAAAGGGCCGTTGCACGTCATCAACCCCATCCCAAGATCCTTTAGGCGTTAAAATCTTTTTTGGAAGAACGGATGTTAATGCCACAATCACTGATCAACACCCTCATTAAATGTGTGAGGGCTCTTTGCAATACTTGTAAATCTGTGCGAGGTTTTCACACCCCTTTCTTTATGCATCCTTTCTGACCATTGCTGCTCTCATTTGCATATTGTCCTACTAGTGGCAGCTCTAAGGCAGAACAAACCGGACCCCTACCGGGGTGGTAAATTTTAAGGGCGGCATTTGGATCAAATTTGAAAAATATTTTTTTTGTTACAAAAAATATGATATATTTTATGAAATATTGGGAGTGAAATTGGTATTTTATTTAACGTATCTTTTTTTTTATTTTGTACTCTGTATATTTAATGACAGTTTTCTTTTGTGTCGAAACTTGAAGGGTTCGAGGCGGGAGTATATGTTAAAGCATGAACATGTTTCCACATTTTTCACTAGTAGCTTTCTCCCCATCTTGGAGTGAGGTCACAATGGACATTCCTTTCACCCCTACGATGTCCAGTTTCAGCTATTCTAAGAGGAACAAGGGTAATAAGAGGTTTTGGTAGATAGAGAGTCACAGGAGGTGTTTCATTTTGGTCTTGAGTGTAGTTACTATAAGTTAACATAAACGCTTGTGATCTCCCCCATTAGTAGACTATTTTTTAAAGAAATTTGCCTGCTTAAATAGACGATTCCTTCTCTTCCATTTCACTCGTTTGAAATAATAACAAGTAATTATGTCTTTAATTTCGAATTATTTTGAATTGATAAAGACTTAAAATAATATATATATATATATAGAGAGAGAGAGAGAGAGAGAGAGAGGAGGTGACATTGGAGAGAGGGGTGGCATTTTCCATTTTTGTCCTAGCGTCAAAACTGCTAGAGCCGGCCCTAGTCCTTCATTGAATTCTGGTATATTTTTAAAACTATTATATGTGTTGGGTGACAAGTAAAACTCTAGAAAAGGTCTCTCTCAGTAAGTGGACTGTAGTTTTTATCACTTGTTGCTCAGCTCGCTCGTTTCGACTCCTTACTCGATGGAGTCAGAGGTTACACAGATTCGTTAGACACTCTGAGCGCTAGAGGGCGCTCTACATTTATACGTACACTGAACATGCCGCCCGGCCTTGCAATGTTTTTCAACATGCAAGATTTACATAGAACATAATCATAAATATAACACACAGAAATACAATACTTCAAAATACAAACAAAACAACATACAAATGAAGACAATGTATAAAGCAATTGATGAATCACACAGAATTTTTTAAAAAAAAATACTATTCTACGCACAAACATTACTATCTGAAGGGTTATATATGCTACTTCACACACACACTGTTTCAATTGGTAGAATGCACAGTTTCGAAATGGGTCTCTTAAATATACCTCTAGTGGTTTTGACTTCCACTACTCTTACTTTAGAATCCTTTCCTGGATAAATATTGTTGATTCTACCTAATGACCATTGACATGAAGGTAAATTATCCTCTTTTATTATAACCATATCTCCAATTTTAGCATTCTTTTTCTCGAAATGCCACTTATTTCTCTGCTGCAAACTATTTAAATAGTCTACACTCCACCTTTTCCAAATTAATTGAATTATTTTTGTAATTTTCTGCCAATTATCCAACCTATTTTCATTTAAATTAGTTAAATCAGGCTCAACAATTGATGTAATTGATCTACCTATCAAAAAATGAGAAGGAGTCAATACATTTAAATCATCTAAGTCAGAAGATAATGGGACAAGAGGACGAGAATTTAACAACCCTCTATTTGGATAATCACGGTCAGAAACTCTTCATATGTTAATCTAATGTTACCTACTACTCTCTTTAAATAGAACTTATAAGATTTAACGCCTGCCTCCCAGAGACCTCCAAAATTTGGGGCTCTAGGGGGAGGAATTTCCAATCTATTCCTTCAGAGGCCATATAACTTGCAAGTGCCTCATCAGGTTTACACACCAAATTAAACATTTTTTTAAGTTCTATATTTGCACCCACAAAATTTGTTGCATTATCAGAATGCAACTTAGCACATTTACCTCTTCTAAATATAAAACGCTTAAGTGTAGCAATAAATGCATTAGAGGTTAAATCAGTCACAATATCTAAGTGCACAGCTTTAGAAACAAAACATATAAATATACAAACATAGATTTTGTTATATACACCTTTTCTCTGCCCTTTATACTTAATGTAAAAGGGGCCACAGAAGTCCACACCGGACACATTGAATGGATAATTTTTGATAACTCTATCCTTTGGCAAGTCAGCCATTATTTGATCAATGCAAGTAGGATTGGCATTACAACAACTTACACAATTATGAACAACTTTTCTTCAAATATTACCGCCATTCAATATCCAAAAATTTTGCCTGATCTGATATAACAAGGATTGTGGACCACTATGTAAACACTTTTTATGAAAATACTCAACTATTAAATAAGTCAATTTATGTTTCGAAGGTAAAAGAATTGGAAATTTCTGGTTAAAATTAATATCAATATTTCTCAATCGAGACCTCCAACTCTCAAAATCCCTTCACTATCAATAAATGGATTGAGTGTTTTTACTCGACTGTAGGAAGGTACCATGGCAGAATTTTGAATACCATTCATCTCTACTTTAAACTCTTCTTTTTGCACTAATCTCAATAAAAGCTGTTCAGCCTTTTTTAATTCTTCTAAATCTAGAGGCCCAATTCTTTTTCTTTCTTTGCACTTACAAATATAAACAAATCTACAAATAAGACACGAATAATAATTTTAAAATAGTCATTACTAAGGTTAAGTAAATTATTTACAAAAGAGTTAGTAGCAGAATCAAGAAAAAAGTTAGAAAAGTCACTACAGTTTTTAAGTTCACCTGGATCCTTGATCACTGTAACAGGAATTTGTCGTTGTGGGTACTGGTTGCTCATCAGAAATTTAGGACCATTCCACCACAACTCACAGGTTTTAAGTTTTAGAGAATCCATTCCCCTGAAACGAAGTCGGCAGGATTGTCCTCTGTTGTCACATAACGCCATTGCTCACTGGAAGTCATCTCCTGGATTGTAGCAATCCTGTTAGCCACAAAGGTTTTTAGTTGATATGACTCCTTCCTTATCCATGACAAAACTATCATGGAGTCACTCCAAAGAAAAGTATTAGTCACATTTAATTTTAAAGCTTGCATGACACGATGCACTAATTTTGCTAACAGCACAGCGGCACATAGCTCAAGTCTGGGAATCGTTGTTTGCTTGGTAGGCGCAACTCGGGATTTACTGGCAATAAGATGCACAAGCATCTTTCCATCTGAGGTTATGGATTTGCAGTAGACGACAGCTCCATATGCTGACTTGGACGCGTCGGAGAATCCATGCAGCTCGATCACTTCCGGTTGCTCTACCACAATGCATCGATTGATGTTGATGTCATTTACTACCTGGAGTGATTCGACAAATTGTCGCCATTCTCTATTGATTGTATCTGGAAGCAAATCTGTCCAATCAATCTTTAGCATCCATAATTTTTGAAGGAAGATTTTCGCCTTCGCCACCACAGGACCTAAAAGACCTAGAGGATCATATATCCTGGCGATGGTTGACAAAACATCCCGTTTGGTATTTAATTCGTGTAAGTCTATTTTTACTCTGAAGGAGAAGCAATCATGCTTGGGGTTCCAATAAACACCCAACACTTTTATATCTGATGAATCTGAAAAATCATAATTTTCGGAAACCTCAATCAATTCCGTATTATTTCCGCACCACTTATGCAAAACCATACCTCCTTTAGCGAAGATATTGATCAGTTGATTTTTCAGTTCTTTTGCTTCTAATAAGGTCTCTGCACCGGTAAGTACATCATCAATGTACATGTCACTCATCACAACTGAAGACCCTAATGGAAAATTCCCTGCTTCATCTAGGGCTAATTGTTTTAGCGTACGTGTCGCTAAAAATGGTGCACTCGTTGTTCCATAGGTCACAGTTGACAACTCAAACGTTTTTATTGGTTCGTCCATGTTCTCTCTCCACAGAATGCGCTGAAGTTTACGCTGATCTGGATTAATCCAAATCATTCGATACATTTTTGCACATCCGCAATGAATGCAAATATGTGCTTTCTAAAGCGAACCATTATTGAAAAAAGGTCATTTTGAGCAACTCCCCATTGTATTGTAGAGAGTTTAAAGAATAACCGTTTGTAGTTGCACTCGACGCATTAAAAACTACTCTCAATTTACTTGTTTTTTTTTATCAGAGCGATAAACACCAAGATGTGGTATGAAATACATTCCACACTCCTCTCTCTCGTCTACCTCTTGCATATGGCCTAGCTCTTTATACTCTTTTAAAAATCTCTATATAATTTTAAATAGTTAGGCTCACGCTTTAATCTATTCCATAAAGAATTTAATTTTTTAAGGGCAATATCTTTTGACTGGCCTAAACAATTTGGATCCTTTTTAAATGGCATAGATACTATATATCTTTCCGTACTATCTCTAGTATGATTTTTTGAAAATGCTCCTCACAAATTATCGTTTCCTTATTTTTTATTGTCTCAGGTTCAACATTTTCGATTTCCCAAAATCTCCTCATTGTCTTTTCTAAATCGACATTATCTTTTATTAACCCACAGTGAGGTTTATTTTCACTAGAAACTGGAATACTCCCACTCGCAATATAGCCGAAGACTGTATTCTGAAAAATTAATTTTGTATTTAAAAGATTTGTTTGTCCTGGTAAAAGAATTTCATAAAAGATTTCTGCTCCCAACAATAAATCAATATTTCCCGGAATGTTGAAATTTTCATCCGCTAATTTCTCTCTACTGAAATTACCCAAACTAACGTTAAATGGTTGAGAAGGAATCATATCCGTAATTCGCGGCACTACAAAAAAGTCTGCATTAGTTTCATAACTATTTCCTCTATTTGCAATTGTTGCATTAACACGCGATTTAATCGTTAACTCTGAATTATTTAATCCTGAAACTAAAATGTTTATTTTTCTCTCTTTTTAAATTGAGTCTATTCATACACTGTTGCGAAATAAAATTGCTTGTTGAACCACCGTCCAACAGCGCTCTGACCTGCATTTCCCCAAAGGAATCTCTAATGAAACAAATCGCGGTTGCAAGTAAAACGGATTTCGATTTTACGTAACTCGTTGCAGTAAACAGATCTCCTACACCCTGAGAAGACACCTCTTTCGAAATCTCCCCTATGTAATTTATGGGTTTGAACACAGACGCCTTCGCTGAAAGTTGACCCATCGAGGATTCCTCTGTTTCCGGCTCTTTCTGCCCCCCAATGAAGAAGGTTGAATGACCCTTTCACTCGTAAAATTTGGGTCTTGAGAGAAACACAAAGAAGAATGATGCTTTTTTTTTTTTTTTTTGCAGCATTTACAAAGAACTTTAGATTTACAAAACTTGACTCTATGCAAATTTAAACAATTAAAACACAAGGAATTATTTTTAACAAGTTCTACCCGTTTATTTACTGATAATTGCTTATATTGAGGACATTTATTTAAAAATGACTTATCAGATTGACACAAAACACATTTTTTTCCTTGACATCTGAGAAAAATACTCTAGACATATTTTTAGAATTTTGATTTTGCGACAATAATTAATTTTCTCACTCAGTGGTTTTCCTCGCGATGAATAAAATAAATCAATTTCTTTTCCCAATGTTAAAGGATCAAACCATTTATCTGCTTGTCTGACACTAATATGCGATGCGGTTTCTTTATCTAAAGTACTAAATATTTTGTCTGAAACTATTAATTGTTTTAATACCTCGAAATTTGAAACATTTCTCAATTTTTAAATAGTATTCCCAATTAGTTGTTAATCTACTCGCAAACTGGACATGGGATTCACAATTTTTGTCGTGTTGCTTTCTTAAAATTCTCTAAACACGATTGAGGAGTTGGCTCAAATTCTTGGAGTATTATGGACTTTATTTTATCATAATTTTTAAGATCCTCATCGTTCAGATATATAATGATATTTGCAGCTTTTTCTCCTAATAAATTTAACAAAATCTCAGGCTTAAATTTATCAGTTACACTTTTGGCTGCAAATGCACGTTCTAATGATAAAAAAGAAACTCCATCCCTCAGGTTTGTCGGGAATTTTCACTGTAAGTGTGCGGATACTTTTAATTAAAGAATCCACAGAAAAGGAATCATTACAATTAACTTCAGTATTATTGTCTTTATCATTTGCTCGTATTCTCGCTATCTCTATATCAAGCTTAGACTTTTCTCTTATTTTTCTAGCTCTAATTGTTGACTTTCGTCATACTTCCTTTCTTCATTAATTAAATTTGCTAACTCATGCACTGAATCAGGATCGTTTTTGTATCTATCACAGTTTTTATAAGATCCATGAAGTCTAAAACAGTTAATTTTTCACTGACACACAACTCTAATTCAGAAGCGATTCGCCTCAAGTCTTCTTTTTTGCTCCTTTAAACATCGTTAAAGTTTAAAGTTCGATTTTTCAACGAAAAGTCAAAAAACAACAGCACATACCTCGTATTTTCAATGCATAGGTCTCTCCGGCTCGACGGACCAGAATGTTGGGTGACAAGTAAAACTCTAGAAAAAGGTCTCTCTCAGTAAGTGGACTGTAGTTTTTATTACTTGTTGCTCAGCTCGCTCGTTTCGACTCCTTTCTCGATGGAGTCAGAGGTTACACAGATTCGTTAGACACTCTGAGCGCTAGAGGGCGCTCTACATTTACATACGTACACTGAACAGTATGCCTCACAATATGATGCATATACGTGTGTACTAAATTCCTTTTCATGTGTGGCGGCTGGCTCTGTTGTATTTCTTTGTAAATATTTTATATTGTATCTGGCAACCCTACTGGTTCAGTTTCGAGCAGTTAGCAGCAGTAGCATTAACGTCCTCTTTAATGACAGAGCGTAAGCCAAGGAGAACAAAAGGAAGAACTTGTGTCCAACGTGGAGTGGCGGGAGCCATGAGAGTGGCTTTGAGAGACCGATGTGTATGCCCCACGAGTCCATTGGATGAAGGGTGGTACGGCGTGGTTCTTATCTTGCTAATTCCTAAGTACGCACATAATCCCCTACTGAAGTGAGACTCAAACGGACGACCTTGGTCTGTTGTAATCAGACCAGGAACTCCAAATCATGGAATCCACTCACGGATTACTGTTGCTGCCACTGTCTCTGCTGTCATATCGGAAATAGGATATGCCTCTGGCTAAGGAGAGAGACGATCAATGGCTGTAAGGCAACAAGAAAATCCTTGGGATGGAGGAAGGGGTCCAATAATATCCAAATGGAGGTGGTGAAATCGAGCATCTGGAACCTTGAAATGACCAAGTTCACTATTTCTATGCCGTTGAATTTTAACTCGTTGACAGAGAATGCAGCTACAGGTCCAACTGTGGATATCTTTTTTCATGGAAGTCCATACGAACCTTTTAGAGATTAGCTTTGTAGTAGCACAAACTCTAGGATGCGAAAGGTTGTGCATTGCAAGAATAACGTTTCGTCGGAGAGCATGAGACACTTAAGGGCATACTGTACCCATGGAAATAACACAATATATTTTGGTAGTTGATCCCGGCATTCGTAACAGAAAGTAGTGTTTTTAATTCATCATCACCCTGTTGCATTTGTGCAGATTCCTCATAATCTATGGTACAATTGCTTATATCCGAGAAAATGCGTCGGTTGGCACATTATCAATGCCTGGGACGTATCTAATATCGGTGATGAATTGCGAAATGAAATCTAAGTGGCGCAGTTGGCGTGAGCTAGCCTCATCTAGTTTTTGATTAAAGGCGAATGTTAAAGGTTTGTGGTCGGTGTAGAATATTAGTACGTGACCCTCGATCATATGTCGGAAATATGTGGTAGCGGAATAAGCTGCCAGAAGTTCACGGTCAAAAGCACTGTACTTAGTTTGAGCTGGTGTTAATTTTTTAGAGAAAAATCCTAAAAGTTTGAAACCATCGCTGGTGATCTTATTTAAGGAGGCATCAATACCAAAGTCACTAGCATCAGTCATCAATGCGAGATCAGCATCCTGTGAAGGATGAGCTAAAAGTGTAACGTTAACTAGTTGATTTTTACATTGTTTGAATGCATTGATAGCTTCCGCGGTCCATTGTATTTCCCGCTTATCATTTTTCTTAGAATATTTGAGAAGGAGCTTGTGTGTGTGCTGCCTTAGGTAAGAATTTTCGATAAACGTTCAAAATACCCCGAAATTTTCTAAGGTCGCGAACTGTGGTAGGTGGTTTATAATTAGCGATGAGTGCTACTTTTTCAGGAAGGGGTAAGACACCATCTTTATTTACAAGGTAACCAACAAAGGGAACTTCGGAACATCTGAACATGCATTTATTGGCGTTGATGGTCAAACCATAATCATCAAGCCTTTGTAAAACTTCTCTCACATGAAACTAATTTTTTAATGAGATATGGAATCTTTTTTATATTTGTAAACTTAACAGTTGACAACAGTGCATACTCATACATTAAAATTTTAAAAAAAAACTTCCACAGTGTTATTAAAATATCAGTGAACCAACCCTTGAATAAATTCTAAGCGATAAAATCAATGATTTAAATGAGTTTTTTAAAAAAGAAGTTTTATCATTTCTTCAGCACAAAAATTTTGGCAAAAAAATTCTGCACCAATTTAAAGAATCCTTCTTTAAACTATAGTTTCTGAATCTTTTTTACTCCACAGATCCTTTTTTATAGTTAACAAAAAAGTCATTGGCCATTTTTTCGGAACAATAATTTTAATACGTATTCAAGCCGGCTGAGTGACGTGGTCGGTTTGTCGCTGACCTTCTGCACCTGAGGTTACGGGTTCGACCCCCGACCAAGTCGGTGGATTTTCATGACGCAGAAAATCGACAGAGGCTATGTTGTATAACTATATGGTATGTAAAAAATCCCTTGGCAGCTGTCAGCAAAATTAAAATCCTAAGAACGGTTTCGCATCACCAGAGCTCAGGTGCCTTCCTCTGGGGAGGAGACTAGGCGTCAAAATTGCTAGTGGTAATTGGTATCGCCTATATGGTGCCACACTAAAAAGTGATACCAATTCCTGGGGAATGTACTCTACGTGCGCTAAGTTTAAAATACCTATGTACAGCCCCGTTGGAGAAGAGAAATACAGATAATCAAGAAACTTTGGCCTGCAACATGTTAATGCACAAGGGTTAACAAATTGAAACAAAAAAATATTAAGTTGACTCCTGAAAAGATCCTACGCTCCATTGAGGGCTCGTATTTCTCAGGTTAAGATTATTTTTTAAAAAGTTGAAAAAAATCTTGAAGAATCAGAAGAAAAAGAAAATCACACGTATATAGCCCAAAAATCATATTTTTCCATTTATTCTTTTTCTTCTTAGCCTTGTTTGACGCTTTGAATCATCAACAGAAGGGTTACTAGCGATGAATTTGAGTCTCCTGAAGTATGGTCAGATATAATAGAAAACATACCAGCAAGTACCTCCAATTAACCACATTGTGGAAGACCATTTCGCTAAATCATTTGAAGATTTTGAAATGGATCGGTTTTAGAGCACATAACAATTCTAATTATCTCACATGATAATCTTAGGTAAATTACAACACTTAATTCCCGGTCCATTGATACCCAAACCATTGTTTTCCAAATCAAATAGTTGTATCTCCTTATTATGCGGCTTCTTCGTTCCATTTTAGAATGAACACGAAATTAAGGAAATAACAAGAATAACAATAAAAATAACTGTAAGATATTCTAGAAATTGAAATAACTCGGCTACATAGAATAATTGAATAAATTTACTTAGGTTCCAAACTAAGTGGCAATAATTTAACTGCTCTTTCTGAGAGAAAAAGGTAGTTTGACCGTCATTTGGAATCATTCTTTTTCTTGAATTCTTAAGTCATCGCGTAAATGTAAGGTTTCTCCTTCGAATATCCCAACCCTTTTATGTACATACATGCGACAGTTGGCGACTAATTGCAATGCCAATGTTTGGGTTCTAATTGGAATTTGGCGAACTTATCAAATACAAAGACACTTGATTGTCCTGACATCCTGTTTTTAATGGATTGAGAGAGGTCAGTTAAAAAATTCAAAAAATCTCATTAGAGAATTTTTATATCACTTGAGTGTGTATTTATTTTCAATACCCATCATATTTCATCCTCGTATGTACAATCTGATTTCCCGTTTTCTAGAATTTAAATAACCTACGTTTATTCGTTTCAAAACACTATAAATATCCAATCAAAACGTATCGAAATATGCAAACGGAGGAATTTGATCAAATCGAACAAAAGTCTGAGAATAGACAGACTGCAGATTTTGCTCTTAAACTTTGATATTTGGCTGATAATCATGAAATTACTAGTTTTTATGTAGAAAACTCAAACTCAATGTGGCAACAGCCCATGAGAGTCAGGGCCTACTGTGCCCATCCCAGTATACGTGACCATTGGACGCTGAGGTGCATGAGCAGATGTCTCTATCAGGTGGTCAGTCTGAAGCGAGACTCCCAGTGTTTAATTCCCTAAGCAAGCTTGATACTCATTTATCACCCACAGCAGTAGGGATGAAAGGTTGAGTCGACCTTTTGGCTAGCCCGGGAATAGAATCCGGACATGTGGTGTGGAAGCGCGATACGCTACCACTCGACCACCGAGGCCTAGTTTTTACGTATAATTAATAAAAATTTTCTTAATGGTTTCTTATAATTTGTCCTATTATTTAATCCATGTATACAGTATTTTCTAACTGTCAGCCAAAAAGAATAAATTATTTACTCTTTAGGAGGACTTTTTGAAATAAATAATTGTTAAATATCCTTTTCTGTATAAATGATTTTAAATGTAACTAACTTTCAGATACTTCGAGTCCGAAAATTAAACAGGTATAAGGGTGAAATAAGTTAAATATATAATGGACTCATGAAAATTAAAATAAATTGATTATATAAGGTAGTGTTACAATATAGTTTTCCATTCAGTAAAATGGTTAGCGACTCTGACTGGTATGCCGTTGGGCTTGGATTCGAATCCCGGAGAAGGCTTAGGTATTTGTAAATGGATAGTGTCTTTGCGGCATAGGGGTACTCTAAATACCCATTGAGCCACAAATCCTCTCTTGAGGATGGTGGGAGAGAGGCCCCTGACCACTCCTAGGGTCTCCTCCCTCAAAACTGGGGTTGAACCAAGTCAAAACGTACTGTCATTTGAATGGTGCTCAAAGCTACGGTAAACGGCAGGCGTAAATCTACCCATTTGCCGTGATGAATTTCGTGGGCCTCTGCTAAAGTAACTGACTCATCTCCGGCTGGCGCTGTTCAAAAAATATGTACTGATTACGCTATCTACACATAAATCTACCTCTCTCAAATCACAATTAACTTTATTTACAAACTTCTACTCACACCTTATTCATTACAAACTAAAATCTCACACCCACCCTATACTACACAACTCTCACAATTCATGACACCTCAGCACATTCTCACCGACTCTCCAACGCTCCACTTCTCACTCACCGTCTTCCCGGGGTTACAGTTACACAACGCCGCTGTTGAAACAGCGCCAGCCGGAGATGAGTCAGTTACCTTAACATACTGCCGGCCGATGGCCTTACAAGACATCAAAATTTTTGCAATGCACTTTATACAATATTATCTTGGGTAAATCATAACTTCAATGTAAGCAAATAGAAATATACAAATAGAATACAAAATAGAAATATGAAATGTTAATGCCGCCTATCTGACGATGTCAGATAGGTGGCATTAGTAACAACAACAGTTACAATATTACCCATCAGTAGGTGTTGTCGTTATCATTCAAACTACTTCGAATAATACAGAAACCATTTTCCATACCAGTAATAAAACCACATGAGAATGGATTCAAAAGTATATCCATTCTGTGTATCCAACAAAATGACACTTGCAACAAATGAAATTTGTATTCCTTTCTGTAATACATATCCAGAATAAATTCATCAAATGAATGACCTACGTTATCATCGTAGAATATAATTACGGCGCTGAATTGACTCAACACACACACACAGTAAACACACGCAGTGGACTGTAATATTTTTAATCTCTCTCTCTACTCCGTACACAACCTCTCGGAGTGATTGTTACACATACACTGACGTTTTGCTTTACAAGCCGCTAGAGGGCGCTGTTCATTAACAGAACTAACATACCGCCCCACATTGCACTGGTTTAACCATGCAATCATTGTTACTAAATTAACATTCATATTGGTTACATCTAGAACACTTTACACATTCAACACTTGACAATTCTCAAGAAATACAATTACATAAATCATTATATAAATTCAAGATTTCACAAATAACAATATTTTTTTTTTATACAAATACAAAATCACTACTAACAATGAGTAAATTTACACACCACCAATGGTACACTAAATGAAAAATTCAAATTATATTTAAGGATCTTCCATTGGTAAAACACAAATATTTGATATGGCTCTTTTACATGTACTATACTGAGTTTTAATTTTCACTACACGCACTTTTTTATCTTCGCCATAATACAATTCTACGATTCTACCTAATGCCCATTTATATGTTGGTAAATTTTCTTCAATTATTAAAACCAAGTCTCCAATTTTAATGTTATTCTTCTCAAACATCCATTTTCCTCTCTGTTGTAATTGATTCAAGTAATTACGACTCCAAAATTTCCACATTAATTGAACTATCTTAGTTATTTTTTGCCACTTTTTGAGATTACTCTCTTTACATTTTGTCAAATTAGGCTCTTCTAGCGAATTTAAAGACCTATTAATTAAAAAATGAGCTGGTGTAAGCACTTGGAAATCATCATCATTGTTTGATAGGGGGCAAAGCGGTCGAGAATTTAAAATTCCCTCAATTTGTACAGTGACCGTAAGTAGTATCTCGTACGTTAAATTAATTCCATTCACAACTCTTTTTAAGTGATATTTACATGACTTTATGGCCGCTTCCCAAAGACCTCCAAAATTGGGCGACCTCGCAGGAATAAATTTCCACTCTATTCCTTCTGCTGCTAAGTAATTAGCTAATTTTTCGTCTGGTTTTCTGACTATTTCAAGGAGTTTTTTAATTTCATTGCTAGCTCCGACGAAATTTTTACCATTGTCCGAAAACAGTTTTGCACATTTGCCTCTTCGAGCCATAAACCTTTTCAACGGGGCAATGAATGCTTGCGATGTTAAATCTGATACTAACTCAATATGTACCGCTTTAAACAAAAAACACACAAAAATACAAATATACACTTTAAACAAATTTCCTTTACGTTGTCCTTTATTTTTAATGAAAAAAGGACCACAGAAGTCTACTCCTGAACAATTAAATGGATAATCAGTAATAAGTCTCTCTTTTGGTAAATTACCCATAATTTGAGTTGACACAATTGGTTTCGCTTTAAAACATACAATACATTTATATACAATTTTTCTGCACATTGACCTACCATTCAACGGCCAAAATTTTTCCCGAATATGATTCAGTAAAGATACAGTTGCCACATGTAAATATTTCTTATGAAAATATTCTATTATTATTAAAGTTAATCTATCGTTTTTTGGTAAAATTATCTGGTGCTTTTTATCGAAACTTAACTCTAAGTTACACAATCGTCCTCCTACTCTTAAGACACCGTTGTCATCTAAAAAGGGATTCAATGTCTTTAACTTACTGTTTGGTAGCACACTTCCCTTACTTTTAAGATGGTTAATATCACTGGAAAATTCTTGCTCTTGCACCTTTTTACCAGATATGTTTCAGCTTTCTCAAATTCTTTTGTTGTGAGTGGACCAGCCACTTTATTTATTCCCTTTAAATTTTCCACGAACCTGAAAATAAAACTTAATACACGTAAAATAGTTATATAATTATTGCTTAGATTAAGAAGATCGTTTAAAAATCATTAACATGAATATTAAGCACCGATTGAAAGTTTTCAATTTGTTCATTAACACAGTTTTTCAGTTCTGAATTATATTCATCTAGCTTCTCTCTACAGTTTATAGTTCGATTTGGATAGTCATCACCTGAAAGAAATGTTGGTCCATTAAACCATAAGTTTTGTTGCAAAAGTTTCTCAGGATCGACTCCTCGGGAGACTAAGTCTGCGGGATTTTGATCAGATGGTACGTGTCTCCATAACTGATTAGGATAGAATTCTTGTATCTTGGCAACCCTATTTTGAACAAAGGTCTTTAAGTCCATCGGTTCCTTTCGAAGCCACGCCAAGATGATCATCGAATCCGACCAAAGATATACTTCAGCAGTTTCTAGTTGTAAAGCCGCTACAACTCTTTTCACCAGTTTTGCCAATAGCACTGCAGCACACAATTCAAGTCTGGGAATTGTCAGGCTTTTAATAGGCGCTACTCTCGATTTGCTTGTGATTAACCGAACTAAAGTTTCACTCTTCAATTTTTTAGATTTGCAGTAAACTGCTGCACCGTAGCCCCGCTCTGAGGCATCAGCAAAGCCATGGATCTCAGTAACTTCTGGAAAAGCGACAAGAATACGCCTTGGTATCTCTATATTGTTGATATTCTCTAAAGATACTAGGAATTGTTGCCATTCTCGATATTCTTCAGCTGGCAGAAGGTCATTCCATTCCAATTTGCTTCTCCACAAACGCTGGAGGAAAATCTTTGCTTTGGAAATTACTGGTGCCATCAGTCCAACAGGATCAAAGATCTTGGCAATAGTAGACAAGACGTCCCTTTTAGTATAAGAACTGTCCAAACAGACTTTCACTTTAATCAAAAAGCAATCTAGGTTCGGCTTCCACGACACTCCTAACGTTTTCGTCTCTGTTAAAGTTGCAAAATTGTAATTCTGTTCGGGATCCGGTGACTATTTCTCGTGATTGGCGCAAAGTTTATGCAACTCCATTCCAGCACTTTTCAAAATTCCTTTTAATTGTTGTCTGAGAACAATTGCCTCCTCTCTAACGTTGCAGCACCACAAAGGACATCGTCCATATACAAATTGTTCCGTAAAACGGAAGCTGCTATAGGGAAGTTAGCCTCTTCATCCATCGACAATTGGGTTAAAGTTCTCTGTGCTAAGTAGGGAGCACTTACAGTGCCATAGGTAACAGTCGAAAGTTCGTAAATTTTGGGTGATTCATGTTCACTTTCACACCAAACGATTCTCTGTAGATTACGCTGTTTAGGGTTAATTAATATAGTTCGATACATCATTTTAATGTCTGCTGTAAATGCATACGTGTAAGTTCTGAACCTGAGCATTTGCGCATATAAGTCCTCTTGTATCACTCCTCCATTATATTGAATGTCATTTAAAGATATTCGATTATCAGTTAACGAAGAACAGTTAAAGACAACTCTAAGTTTTGTTGTGGACTTTTCTGGACGATAAATTCCATGATGGGTAGCGTAGTATGCGATTTTTGGTTCAGTTTCGTTAGTCACTTCCTTCATGTGACCCAGTCTTTCATAATCTCTTAAAAATTCACGATATAAATTTAAATAATTATCATCTCTAGCTAAGCGATTCCACAGCGATCCAAGTCGTTTGAGGGCTATGTCTTTCGAATTACCCAAACACGAGGGTTCCTTTTTTAAGGGCATAGATACTACATATTTACCTTCTTTAGTTCTAAAATGAGTATTCGCGTAATGTTTCTCACAAATTAGCCTTTCTTTATTTTTAACTATTGGTTCCTCTATCTCCTCTAATTTCCAAAATTTTTCTAAATTTTATTCAAATCCTCATCACGAATCAAACCGCAGTGAACCTTAGTTTCATTTATTGAATCTAAATTACCCGTTACTATATAACCAAATACGCTGTTGACTAACAGTAATTGCGAATCTTTTATTTTAATTCTTTCCGGTTTCAATAACTCATAAAATATATTTGCACCTAATAACAAATCAATTTTGCCGGGAACATTAAATTTAGAATCCGCTAATTCCACAAAATTATAAAAATCTGAATTTATTTCTAACGCTTTCTGCGGAATAAAATCAGTGATTTTTTTAACTACGAGCATATCCAATTCCCTTTCGAAAGATTTATTTTGATTAGAAATCGCCACTTTAACACACCCATTTACAACCATAGAAGCATCATTTAAACACGAGATTAATGTATTTATTCTTTCGGTCTTAAGTCGTAATTTATTCGCACACTCATTTGAAATTAGACAAGTTTCACTTCCCGAGTCTAACAAGGCTCTAAATGTCTGCCATTCTGAATATTTATCTTTCACTAGAATTAAAGCAGTACTCAAAAGGCATTTGTTTTTAAAACACGCCGTTGCCACGATCTGTGTTTCGTCTTCTTTCGGAACGAAAGATTCAGCATTTACACTCAAGGCAAGGCGAATCGGGGTTCCTGGTTAACCTCTGTCATCGTCTCAAGGGGGAAGAAGGAATTCCCTTTCCTTTCTCTGGGGTAATGTAATAGTTTGTTATGCGGTTTCGAGCAGAAACAATTTTTTGATCTACATCTACTAACGCTGCATTGAGGTGAAAAACATTTAAAACAAAGTCTATTATTTTTAACAAATTCTACTCTTTCGTTTACAGAAAACATTTTAAATTGTGGGCAAAATTGTAAGGCATGGACATTATTTTTACACAATACACATTTATCAGTTTTTAACTCGGAAAAAAATACATTCGATGCATCTCGCGGTATTTTAGCATTAAATTTGTTTTGTTTATTATAATTAAAACGCTTGGAATTTTCACAAAAGGGCTCAGAAAATATCTCATTCTTAATTTTGCCTCTTTCGATGACAAATATATATCGCTCTCACGCCCTAACTCTTGTGGTTTAAGGGGAGTTGGAAACCTCTCTCTTTCTATATACTGACAATGTAAAATTGGCTGTTTTCGATGTACCTTTTCTCAAAATCTGTTTTATGTACATGCTTGAAATTTTCCATACTATTAAAGTACACCTCTCTCATTATACTAAAATGAGCTTTTAGCTAATTTTGAGTTTTTTAATAAATTATGAAATATTTTATGAAACATTGCGAAATTTGACCCATTTTTTACTTAAAAAATTTGTAAAAATTAAATTTTTGAGTTTTTTACAAAAAGCTCATTTTAGTATATATTAGACATCATTATAAATAATTCATAAAAAATTTACGTACCTGTGAACAGTAGGTTCTCAGAAAAGGTACATCGCACAATAAAATTTACATTTTGAGATAAATTGATTTTAATGTATACAGTGAGACTTCTAATTGACTAGGAAATAAAAAAAATAAAGGGCTCAATTTAAAGTAAAAGATACATGTTTTGCTTTATATCAGTCGTTACACTTTTAAGCAAAAACAAAGTAATTTGTTTACAATTTTCGCCATTAAAATGGGCGTGGCCCAAATTCAATGATTCTTTAAAAATACGTTTTAAGGGCTTCTAAATACCCTAGATTTTAAAGTAAGGTATTTTTAGAAAGGTAAAAATCTAAACAATTTGAAAATGTAAAAATCTCAAATTGTCAAAAAAATAAGATTTTAGCTTTCCAACACCCCTTAAAATATTTCTCTCCCTGTTTTATACTCATGTGAGACAATAATTCTCTGTCGAGTGTGTTCATTATTTTATCCGATACAATTAACTCGCACAATGATTTAAAATCATTCACATTGCGCAGCTGACAATAATACTCAAATGTCGCGCATAATCGTGATGCAAATTGCACATAACTCTCTGAACTTAATTTTTGCGCTTTCTGAAATCTCTATTATAGCATTCTTGTGGTGTGGGAGAAAATTCTTTTAATACTAAATCTTTAAGCTTACTATAATTATTTAACTCTTCTTCGGAAACATGAACAAGTAAATTATTAACTCTCTCACCTAGAATATTTAAAGAATTTCGCCTTTAAATTGTTCGGGAACCTCTTTTATTTTGAATGCTTTTTCGAGCGACTGGAAAAATAAATTATATGATTCCACTCTTGAAGGTACGGGTATTGTTAAAGTTTTCACGGACTTTAACAAAGTCTCAACGTTATAATTGGCGGCAGTTTCAAAAACGCTCGGATTTCGAATATCGGGATTTTGAGGTAAATTCTTCTGGATATTTGCAAGCTCTAATTGTTTTTGCAATTGCGCTAATTTAATTCGTTCAAATTCTAATTTAGTTTCACTATCCAATATCTTATTTTTAATTTCCGCCAAAGCATAATCGATTGCAGATTGAACTAACTCTCTTTATCATTTTTGTAAACGTCACTATTTACAATTAAGTTTTTTAAGCCAGCGATTTTTGCTCCTTCTGGTACAGTTAAATTTAACTCTTCCGCAACGATTTTTAACTCGTCTTTCCCTAATTTATTTAAAGACATATTTATGAATTAAGGACACTAATAGAAGGATCAATTAATTGCACCTACCTCCTCAGATCGCTGTTTCACGCTGCTCGCTAAAGTTTCGCAATCGTTCTCTATTCACACTTTGGCAATCACTTATATATTTTTTTTTCACTGTGAATTTTGATAATCCACGGTTTCACAAATTCTCATATCCATAAGGTCGTTTTCCTCCGGTGAGGATGACCATGAATTGACTCAACACACACACACAGTAAACACACGCAGTGGACTGTAATATTTTTAATCTCTCTCTCTACTCCGTACACAACCTCTCGGAGTGATTGTTACACATACACTGACGTTTTTCTTTACAAGCCGCTAGAGGGCGCTGTTCATTAACAGAACTAACAACGGCTATGTTTCCTCTGTATATCAACATGTGCATAAAAAATGGATTGGAGTCTTGAGATTCTATCAAAGATTGTTGTTTCGTCAATATTTGAGTGGACTGTAAAACTGGTTAAAGAATAAAAAATCAGTCATTTTCTCAACGCTAAGCCTACTTTATTCGTGCACCCGCTTTTGTTGGGATACTGCTAGACAATGTCTACCTTTACAAATTTTTTACAGATGGCGCTACAATGCGCTGATGACGTAACATTCCGCACGGCGTTGAAATATACAATATTTCAAAAAATATATTTAAAAAATGCAATTTGCTTTTACAGTTTACAAATGCCTAAATGAATTAATACAAATAAACACAACATTCAAAAATAAGAAAAAAAATACAAATATTCAAAAATAGAAAAAATACAATATTCTAAGAATATAATATACTTCACATTACAATTTAATTTACATTATTATTTTCTATTGGTAAGATACATATTTTTGAGATAGAACGTGTGAGAACCCCCGTGGCAGTTTTTAGTTTAACGACTCTGACCTTACCGTCCGTTCCATAAATAACCTCCAAGATTCTTGCCATTGCCCATTTGCAGGGAGGCAAATCATTTTCCTTTAAAAGCACTAAACACCCTACGGCAACATTATTTTTCTCGAACTGCCACTTGTTTCTCTGCTGTAAATGATTAAGATAATCATTTTTCCAGCGTTTCCAAATAGTTTGTACACACTTTGTTGTATACTGCCACCTAGATAGTCTGTTATCTGAAATATCTAAAATTGCGGGCTCAGGTATTGCACTGATAGGTCGACCAATTATAAAGTGTCCAGGAGTTAAAACTTCATATTCATTGATATTATCTGACAATGGTACTAATGGACGTGAATTAAGTATACCTTCAATTTGAATTATTATTGTCTCGAATTCTTCGAAAGTTATTTTACTATTAACTAAAGTTCTATAGAGATGGTGTTTGAATGATTTTACCCCTGACTCCCACAAACCCCCGAAATTAGTAGAACGAGGTGGGATAAATTTCCACTGGATAGCTTCTGAAGCAAAATAATTTGCTAATGTCTCGTTTTGTTACAAATTAATTTTATGAAACGATTTAATTCTGCAGCTGCGCCTTTAAAATTAGTTGCGTTATCGGACATTAATGTAGAAATATGCGGCCTCTACGGGCACATAGCCTCTTCAAAGCTGCAATAAATGCCTCAGTTGTTAAATCAGTCACTGCCTCTAAATGAATAGCCTTTGTAGCCAAGCATACAAAAATCGCAACATAAACTTTTGAAAATATCCCCTTTCTCTGATTTTTAAATTTTATTTGAAAAGGTCCGCAAAAATCCACACCAGCGTTTAAAAATGGCGCACTTGGAGTTACTCTCTCTGATGGTAGATTTCCCATTAATTGATCTATCGCAGTAGGCTTCTGTCTAAAGCATGCAATGCAATCATGAACTGTTTTTCGTGCAATACCCTTGCCATTAATGGGCCAAAACTGCATTCTAATTTGATGTACTAAACCCTGAGCACCAATATGAAAAAACTTCTTATGCATATTCTCAAAAAGTAATTTTGTAAATTTATGTTTACTAGGTATAGTAATATTAATTATTACTATACCTAGGTAATTATTTGATGTTTTGCTTCAAATGGTAAATCAGCATTACTAAGCCTTCCACCAACTCTGAGTAAAGAATTCTCATCTAAGAAAGGATCTAAAGCCTTTAACTTACTTGTTTTTGAAACACCTTTACCTTTTTTCAAGGCGTCGATTTCTGCTTTAAACTCACTTAATTCGGCTATTTTAGCTAAAAATTCCGTACTCCTCTTTATCTCATCTGCAGTTAGATACTTCTCCTTATTACAAGACTCCTTAGCTTTGATGTTATTAATGAACCTAAAAATAAAGCTAAAAATTCTAACTGATGCATCGGAAAAGCCATGTATTTCAATCCGTATTGTTGCAGGAAGTAGAATGCACCTTGGGATTTTGAAGTTATTTAATTTCGATAATTTTTGGTAGAAGTTCATTCACTCTTCCATTGCATCTGGTGGTAGCTGTACACTCCAATCTAATTTTATTTTCCAAAGTTCTTGGATGAATATCTTAGCCTTCGTAACAATGGGTCCTATCAGGCCCAAAGGGTCATAGAGCCTTGCAATTTCTGAAAGCACGTCTCTTTTTGAGAAGTTGACTTTGTCACTAATCTTTACTTTGTATGTGAGACAATCCACCTTTGGATCCCATAGCATACCTAATGTTTTCACTGGAGCATCCTGAAATTCCTTATCAAACACATAGAAAAATGCAGATAGATCTTTCAACAGTTCTGGGCTATTTGACACCCATTTGTGTAGCTCAAAACCACCTCTCTGTAATAGTTGAGATAATCTGGTTTGGAGTTTTTTAGCACCTTCTAATGTAAACTCTCCCCAGATAGAATATCATCCATATAACTATCATTACAAATCACATCTGCTGCGTCAGGAAATTCCGCTTTTTCTTCATCTGCTAAGGCCTTTAAGGTCCTGGTAGCTAAAAATGGTGCAGAAACTGTCCCATAGGTTACGGTAGCTAGTTTGTAAGTCTTGACTGGAGCATCTGCAATAGTCTTCCACATAATTCGCTGTAAATCCCTTTGATTAGGATCAACAAGTATCTGCCTGTACATTTTTTTAATATCTGCACTAAACGCGTACTCGTGTTTTCTAAATCTACTGACTATGGAAAAGAGATCTTGTTGAATAATTCTTCCGTTTAGTAAAATGGAGTTTAGAGAAAAACCACTTGTTGTTTTTGCACTTGCATCGAAGATAACTCTCAATGGAGTGGATGTCTTCTCTGGTTTGTATACGGAATGATGAGGAATGTAATAGTTAATCTTATCTAATGTTTCGTTTTTAATCTCCTCCATATGGCCTAAAAGTTCATATTCATTCAAAAATTCTTTATACAAAGTTCCCATTGTATTGTTTTTGTTTAATTTTTCCCAAGTACCATTTAGTCGTTTGATCGCATTCACTTTGGAATATCCTAATAATGTTTCTGCATTTTCCTTTATGGGTAACGGAACTATAAATCTTCCCGTTTTATCTCTTTTATAGGTACTAACAAAATGTTCCTTACAATAAATTTCCCCTTATCTTTTTGTTATTTCCTTAGAATCATCTGGAAGTGATTCCAGTTCAAAGAATTTCTTTACTGTTATATCTAAGCTTGGTTCACTTATTAAACAACAATTGGCTTGTTGTTGTGACTGAGGAAGGGTACTTGTGACTAAATAGCCAACTTTTGTATTTTGTAAAATTACATTTCCCTCCGGCAAATAATGTTGTTCTGGATTTAAAATTTCAAAAAATAGTTCACTTCCTATCAATATATCTATTTGACCTGGCATATGGAAATTAGAATCAGCCAGCTCAATTGAAGCTGGAATATTTAAATCCGATATATTTAATTTCGATACAGGAATCGCATCGGTAATTTTAGGTAATAGTGAAAATTGTACATTGCGTGCAAAAGTATAATCCCGATTTGAAACTTCAATATTTGCTAAATATTTCGAGGCTTGCGTAATTCCGTTAATGTCTGTTATAGATTGGTTTGCAGACCTAAATTTAAATCCCAACTTTCTTGCTATGTCTTCTCTCATAACGCATATCGTAGACGCATTATCTAATAATCCTCTTAACTTAATTCTATATCTATCAGCACTTTTAACGAAAATCATGAATGTATTTAATAAAACACATTTATTTCCATAAGTCAAAACCGCAACTTCTGGCTGACCTTCAAACCGAGTAGGATTCGAATTGGTCTCTATCCCCCTTTCCCCTACAGTGTGATTTTTAACTGCAGAGCAAAGTTCAGCAGAATCGTGAAGCAATGAATTATGTAATCCTTTGCCACCACTAACTGTGCATTTGTATTTAGACATGCAGGCACCATAATGCAGTCTGAGGCAATTTATACTAAGTTTGTTATTGCTAACATATTTCTTCCTGCACTCCACAGACATATTTTGAAATGCAATACATTTATAAAGAGGATGAGAATTTCGACATAGAATACGAGGTTTAACCGTTATTTTTTTACTATTAACTACCAGCGATTTGGCTTTAGTTGACATTGCAGTATTTTTATGGATCATTTTAGTACTAGGAATGCGAGTAATGTTTTCTAACACGGCACTTCTCTTTTCTAAAAATTTCATAATAGAATCAAATGTTGGAACTTCTGCTGTTTTCAACGAAAGTTCGAATTGTTTTCTAGATTCTTTGTCAATTTTTTGAAGAATTATATTTATTAAAATTATATCTGATAGATCATTCTGCTCATATTTCAAAACTTTAAGTGCTCTAATGTTTTTATTGATACAATCCATTAAAGCGCGCAGTTCTTTGGCTGATTCGCTGTAAACTTTTTCATAATTAATTATCTCAAGGACATGATAATCTATCAACTGCCGTTTGTTTTCATAACGATCTTCTAATGCTTTAAAGAGAGTATCAAAACTATCGCTAGGCGACTCTAAGAGCTTCACTTCTCCTTTTAGAGATGCTCGAAGATAGTATAGTTTTTGCGAATCATTCAATTGCTTATTATTACTTATTAAATTAATAAATCGATTTTTGAAATTAGAAAATTCTGCTATTACACCAGAAAATACTGGCAATGAAATTTGAGGTAAGCGGATACTATTTTTATCATTGTCATTTAAATTAATGTTTACATTTTCAGAAGTTTTCAAAGAATACATTAAAGTTTGAGATCTACCTCTGTTGTCTCGATCCGTTGATTTATATCTTCAATGTCCATCTGAATGATTTCCAAGCTTTCGAAAGTTTCTATTTCACAATAATCCTCAGCTATTTTATCTAGATTTATCTGTAATTGCTCAATTTTTTTTAGTTTAATTTTGATTTCAGTGACACTAGTATCCTTTGACACTGTCTTCTCCGAGGTAAAAGCCTCTAACCTAGTTAAAGTTCCTTTGATTGAATCTTTTAAGCGATTCAATTTCTCTTCAGTAGCTACGTTGGAGTTATTTTTATTTTCCGATTTTTTACCCATTTTCTTTGGCTTCGTAGGACCAATGTTTCGTCAATATCTGAGTGGACTGTAAAACTGGTTAAAGAATAAAAAATCAGTCTTTTTCGCAACGCTAAGCCTACTTTATTCGTGCACCCTCTTTTGTTGGGGTACAGCTAGACAATGTCTACCTTTACAAATTTTTTACAGATGGCGCTACAATGCGCTGATGACGCAACAATTGTCACAAGGAATGACAGATGCACGATGCTGCTCGTTAAATTTAACTGGGTCAAAAAGTTCTCTTCTTTTTTTCCACCCAGAGGGAACGAGCTTACACGAGGACTATTGTGTCGTAGGAATTTCAATTGATGAAGATTTATGTATGTTATCTTAAAAGACCTACACAGGAAGTTATGACTTTTTGATTATTTTATTTTTAATAAGATAATGATTCATAATAAGCTCTTTT
This sequence comes from Trichonephila clavipes, assembly GCA_019973935.1. Lineage (NCBI taxonomy): Eukaryota > Metazoa > Arthropoda > Arachnida > Araneae > Nephilidae > Trichonephila > Trichonephila clavipes. Next base: position 110,710 of record BMAU01014838.1, read on the forward strand.
CCTGTTTCAGAATTTCGCAATCTATTTATATCTGCAATGAACTAAACTCATGTGACGTCACGATCACGTGATTCCTTTTGCACGCGACTATCGCGTCATATGTTTACCACTGATGCTTACGATTATTTTGTCCTTAAACTATTACATTTTACATTCTGAAATGTTTTATTTTGCTGAAATGGTTACTCGATCAGTAAAAGAAAGGATGATGGTAGGGAAAAAATCATTTTTTAATATACCGGTAAAAAATCTAAGTGTTTTGAAAGCACGATGAAGCGTGAGGATTATTATGTGTGTTCATTACTCTTTGAATAACGTTTTCAATACCGCAAGACAAATGAAACCTTTTCAAAAAGGATTTTGGATACATGTAGACTTCTACATGAATGTAAATACTTTTCAGCAAATTTTTATTTTATATTAAGTTATAATGAAAACATAATTTTATTACTTATTTTATATTTTTATTATTTTACACATATTCAGAGTAGTTAACAGAGGTACTTTAGCATTTAATTATCTAAAATTAGAACACAAGAATCTGATATGTAACCATACATATCATATGAAAAACAAAAAAGTATATATATTTATAAAACTTATTTTACCTAATAATTTTACAATATTACAGAGAAAAAGAAAAATTTTGAGGAGCATTCACTACAGAAATGGAAAAAAATATCTTAATTTACTACAGCTCTATTAATGTTTATACTAGATAATTAATCAAATGCCACTTTCAAACATTAAAAATCAAAATTATCATTTACCATTTGTAAAGTTACACGTTAAAAATTGTGCAACATTTTAAAAGTCTGTATTCGCTGCACTATTTTAGGTAAAGTATATGATTTATCGAGAATTGAATTCCAAATATGGAAATAAATTAAGGCATTAAAATTTTTAAATTAGAATGAGTGTATAGTAGAATAAAAATTTGTGTCCATATATAAAATATAAAAGTCCTGCTCACTCCTAAATGATCAAAATGAAAAAGTCATTTTTGAATCCATAATTCTTTCACAAAAAAATAAAAATTGTAATATATTTGCGTGGTATTTGTTAGCACAAGTGTTTTTCAGAGTTTGACTGTATGGTATAAACCTGTCACACACATATACAAATTTTTTACTATGTATAACAAATATGAATTTATTAGTATTTGCACAATTTGTAGAAGATTTATCATTATAGAGATTTGATTTTATATCACAAGATTTATTTTTGTAAAAATAGAAGTCTGGAATAAATTTGTTGCGTTGAGAATTAATTACAAATATTGAGCTAAGAAGAGTACTTGGATCAAGTTTATGATATTTATCGAAGAGAATTACAGATAATCTTTTTCCAAAATTATTGTTAAGGGGTTAATTGGCCAAAATCACTGATATTTTTGTGTGACATATGTTTCGAAGACAAATTTTGGGCACTTGTGGATTATAATGATCAATTTTTTTTAAAAAAAATATAAATATAAATATATATAAAAGGATACTTTAGATATATATTAGAGATAACAAAATAACATGTCAATACATTTCTCCAAGTAAGTTTCAAGTTTACATGAAATGGAACTCAAATGTTTAACACTAAACAGAAATATCTGGTCAAGAGACATAACCACAGTAGGAATTTTGAATGGAAATTTTATGCAACTTTTTATTTCCATATATATATATATATATTGTATTGAATTGTTTCTATCTTATTTGCAATTCATTGTGTTGTAAAAATAATATTCAATTTCATCAATGAATAAATATTTATTATTAATCATAAACTTTCATATTAACTCTATCTAATATGAGATAAAGAATAGCTTAAAGAAATATGCAATTCAATAGGAAATTAAATTGAATTTGTGAAAATTATAGCATTTTTTCTGATGAAACATTCCTTAATATTATATAATAATTTAAAATAAAAAAGTAGTTCATGTTATAAGCACTTTATACAAAGACAACTTAAAAAAACTATTGAATTTGTAATGTATATATAAATGTTTAATATAGTTCATACTCACATTAATAATCTGAATTTGTGATCCAAGTGTCGCATACCCAAGCATTATATTTAGTAACCGAGATATAAAGGTGAAGTTTCCAATTGAAAACTTTTCAGTTCTGCATAACATTGTACTTAACGAGTAAAATTACAAACACATGCTTATTAATAAACATGTGTTGATATAGCAAGGGCATTTAAGAGCCTTCTGTACGCATGCTCTTTATTAGTTTTAATATACTGAAAGAACTCTTAGCACTTGCTATAGTAACTGTAACTTAGAGAAAAATGTATAAAAATAGTTAATACATGTAGAAATAACTCATTATAATTATTTAGTTAATTATCAGCCCTGATTATGCACTTTATATGTAATTCAATAACTCATAATAATGGATAATCATATTACATTGAATATTTCTTAAAAATTATCTATAAATATGATTCATTTCTTTAACTTAATAGTGAAATAGTATTTTCTTTTATTATATATATATATATACTTTATACAATCATTTCTAAAAAAAATTCCAAACATTTTTAAAGGATAATTACTAAGTAAATAAGACAGTCAAAGATAGGGAATGTTATTTTATTAAAAACATTTTCAAATATCTTCAAATGCTTCATAATATTGTACAATATATATATAAAGTATTTATACGCAATACATTGCGTAAACGAAAAATTCATTTTCAATTGAACTTTAAGCGTAAGTAGACTTACTTAAGTAAATATAATATTATACTTTTTAGAAAATTGTTATTTTCCATTTCTAAATACTGAAGTACAGGAGGAAAAAGAGAAAATTCATGCATAACATTATTTATATATATATATATATATATATATATATATTCACACCTGTGTGAAGAACAGGTTTACCAGCTCCTATATATAGCATATAAGTACAAAGGCAAAAAATTAAGAACTTCCTATAGTATTGTGGGAGACAACAAGGGGTCCAAGACTTTTGTCTTTCTTATGGTTTATTTAACATTAAACAAAAATTAATTAAAAAGGTAGATAAGTTTGACAATGATATGCAGAAGGTAACGCCTGCTCGCGCACCTCTCGCGTTCTCCTTTCTCCCTCAAAAGTTTTTGTTCTGCTTTTACTAGTTCAAAAGTTTTCGTTTCAGTTTCAATTCACTGCGCCTGCGCGCGAAGACTGCTTGGTTTTGGCTGCATGCTACAACGGCCAGCCTGACTGTACGCTGTCCGCAGCGGTACGTCTACCTTTTTTCCTTTCCATGGATACCAGAGGAGAATCTGAAACATACAAAAAAGACGGAACAGACAAGGACTATACGACAAATACATAGAGATTTAACATATCATAATTTTTCTGAACTAGACAGTTTCTCCATCATGTGAAGGCACCTCTTCGACATCCGGAAGGTTCCACAGGAAAACATTGTGTTTCACAGGCATAAGAACGTCTTTTTTAACAAGTTGATCCTTGGTTGAACGCATCGATATTTTCCTCTGTAGAGTTCTGGACGTCTGTTCAAAACGATTTCTCTTTTTCCTTCGCTTCCACTGCCAGGGCTGGAAGATCCTTCGGAGCAGCACAAAGCGTCGATGTTCACTCTTCATAGGTAAAGGGTTAGGTGAGCGGGAGATAAATTCCACGGAACTCGTTTTCATGGCGCCATTGGCTTTCTTACACAATACTATAGGTGAACAATAATCAAAAACACTCTCTTTTATAATACCTTGTCGTAACCAATCATCAATTTGATTGTTTACCTGTAATTTCTCAGACCAAGATAAACGTCTGGCTCTCTGACACACAGGAATATCATTTTTCAATTTAATATTCATTTTTAACTTAGTACTCTTAATTTTATTACATTTATAATCCTTAATTAGAGAACTCAAATCATTTCTAGTATTAAAGTTTTTAACATATGGCAAATCATAACTAGAGTTTTCTAACACATTTGAAACAGAAACATTTGAATTAAAATGAACACAAGCATGAGCACCTAAAGAGGGTTCACTTTCATTCAATAAAACATCGCTCTTTGCGTGGCCTAGTTTTTTTTATTTCAGAATATACACTGGGATGTATAATAAATTCTTCGGTCAAGGTCGGTGATATTGCCGTTCGCACACTTAGGCTGGGAGAGTGTTGATTAAGAGAAAGATTTATCGGTTTAACTTCTACCATTCGCTGTTCGCCAAAACATGAACTTAATGTTATGATCTCTTCGGAAGGTGTTTGCACTCTAATTAGTGAGGAATTTAAAACTGGGATCTGGCAACCTGAATCGATCAAGGCTGTTACGGGCTGATTTTCTACAAAAATGTTTACGTATTGAAGATTTGCAAATTCATCGCTATTTTGTTTTTCGCTCTCGACTTTCAAAGTATTCACGTTTATTCTATTATGGATGTGGTCGTTAGATTCTTTAGGTTTAAAACGCTTCTCACAGTCTCTTGCGCAATGAGATGAATCACCGCATATAAAGCAATTTTTATTTTCTCTTTCATGATATTGGGGATAGTTCTCTTTAATCTTTGGTTTAAAGTTTTGTGATCTATTTTTAAAGGGGTCTTGGGTATATCCATAAGTAATAGGAATTTCTTTATGTGATCCGCTTCTAGATGAAATATAAATATCACACTCTTTAGCTAAATCAATAGGCCTAAACCAATCTTCTGCTTCTCGAATGCCAATATGAGTTGCAGTTTCCTTATTTAAAGTTTCGAACTGTTTTTCTTCGACTTTAGCTGCAGGATTTAAACTTAATGCTTTATTTTTAGCCCTTTGAAGTTCGACTTCTTTTTCTAATTTTGCTAACTGAAGTTTCGCGAGCTCAATTTTCTGTTTTCCTAAAGTTACCTCTCTTTCGTTTCGCGATACTCTCTCATCTATACAGTTTTGAATTAAAGTTTTAACGAAATCTGGATCACTTTCAAATGTACTACTGTTCTCAATTTTAGTCTTTAGTTTAACTATAGTGTCCGTACTCTCCACAGTACCGTCTAGATTCTCAACAACTCTTATGAAATCCTCTTTAAGAGCGTTTTTATACATTTTAGAAAAATATGGAAAGATCCTACTTTTTTTTTTTCTGGCTCCCTTGTTGCTCGCACGTACGATGTATCCAATATTTGATTAAAACGTTGATTCCACTATGATTTCACCTCTTCGCAGGTAATATAGTTGAAATTGTTTTCACCTCTTCGCAGGTTATATGTGAGTGGATCCAACCTCTACACAGGCGGAATTTTCGTCGATGGGTTCCAACCTCTACACAGGCGGAATATTTGTCGATGGTTCGTGGAAAAATACACCTCTACACAGGTTATTTTATTCAACAGTTCCAGCCTCTACACAGGCGGAACGAAGTTTTCGAAAAATGGCGGTGCGTCTCCTCCACGGACGGCTTTTTTGTTCACGTTCCAAACTTTGATCAAAATCGAAATTTTTTCAATCCCGGCTTCTACACAGGCGGAGTATTCATGCTGAGTTCAAACCTCTACACAGGTTGAACGAAGTTTCCGAAAAATGGCGGAGCGTCTCCTCACGGACGCTTTTGTTCATTATCCAGACTTTGGTTCAAAATCGAAATTTTATCGATCGCGGCCGAGCCCCCATAATTTGTGGGAGACAACAAGGGGTCCAAGACTTTTGTCTTTCTTATGGTTTATTTAACATTAAACAAAAATTAATTAAAAAGGTAGATAAGTTTGACAATGATATGCAGAAGGTAACGCCTGCTCGCGCACCTCTCGCGTTCTCCTTTCTCCCTCAAAAGTTTTTGTTCTGCTTTTACTAGTTCAAAAGTTTTCGTTTCAGTTTCAATTCACTGCGCCTGCGCGCGAAGACTGCTTGGTTTTGGCTGCATGCTACAGTATTGATAAATCAAACCAAAATTACAGGAATATTTCAAATTTCTGACACTTATAATGTTTCACATAGTGTGCTTAATGTCCCCATGGGTAAGCCATACTATTATAAATTTGCAATTCATGAAGTTGTAAAAAAATTAATTTTCATCACAGGAGACATATATATAAATCATATACTCATACCCATAATTATCTTACATGCATAATACTGAGTTTTCAGGAATTAAACTATGTTAAGGATTTGTGCAAAAAAGGAAAATAGTTAAATCATGGATAAACAAATACTTACTTTTTAAGTAGCCATTGAGATTTCAAAAAAAAAAATGATGAAAAGGATTACACTTTTACTAAAAGATAATTATCTTCATTTATCTAAAACTATCATATTAACTAATGTTCTATATACACAGGCTTCAAAAAATAAACTTTTTTGAAAGTTTGATATGTACTTCAAAAAAATAAGATAATAACATATCAAATTAAATGTAATCATTTCTAAAGCTTGTTACCCCTTTTGTAATGGTTTCATTCCCCTTAGAGAAAGAGTGTTGCTGTGTCATTGACACGGCCGTATGTTGTACGTGAATGCGTCGCGCATAACGGGTAATATTTTTATGTAAAATATTATTATTTAGTATGTCATAATGATGTTTGAACATTAAGAAGTCCTCCGGAATTCAATGTTTTGTTTATGATGGTAACTATTTCCTTTCAACGGGTTCAGGAAAGAAATCAAATAAACAAATAATTACTGTGTTATAGTATAGTTTTATTAATTATAGGTCTATGATATGAAAAGTACGACAAAAATAGCATACGGGATGCATTGACATTTCTCGTAAACGTTAAATTAATATACAGGTATTACCAAACATTGTTGAAGAAGTTTCGATGCAAGACAAATTGAACTCGCGGAGCATGAAGTCGGGCAATGAACGGTCTTGTGAGACATTAATATTAAAGTCTCCGACTATTATAATTGGTGTAGTAAGATCCGGTTCGTAATCGGGTATAATTTTAGCGATACTTTTGGATTATTTTAATACCGATCGTAACATAAAAAGTTTAATTTATGCGAACGCTGTGCCCGGATGGACGTACACACACCCAAGTATGAATCTGAAGATTCCATTGATCTTTACGTTTACTAGACAGACATCACCACCCTTTGCGTCTTTCATTCCCAAGTTAATTTCCGAAATGTCAAAGTTAACTCGATTACAATCAGTGAAGCTACTGAGGTCGCAATATATGGTGACTCCACCGACTTTGTGACTTGATGATGATGATTCCGCCACCGCTGATGTAGTTGCAATTTGTCTGCGCTCAACAGTATTATAAGATAATCTCTTATCAAAGACTTTCACTGCATGGAATCTTCCATCCAAGTCTCGCTGATTGCTAAATTTTGCCTTAGAAGCAAAGCCTCCGATTTCGATGCACTTCTGTCACACTGTAAATGCTCGATCGAATCATCACCGATGGCGTTGGCTGCCACACAGCTGGTTATTGTGTTAGCATGAAATGAATCCCAGTGTGCTGTACTCTTGTAATGCTTACACAATGATTGACCAAGGAAGAATTGTAGCCAAACTTTTACCACTGACTTCATAACCACGCCACTCAGATACGGAGATTTATGTATCATGCTCTTCTTTATATTAACACTGAACGCCTGATCATCGTCCAACTGACGCGGTAGCTGCTGCACCATTGTGTTCCTTTCCACGTGTACATTAACAGCGTTGCAACCACTGTATCTGCATGCATGACAGTCGCGGTGATACAAGAAGTGCATTAATCGGGTCTAATGTGGGCAGCCCGTGTTGCTTAGGTGGACACACAAATCCGTTTGAACGCGATAATGTGGGAAGTCCAGAGAGGTTTTACACGTAACGCACAGTTTAAAATCAATCATCAGCTCTTCGGGGGAAGTATTATTAAGCTGCGGCAAGTATTTTTTTGTGTGTGCGTTGGCTTCAATGAGCGCAGAAACCATAGACGATCACACACATCACACTTACGTCCGAATGGATGGTTGACAAACATCGTAGTGAAACGTGCACTAGCTTCTGTCTAATGTGTCTTCATAAACGGCCATCGAACACAATGGATGCCTACACAGTCCGGTGTCAATATAGAAGCGATTTTCTCATCTACTTGATTAATTCCAACTGCCCCCGCTGCAGATGTACTAGCACCATTGTTAATCTGCTCGGTCGCTTTCATTCTTTTATGTTCCTGGCTCTGCATGACTCCCCCATGTGATGTTTTATTGGTACCATTCGATTGCTTTTGAAACGCCCTTTCCAACGGTGTACGATTTCTGTATTTGGACTTGGCTTTTTGACGCGTATAGGTCGGTATTATATATTTTTGATAATACTTATTTTGTTTTAACACCTTATTACAGTGTATCTCAAACTGTGGAGCGTGCCCCCTGAGGGCTCGATAACACTACGAGGGGGGCGCGAGCATATCGAAAATAAAAGATTTAAAAATAATTAATTTACTGGAATGAATTAAAACAAAATACTTTCAGACAGAATAAAAAAATGCACTTTTACTCTGATATAATTTATAGGCACGCGCGTGATATTAAGTCAACAAAAATAAAAGTTTCTTCAATTCCTAATTAGCTATCTTTGATCCTATAACCAAATAAAAAAACTTTTATTTAATTTGCTGTAATCCCATGATGAGAGATTTTTTTACTACGCTTTCTGTTTAAACTTAACATACAACTCTATCAGGGAAAAAACAGATCCCAGACGCAGAATCGAAAAAATTTAGGAACATAAAAAATTTATCACTGTCATTATTTTTGAAATACTGCACATTATAGTTGTAATCTGTTTAACCTTCTAAGTTATTGGTACAGTTAGTTATGAGCCCTCTCTTATGTGTTTGTTTCTCATTTAGGGAAGTTGTAAGTAATGTATTTCTCTGTTAGGCTTTTTTGCATGCAAAAGACTTTTATGATATTTGGAAAACCACGGAGAGCACACACACACACTTTGAAGGACTACTTTGCCAAGACTTATTTTTACGAGTTTCCTATACATATAAAGCATAACGCGAAAAACGTTTTACAAAATTTCATATAATCATAATGGATACACTTTTTAAACGGAAGTGGTCGCGCGGGACGCACAGATAACGAAATCGTTAATTCTGGCAAAACTGTTTATTTGTTACCAAAGAAAAATTGAAAAGTCTTTGAAAGTAGGCAAGTAAACTTTCTCATAATTAAATTATTCCCTGGAATCACGATTTGTATCGTGTACAATAAAATAATTATAAAAAAAAGGATTCGGGTGACTCAATAACTCCGCTCGACCGTATCGAGTGCGCGCCTGCTCCCGGCTTAAAACATGTTGAAGTCTTTTCGCTTTAAATAATAAAAATAATACAGTTATTTTTCATCGGAATTTTATATTATTGTTCATTATTTGACATCAAATATAAATGCTAATTCTGTGAGGCTTAAAATTACCATTCGCTTAAAACTAATTATAATTTGAGCAACCATTTTAAAAAAATCATTTTACATTTTTGTAAACATTGTCGAGCACTTGCCTTTGCTCTCCTAACAATTCAGCTATAATATCAATACTGTTTTATTTTCTTATAAATGAACTCGTGCAAAGAGCGGGCATTTCAGTCGGTATAGTTTTAATGTATCAGTGCTGCACAGAGTATTTTATAACTAATTAATTAATACTAAATTAAGAACAAGTTTAATAAGTATTAACGACTTCCATCGGCTTGTCTTGCAAAGCAAAGTTTTTATAAGAAAAAAATGCTTATGATTAGAAATTCACCCTCTAAGTTCTTTTTCTATATTTAGCAGATATCTATATTTTGTCTTCTAAGCAGCCACCGCATTTTGCAATATGTTCAATTTAAAAATTAGAGAAAGGAAAAATAACATAATAATTATCCTATTATTTTATTTATTTTTTGCTTAAAAGTAGTATACAAAATTTAAAAATTATGTTACTAATTTGTATGGTTTATAATCAAGATCGCCTATTGCAGCTTTAGCATCAAAGTGCATTATTATTGCATTCAGTACATTATTAATGTATAAGGGGGGCGCGATAAAGATTGTGACCGAAAAGGGGGGCACCAGCATTGAAAGTTTGAGAAGCACTGCCTTATTATATTCATTGTCACCATTTTACACTAATGTTTTATATACAATTTATAGATTTCGATGAAAAAAAATTGATTTTTTTGAAAATTTTGATTGAAACTAAACTGAAAGTTGTAGCTTCTCCAAGTCAAAAGTTATACTAAATGAAAATCTCGATAAGCAGCAAAAATACCTCAAAATGGCGGCACTTCCCCCTTCTCCGCGTGTGATTAGTCACAGTCCTTACTTAGCGTAATAAATTCTTTGATCCTTTAGCTATCCAGTGGTGCAAATGAATTTTGGATAGAGATTATAGTTATGTAGCTCCAACACCAAACTGTATCACTCGATTTCGTTATCATTCGTTTTTTTTTAATTGCCTCCCTATGGAAGCAATTTTAAAGACGTATTCACGTCAAAAATATAGGTCAGGATGGCATCCAACATATCTGACTCCGCAAATACCAAATATCTTCACACAAAGCTCACTGGGGGAGCTCACAAGGTGGAATCACTGAGTTCTTCAATCTCCTCACGAAGATTGCTGGCGGAATTCACATGAATTTTTCTTCGAAAGGCAATCACTGAATTTTTCAATCTCCTCACGAAGCTCGCTGGTGGAACTTAATGACTCCTCTCTTCGAGAGACAGTCACAGAATTTCCAAATCTCTACACCTAGCTTGCTGCTGGAGCTTTTGCGACCTCTCTTGTCGAGAGACAATCACCGAATACCCTGGTGTGGCACTTACGCAGGCACAATATCTCAGGTTAGACTCGTTGCCCTCTAGAGCAGGGGTGGAGAACCTTTAGTGGTCAATGGGCCATTTTTTCTAAAGAAATGCTTAATGAGGTATAGACGTGCCGTGAAATAATTTTGTCCTGTGATTATTGGGGAAAAAATAAAACTAAATACCAGCAACTTAAAAAACTCTTTATTTACAACAAAAAAATATATATTGCACCGTACAGTAGTAAATGTTTTAGTTATATGTGTAATTCAAATTATAAAGCAATATTAGTATGACTTCTGTTGTTGTTGTAGATTAGATGACAAATAACTTATATATAATTTGTAAGATGTTAACTTTTTAGCAGAATGCATGCTGAATCGGAAATCTGCCATACGAGTTCTAAGCGAGTCTTTAATGTTATTTATCTCTGTGAAAATAATAACTTGCTGGTATAGGTAATGAATATATGGTTACAATATCATGAGCGAGCTTCTTTAAACTATGAAATGTGTCTGGAATCGAATTCCATGTTTCCAAAATTTCGTAAATGGCATTTTTACTTATATTGCTTGTTAAGGCTGTCTTACTCTCATGCACGAGAGCCTGAACTAAACGCAAAGCATATTTTCAGATAAAAAAATTATAAATTTTTATGAAAACTTGCAAAATTGTAATTCGTACATCTCTTTTGTATATAATATAAAGTTTTTAAGATTTTAAAATATTCCATAAATAATTATTTTCATCTTTCAAAAAGTAAAGGATATCTCATTTTTTGAACCAAAATGCAAACTGTTTTGATAGGTGGCGTGCCCAAAATATTGTGTCGCGTGCCATTTGTTCACCATCCCTGATCTAAAGTCTTAGAATGTGTCTTGAGTTTCTTACAAGGGCTAGGAGAAACCCCGCGCCCATCTTTCAGGAAGAAAAGACAGAATTCATATAAAAAAACAAAATTACGAGTTAAGTTACGAGGTCCGTCATTTTTTGCCCTTGTATTTGCTCTATAGTGTGACGCTGATTAACACTCACTGCTGCTCGTATTAATAGAAATCATGTTTATATTTCCCTTGTATATAACAAAGATTTGAGTGAGTGAGTGAATATTAACGTCGCACTATTCAGCTACACGAGGGCTTTTGGTGACGGACCACGTAATTTTGAACCATGGTCAAGTGACGAGGACGACACCTGAGCTGGCACGCTCCTCTCCTAACTACCACACCACACGAACAGGAGGACGTTTCAGTTCTCGACAGATTTAACGTGCATCGCTGCCATACACGGCTGGTCTTTTAGCGGTACTGGGCTCGAACTCATGTCATGCCTGCCATTATCTTGACCACTGGGCTACCACAGCCCTATAACAAAGATCTACGCCCACTTCCATATTAACACTAAAAATGCAAAACATAATATTCATTATGAAACTAATTTTTGAACTAAGATATGGTACGAATTTCAACGTTCGCTTTCGAGGTCATGAACAGACTTTAAAGTATTTTTACAAAAACTACTGTTTTCTAGCTAAATAACACAATCTCGATTATTAATTAATAGCGACATTGTATATGTTTACCTCTCTCTCTCTCTCTCTATTACAAAATCTTTAAATCCAAGAGTCTGTTTGGTATTCTAATTTTCACTCCACAAATTCTTTTACATTTCCTCCCTTTTGTAAATGACTCAAAATTGATTTTTTTAAAAAAAAAAAAAAGAAAAGAGAAAAAGAGGAACGCAAAATTAGACAAGTCAAAAGCTTCTAATGCAAAACAAAACAAAAAAAAGTATCCCAAGCTTTGATCAGTTTTCCATTCTCTCATTAAAATCCCCTGTCCACCCAGTTTTTTTGTGACGCGATGGAAATACTAGGATAGCAAGGGGAGGAATAAAAAAAATAAATAAATTCGATACACCGCAAAACCTTCTCCTGTTAATTAAAATCCCCCTTCTCCCCCCTACTTTCCCCTCCCCCTGCTTTCGTCAATTTTCTCGCGGCTTACTGAAAGAGCTAATAATTGTGATGCTGGGGCTGCACCATCGCCAGGACTTCTCAGCTAACGGCTAAATACCCCACTACTTTCATTGTTCTTGACACGATTCGTTTGACTTTGGTGGGGGCTGTCTCTTTTCTCTGCGAATGCGAATGTTATAAACGCTAATACCAATAAGCCATTGCAATCCATTGATGCTCCAAGTGTAAAAGTTCGGAAGAAAACAGGGAAACTCAGAATTTAAGTCATATTGAGATAATTTAACCCTTTATCTACCGACGGTTCTTATAAGTACCACTCACTTTAAAATTACATAGAATAATCATTTTTACGAATACCCTAACGATACTTAGCTGGAATCTTCTTTTAAAAAGGATAGTCTGTACCCCAAGATGTATGGCAGCACGGGCTCTATGATTAGTATTTTTTAGCGGGGAAGGCGAATAGTTTTATAGCAGAAGTTGCGTTTTTAGCGGACGTTTTAATCGGACTGCCGAGATTGTCCTTTTTGTTCTGAAAAAGTAGTTAATGTCTAAAGGTAAATGTCTTATTTTTTTATATGTTAAGAAAGACCTTAAAAACCGATTTGAATATTTATATTAAGTGAACAGTGTATTTCATTAATTTTACAGTTGAATAACTTTGTGGTACTTATAAGTAAAGAGTGTTTTTTTTCCAGGTATAGAAGTTTAAGTTGGCATTACTTTCCAAGATGGCGACCGATTTAACAGCTGTCAAGTGATTTATTCTCAGTTTGGTTAAGCAATTCATCATGAATAGACACACGCCTCATAGAGATTCGTCGAATGGGCCCAAAACGAGATTGCCGTTGTTCCCGATTTTCATAAGCGAATTTTGTTTAGCGATGAAGCGCACTTCTGGTTGAATGGCTACGTCAACAAACAAAACTGCCGCATTTGGAGTGAAGCTAATCCACAAGTGTACGTCGAAACACCGTTACATCCAGAAAAACTGACTGTTTGGTGCGCTTTATGGGCTGGTGGAATCCTTCTTCAAAAACGATGAAGGCCACAACGTTACAGTCAATGGTGATCGGTATAGAGCCATGATTACTAACTTTTTCATTCCTGAATTGAACAATCATGATGTCCAGGAGCTGGGGTTCCAACAAGACGGCGCAACATGTCACACAGCTCGTGCCACAATCGATTTATTGAAAGACATGTTTGGTGACCGCCTAATTTCACGTTTTGGACCTGTGAATTGGCCTCCAAGATCTTGTGATTTAACACCGCTAGACTATTTTCTGTGGGGCTATGTAAAGTCATTGGTTTATGCCAGGGATGGCGAACCAATGGTACGCGTACCAATGATGGCACGCGATAGAATATTTTGGGCACGCCATCGAACAAAAAAGATTTGCGTTTTAGCTTAAAATAATTAAGTTTACTATGAAGTATTTTGAACAAACGCGAAAGATCCATCGCGACGCCGACAAGTCAGGGAGCAAACTCGCTTGTTATGTCTTGCGTAAATACTTCGTATATTAAAAATTGCTCATGATGCAAAGTTTATCTACGCATAGTGTGTGTATGTAACTATTTCTAAATATATTCAAGTTGTTTAAAAAACATATTCTAACGTTTACATTAATAGTTCAGCTTGTATACATCTAATTTATTAATGTGATCTAATTCTTGTCTTGTAAGTCTAATTGGTAAAATAACTCTCACTGCTTTATTTTTAAAAATTTTTAATGACCTGAGACAAAAGCGAAAGAGCAGACACTACAGAAATCTCGTACAAGCACTCAATTTCCTAAAAACAAATTAATCTGCCCATGAGCCCGCAGTCGTGCGCAGTCAGTAAAAAGTTTTTTTGGCGGAGGGGGGGGGGAATCAAGCGAGAGCACATAGAATAGTCAATTTCATCGACACAACTGTACATTTAAAGTTTTATGTTAAATTTACGATTTTTAACTGCTATTTAACATGGCTAGTTCAACAGAAAAACAAAAAGTGCAAAATAGTAAGTGTAGCAGAGAATTTCAAACTTGGTGGGCTGAGAAATATGGAACGACCAATAAAGGCGACAAAGCGGTGTGTGTTTTATGTTCTGGAACAGTGGTATGCAGAACATCGTCTATAAAACGGCATTTTGAAACAAATCACAAATCCTTTTGTGAAAAAAGCGAACCAGAGCAAAAAGAATTAATTGCAAGTGCAATAAAAGACAGAAATAAACAGTCTACGTCTATGTTTAAATATGTAAGCAAAAATTGTCGCACAAGTGCGGCAAGTTACTCGGCTGCAAATGCCATTGCTCGGCATGGTAAACCTTTTCAAGAGGGAGAGTTTTTGAAGGAAGCTTGGTTGGCATGTGCACCCTCACTTTTTGATGATTTTGATAATAAAGATAAGATAATTCAGCGCATCAAAGATGTTCCTCTATCTAGAAATACAATGAAAGATAGAATCTTGAAATTGGAAAATGTTACAGATCAACAAAAAAAATGACATTAACTCCGCTCCTTTTATATCGCTATGTCTTGACGAAAGTATTGACATTACTAAATCGGCACGTTTAGCTGTCTTTGCTCGATATTGTGTAGGAAACATCATTAAGGAAGAATTAATTGCGATAACATCGTTGTTAATAACGACGAAGGGCACAGATATTTGTACGGCAGTAAGAAATTCGCTTGCTGAGAAAGAAATTGATTTGAAAAGAATTGTTTCAGTAACCACTGATGGTGCTCCAAATATGGTAGGTAAAAAAATGGTTTCATTTCTTTATTTAAAACAGACGTAGGACATTCGATTCTTGAATGCCACTGCATTATTCACCAACAAGCCTTATGTGCAAAGAGTGGTTTAACATCTCTTGATAATGTGATAACTTTAGTCACAAAAATAGTCAACCTCTTATCGTCGCAGGTTGTAAATAAACGAAAGTTTGATGCTTTGTTGAATGAAGTCAATTCGGTGTATAATGGCTTAATAATGTATAACAATATTCGCTGGTTGAGCCGCGGGAACGTACGTCAAAGATTTGTTGATTTCTTGGAAGAAATCAGATTGTTTCTACAAAATGAGAGCAAAATTGAACAATACCCACAGTTGATGGATATTATGTGGCTTTTAAAATTGATGTTTTTTACAGACATATGCCAACATTTCAATGAATTGAACGTAAAGCTTCAACGCCCGAATAAAACAGTTATCATCATGATGGATCTCATTCGCGCTTTTGAAGCTAAACTATATGTTTTCAGAAACGATATTATTACAAAAAACTACAAGTACTTCCCAAACTTGAAAAAAAAATATCAAAGATTTAGATGCCCAAGAGAAACGAAATGAAGAAAAAGTTATTGATGACTTTATTTCCATAATGGATTCTTTAATCAAAGAATTTTCAGCGAGATTTTCTCAGTTCAAGGAATTATCGGAAACGTTCAAATTTATTATGTACCCTGATGTGATTTCGTTTGATAAACTGAACTTGTCTCAATTCGATTGGTTGGAAATTGAAGAACTTGAAATGCAACTGATTGATTTCCAGTCTAGTTCAATATGGATTCAAAAGTTTATTGAAACAAGGAAAAAGTTGGAGTTGATTGAAGCAGAAAGATTGACAAGCAATATAAGTCAAAATACCAGTAACGAAATTTTGGAAACATGGAATTCGATTCCAGACGCATTTGACTGTTTGTAGAAGTTGGCGTATGCTATTTTAATCATATTTTCATCTACCTATGCCTGCGAGCCATTATTTTCAGAGATAAATAACATCAAAGACTCGCTTAGAAACCGTTTAATAGACGACTCTAATTCAGCATGCATTCTACTAAAAGTAACATCTTATAATCCTGATATAAGTTATTTGTCATCTAATCTACAACAGCAGAAATCACACTAATGTTATTTTAAATTAAATTACAAGTATAACTAAAGCCTTTACTACTATACAGTGCAAAATGTATTTTTTCGTATTAAATAAAGAATTTTGATTTGTTCGTATTTAGTTTTATTAGTTCTTCAATAATCACAAGTCAAAATTATTTGATGGCACGCCTATAACTCATTAAACGTTTTTTTAGAAAAAATGGCACGTTGACCCAAAAAGGTTCGCCACCCCTGGTCTATGCGGATAAGCCACAAACGCTTGACCATTTGGAAGACAACATTCGCCGTGTTATTGCCGATATACGGCCACAAATGTTGGAAAAAGTCATCGAAAATTGGACGTCCAGATTGGACAACATCCGAGCCAGCCGTGGCAGTCCTATGCCAGAAATAATATTTAAAATGTAATGCCACAAGATTATCTTTCGAATAAAAAAAATTCATGGCAATCGAATAATACATCGTTGTTTTATTGCAATTTAAAGTTCTATACCTCTAAAAAACACCCTTTACCAACAGCACACTGGGTGTTGGAGCAAGAACTTATTTTTTTTCGTTCGTGTGACTTATTGCTGTTTTTTTGTTGCGTTGTAGAGTCTTCACTATAGTGCAATAGACTTATGCTTTTTTTCCATTCCTTTTAGATTAACTTATTTATTTTGATTTTTTAGGGTTTTATTTTAACGTTTTCAAAAAATTTCCAACTTTGAATCTGAGCTTGTTTTTTGCCAGACAACTAGATGAAATATCCATTCTTATTTCAAAAATTAACAACATTTTTATTTCTTTATGTGAAACTGAGATTTAACAATAATAGGAGTTTTTTAAGGTGCTATTATTATTATTATTATTATTATTTCCTTTTCTTAGAATGTCTCGATAAAAGAAACTCTGTCTTGAAGAGGCTTTTAACTCGTTACAGAACTCACTGTCTAAAATCAATGATTTACTAACAAATGATTATTCGGTTGAAGAAGTCCCAGCAGATTATCTGTTGGAATTTTCATTAGATTCTTAGGATAATGTTCAAGAGACTGAACTCAAGGTGCAGTAGTTCCTGTTAAGAAAATACAGCATTTCTTACCCCAGGATGCAATGCTTTAAAAAACATTTAATCGAAACCTCACTCAAAATGCACAATGTAAAGGGTGTTTTTTAGAGGTATAGTACTTTAAATTGCAATAAAACAACGATATATTATTCGATTGACATGAATTGTTTTTATTCGAAAGATTTTTATTTCGATTTTATTCGAATCTTGTGGCATTACATTTTAAATATGATTTCTAGCATAGGACTGCCACGGCTGGCTCGGATGTAGTCCAATCTGGACGTCCAATTTTCGATGACTTTTTCCAACATTTGTGGCCGTATATCGGCAATAACACGGCGAATATTGTCTTCCAAATGGTCAAGCGTTTGTGGCTTATCCGCATAGACCAATGACTTTACATAGCCCCACAGAAAATAGTCTAGCGGTGTTAAATCACAAGATCTTGGAGGCCAATTCACAGGTCCAAAACGTGAAATTAGGCGGTCACCAAACGTGTCTTTCAATAAATCGATTGTGGCACGAGCTGTGTGACATGTTGCGCCGTCTTGTTGGAACCCCAGCTCCTGGACATCATGATTGTTCAATTCAGGAATGAAAAAGTTAGTAATCATGGCTCTATACCGATCACCATTGACTGTAACGTTGTGGCCTTCATCGTTTTTGAAGAAGGATTCCACCAGCCCATAAAGCGCACCAAACAGTCAGTTTTTCTGGATGTAACGGTGTTTCGACATACACTTGTGGATTAGCTTCACTCCAAATGCGGCAGTTTTGTTTGTTGACGTAGCCATTCAACCAGAAGTGCGCTTCATCGCTAAACAAAATTCGCTTATGAAAATCGGGAACAACGGCAATCTCGTTTTGGGCCCATTCGGCGAATCTACGCCTTGCTTGATCATATTTAAAATGTAATGCCACAAGATTACCTTTCGAATAAAAAAAAATCATGTCAATCGAATAATACATCGTTGTTTTATTGCAATTTAAAGTTCTATACCTCTAAAAAAACACCCTTTATAATAAATTTATGTGCGTCAATGAAAAAAAAACTGTTTTTTGAATATCATGAAATTAAGTTTATGTGTATAAAAAGGGTAAATAAATTTAAAAAAAAACAATCTTTAAAAATAACTGTTTTTTGCTGCAAAATATTAGTGTTCACTGGTTATTTAACATTTTCACGAGTTAAAACTGAGTTAAATAAGTCATTCTCTGTCTTTTCGTATTGTGAGAATATTTGAGACCTTTGTGGACAGACGGTACTTTAAAGTACCAATTTAATTAATTACCTCTAACGAATTAAATTTCCCAAAGTTGAGTATTTTGTTTATGTCTATCCCTTAGTTTTCAATACAGTGATTCAAAGAAAAATATTGCATGAAAAAAATTGCAGTAAATCATAATACGGTAGATAAAGGGTTAAATATTAGACTATTTAGGGGGAAATTATACGAGTTGGGGCATAAGTCATGACAACTATTTTTTTTCTTGTAGATATGTGAATGGATCCCAAACGTATATGTGTCATGTGGAAGTTCTGCAGACATAGTGTGTATGCAGAACATCAGTTAGCTCTGTGATATCTGGTAGTAGCCCAGTGAAGGCTGTGAAATCAGTCAGTTGATGAGTACCGTGCAAGATGGAAGTAACCCGTGTTGAGAAGCGCGCTTACATCAAAACAGCCGTTCTCTGAGAGAGAAATGCGATGGAGAATGTGTCACAGTGAATTAGTGAAAGCCCTTGGGAATAATGCCCTACCATACCGTACAGTAGCACGGTGGATAGGAAAGTTTTAGCAAAGACGTGTGTCAACCAGTGATGAGCAACGTTTGGGACAACCGGTCAGTGTGCGGACGGACTAGGCACGTGCCGTCATCGAGCAGCTCATGGATTACATTAAAGGTCATGGACTACATTAAGGTCTTTAGACCCAGGTTTGTCATGTCAACTTTATGTGTACTGTGTTGTCATTCTTTTGTACCGTGAAGGCCCTATTGCCCTGTATACTACCATAATAAATTAGTGTGTTACGATATTTCAGTACTATCCATTGTCCACACGTGCAGTTAACACCTTGAACTTTCATCTGTATATGTCACATTTTCCAACCGGACTGGTATCTTCAAGAAAAAAAAATAGTTGCCATGACTTTTGCTCCAACTCTCGTATAAAAAGATAATCTTTCAATTTTATGATACTATGTAAGGTGTCGTAAAGTATGACTGCATTTTCAAAAATGAATTAAAAATTAAAAAAAAAATTACTCATGGTTTCTTACATAAATGAAAATCTTTTTTGCGGTGTAAGGGTGAGAGTTATCCTGTTGGAAAAACTCCCCATTGAGTTCTGTTGGTGAATGGCAGTACTATAGGTTGAATTATCAGACTGACGTAAAAATTTGCAATCAGTGTGTTTTGGATAACCACGAGAATGCTCCTGCTGTTATAGGGAATTGTTCCCATGACTCCAGGTGTAGGTCCAGTGTGTCTAGGCCACAGACAGTTTGTGACGGGGCTTTAGGGAATTTTCTATTAATCCTCTTGAGGAATCTTTGGGGCCAACAATTCAGTTATTTCACAGCCATCCCTCTCAAGAAGAAGCCTTGATATGCAGATTAACTAGTATATATATTGGATGTTTAGTAATAGAAGGAGAAGATGACTTGCTGAATGCAGTGCTGTTATGGTAAGGATCGGAATTTAGACGTGTGATTATAGGATGGGCTTTAGTTATTAAAATAAATTAAGAAGGTTAAGATTCTTAAGATAACTTTGAGTAAAGTTAAGTGATTAGGATTTCATGCGCTTATTCACATATAAGATTTTGTGCTGCGTTGTATCACTCTGGATTTTCCTTCAATAGTTGGTTTGTCTTTTGATTATTATATTTGGTAATAATAAATTGGATTTCTCATGGCTAGCTTGGGTCATCAATCTTTACCCCCTACAGATTTAAGTCGAGTAGATGAAAAGATGGCTTCCCCAGGTGGGAGGCTTTCCAAAGTTTGGTTGCAGGCGTTCCCCTGAGCTTCTTCTGACCAACACAGGGCCATCACTGGCATCAAGGTAAAACCTGTTTTCATCAAAAAGCACAGCAGATTTCCACTCCACTTTCCAATGAACTTTGGCTTGACACCACTGGCGTCGCAAGTGACAATGGCTTGGTGCCAATGGAATACACGTTACTTTGTGCCTGTGGCTCAGAGCTGCCCTTGAAGTAACCTATTTCTAACAGTCCCTCGTTTCACTGTGGTGTCATCTGCAGCTTGAATTTCTGCCACAGACGTATTACAATGGGCCACAGCAGTACGTTGAAAATGGTGGTCTTCCCTCTCAGTAGAGCCACGTGGCCGTCTGTAACCTGATCTTCTTGAGATAGTAACATCTTTTGACTACTGCTCCCAATAATCATGGACAATGGATACATTCTGATCAAGTCTTTATGCATTAAAGAGGAAAGAAAATCCATCTTCTATTACACGACCTCGTTCAAACTTGGGGATCTGTTGATAATGGCTTCTTCATCTTAAGGTATCCGACTACGTTCGGTATCGTGATTTTAAAAAGCGCATAAATAGATAATTTTCATGATTTTTAGTATCACTTAGATTATAATACATGTATAAAATTGTTTTCAGGACATTTTGACAAAAAAGTTATTTAAGTACAATATTTTGGCAAAAAATTAACTTAGAATAACCTCTTTTTCAACACGTTCTCCTTTTATAAAAAATGCTTCTAAAATAATAATATTTTGCTTATATAAAGTAAAGACTTCTCCAGAGAGTATGAACTATTTTTTTGAAAAATTCACATTAGTTTCAGAGTTACGACCAATTTAAATAATTATCGGCGTTATGTTTCAAAAATTCTAGTTGAGCCTATATACAGACAAAATATTATTATAATAGAAGCATTTCTCACAAAAGGAGAATATTTTGAGAATGGATCATTCTATGTTCCTTTTTTGTCGAAATATTGTACTTAAATATTTCTTTTATTGTAATAATATTCTTAAAACAATTTTATATACATTTTTAAATCTAAGTGATACTAAATATAAATATTATCTATTTACATGCTTTTGCAAAATCACGATTACGAACGTAGTCGAATACCTTAATGATATTCATCATAAAGGCTAAAACCAACACAATACGTCAAATTTCACAGACAGATAACGTTCACGAATTTTACAGCAAGCATTTAAAGCATCCCTGGTTTGCAAGTTCTGAGTGGGGCCACTTGTACGAAATTTGAATCAATGTCATCATTCAGAGATGTATACACACGCCTACCAAACTTCCTTTGTCTAACTCAAATTTTTCTTGGTGCTGTGATCTTTTTAACGTCAATGTATGCCAGGGTACTCAACCTTTTTAATTCTGAGGCCGCATACATATGTAAGCTATTTCAAGTGAGCCGCATACATATGTTACTTCATGCGGGCCGCAACATGAGCATAAATGGAGGGGGTGGGGTGGAGAGAAATGTTTTCAAATCAATATAATATTAGAAATTTAAAATGTGGAAAATTGATCAAAATATTATAACTCCTGTTTTGCTTTTTTTAATTATTATTTATTTATATTTTTTTTTGTTACTAATACTAAATTAGAAGCATTTAAAAAACTCTCCTTCAAACTTCTGCATCGGTAAACGGTCTCATATGATTATCAACTTCATTGTTACCATTGTGATATTACCACTGACGAAACACTTTGTTACTGTTCCTCTTGAAAGAGATCTTCGGGGAAAAGTGTCATTGAATGATTCCTATTTATTGCTGTTTTTTAAATACAGTACTTTCGTCACAAATCAAACAATTACACATTCATGGGGATATTTTCACTACAAAATAGTTAACCTCCCAATCGTGGGGAAATGAAATATTTTCTTCGGATATTTTTCACTTGCAAGATGTGAAAGATGGTTAAAAATTAGTTCCACCCATTAAATGGTCGCTACTCCACTGCCGTCTGTTATCACTAACCGCAATCAGTCCAAATGGAAAAAAGATTATGAATTCTTACTCGTACCACATCGGCAGCAAAAAGCAAAATTGATGTATCTGATTTCTTGACAAAGAATTTCGTATCAAATTTTTAATACAATGTTCTTAAAATTTCTCATAGCAATGGGTCATGACCGGGACACTTAAAAAAGCTCGATGGGCCGCATGTGGCCCGCGGGCCCCGGGCTGAGTGTCGCTTGTGTATGCTACCTTACAATGCTCAGCCTTTAAATAATAGCCCTTAAATACCTTATTGGTGAAAAAAAAGTTCTCCCGAAATCCATATTTTTCAGTGATTTATTTCGTCGTAATTTTTCAAGCTGTGTTACAATTCCGTAAAAGTACGAAAATGTTTCATTTCAGGCTAAAACAAGGTGGGGAAAAATCGTAGCTCGAGTTTTTTCTTTGGCTTTACATTTTGCTAGTAATTTAATTCCGTCATTTCAATTGTATTTCTTTCAAAGAGACTTCCCGGATTTTCCGGAAGTTGTTCATATAAGAAATGTTGCAGCGAACTATCTTTTCTATTTTTAGAATGAAATTCCATAATGCAATTGAAAGAAGGGATTGATTTTGTGGATTGTACTTTTTTCCTAAGACGTTCAGTTATCAATCCACTACGGCAGCTTCATGAGGATTGCACTTTGAATGCATCACTTTTAATATGAGATGTCGTCACTTCGCGAATTTCAAAATAATAGCTCTTCTACATATATCTAATTTTTTTCTACTTAACTATTCAATTTATCTCAGTTGAAACCTTCTTTAGAATGAGTTTTATTTAAGCAGCTGCCAAATTCTTGTTCATTAAAAGATTAGTAATGTGTGCTTGGTTCTTGCTTCATTTTATAGTAATCTTATTTCTTATGAATTCCGCAACTGTAACAGTTAAGAAGCCTGACTAGTGCAAAAACGTCAATTTTGAAGAAAATGATGAATTGTTTTTACTTTAAATTTTATATTGTTGAATTTTCTGCTTTCTAAAAACACCTTAGTTTTGTTCGTACTTCAATTATTTACGAAGTTATAACAGTTTTTATGTCAAGAGAGAGCAGCAAAAACGAACCGGAAGTTAGAGATCGAAAACGGAAGTGTTTGCACTTAAATACTTTTTTTACACTTTTTTGGTGTTTATCGAATTTATTTAAAAAAGGTAATGATGGGACATGGTGATGTTTTTTCAAAAAATAGTTTATTAGTTAAAAGTGAAATTTGGCAAATAAATTCGTAAAATTTTTGTCATTTTTCGATTTTCTAATTCCCTTGCTTCTCGATATTTTGTTTCATATTTAACTTTTTTCATATATATTTGATAGAAAACTCTGTTCTTAAAGACAAAATATTAATTAATTATGCCTAAAGCAAGGTCTGGGAGATCTAAGGAATTTGATTCATCGTTGATGCTAGCAGTAATGTGAATGTTCACACAGAGCTAATCCCAACAATACTTAGTCAGCTGGTGAGAAGAAGTTGAAATCTATTCATAAATGTTTCGAAATTTACTCGGAAAGCCTTTTTCGGTAACATTTTATGGTGTATTTTACTTAAAGATACAATTATTATATAAACTTGAAACATTTCGCTTAAGTGCATTATTAACGTTAATTCCTTTTAATTTGTGATATACAGGTTTATTATATATGTATATAATTAGAAATGCAAATACTTCCCTTCCTAACATCTTGTACATGGAATTGTAAAAATTGATCTGGATCTGGAACGCTTTTTAACTTCTGTGGGACACCCCTTAGAATATAGAAATTTTTCGCGGGAAAAAAAAGCTGCATAGAAAACAAAATTACTATGGATGAAAAAAAGTCAAAGCGTATTCATATGGAGGTTTTAGAAACTGTTACTTATATGCCTTTCATTATAATTTTTTATAACCTTTGTGATAAGCAATATTTTTAAAAGAAATTTTCGGGAATATTTTTTTTTACTGACAAAATAAAACACATTAATATATTTTATATTACATATTCCTTAAGCTCTAAGATATACTTAGTGGAAGTATATATACCTTTTTTTTCCATATAAAAATATTATTTTTTAACGTAATAATGTTTTTCTATTGTGCTTTTTATATCTCCAATTTGTATTTTAAAAAAATATGCATTAGACGTTAAGAAAAGCTTTTTTGACTCTATAAAATGGGTAACAAAATTAAAAAAAAAAGAATTTGTGAAACAAATATATAATACTGATATGGGCTTATAAAAGGTTTATTCTTTTGATATAAAGAGGTTTTAGGTTGCTTTAGCTCTATATTTTTTAAAGATTTAGATTTTAAATCTTTAAATGCGTTTTTCTCCGAAACAGATTTTTCCATATTTTATCGCATGGTAAAAATTATATTTCAAAAAGTCCTTGAGATAATTGCATGAAATTTAGCATCATTGTTTATTATTATAGTATGCATACTGTGCACTAAAGAATAAGAAAAAACAATGTATTTACATTTTTTATGATTGTTTTTCTTTGTCATAAATGCACAAGTTTTGAAAAATTTTCCTTTTGTGCTCCTTTTGACCCCTAATTTTGTGATAAATTGAATTTATTCAAAGATGATAAAGCAAAACATAGGTAAACGCTTTCTGAATAAAATTCAAAGAGCATTTTGTTATCTTATGCATCAGAATCTATTTTACAGTGTTTACCGTGATGTGCAAAAAATGCCTAATTTTAACCTAAAATTGTCCCTTTTATTACAAAAATACATTGAAACTTTTTTTCTTTGTTGTTTCTATATAAGTTTTCAGTTATAATCAAACAAAAAAAAAAGGAGTTTAAAAATAAACTTTTAGCATTATTTCAAAAAAATGTTCCCGCAACTAGTCAGGCACCTTAAATGGAATTAATACGTCATAAAATAATTTTAAAAAGTACGCAGACAACAAATATATATATAGGGTTAACAGAAATGAATATGACCCGATTACAAAATTTAATAATTCCCAGATAAATGAGCAGAAAATAATTAGGATGACATTTTAAAGATACAATATAATTTTTTTTTCGCACGTAACGTTTCTTGACGTAAAGTAAATGCAATCTGATTGAAAACACACACACACACACACACACACAAGTAATATAAAAAAAAATTTAAGTCAATTCCTACTTAGATCAAAAAAGAAAAATTTTATTTTAGCTACTTTTTATTAAATAGTTACAATTAATATAAATAGGTATATACACAGGACAGAATCACAACATTAAGGGGTAATTAATTTTTATTAATTATCATTAAAGTATCGTATTGTTATCCAAAGCAATCGTGTATATAAAAATTCAGTTCAACTGAATGCTTCAAAACGTGAGAAGAAAACCTTTTCAAGTTTTGACACAAGTCGCCAAAAATGATGCCAACGAGGCTGTATTTGTAATATTCTTTAAATAATTAGTTTTAATGAATTAATTTTTATTAATTATAATTAAATTACTTTATTGTCATCCAAAATAATCATGCATACAAAATTTGAGCTCAATTGAGCGCTTTAAAATGTATTTTATTAACGATTCAAAACTTCACCAAGATAAATAAATAAAGATATAGAGTGTGAGCTAATAGTAAAAATTGAATAATCACTTACAATTATTAATTTTATTAAAATTATAATTATTATTAATTCATCCACTTAAAGACAATAATTTAGATTCAATTCTATGATTCAATGCTTGCCCGGTTTTCAATTGGTACGGCTTAAAATGCCTTTTTTTACTTAACACAGTTCATTTAGTAGACTGAGATAACACAAATTCACGACTAGCCGGAACCGTCGATTTTTTTGGACTGCGTATAAAAGTCTCTCGCACTCTCTTTCAACATTCTCTGGCGAACATCCTGGTCTCCCTGGACTTGTGCCTTAATACAAGCATTCAGTTTCCTGTACTATTTCCTGTAACTATGTAACTCTTATACTCTTAGATGTTGGTGCATTTCTATGGTACTTTCTCCGAAATTCACGCTGAATCGTGATTACTGACAGACCTTTGCAAACGGGAGCACTCTAAACGTCTTCTCTCGCTACGACGCCATTTCCACTACTGTTCACAATTTTAAAAACATCTTGATTACCACATTGTTGCCATCTATTGGACAAAAACAGTGTTGCAAACTCACTATTTCACATATTGTATCTTTATAACATTTTAATTATCATTTTCTGTTTATTCATCTGAGAATTAT
The DNA here is from genome assembly GCA_019973935.1 of Trichonephila clavipes. NCBI lineage: Eukaryota > Metazoa > Arthropoda > Arachnida > Araneae > Nephilidae > Trichonephila > Trichonephila clavipes. The sequence goes on from BMAU01014838.1 coordinate 137,566, forward strand.
TAAATTTTGTAATCGGGTCATTCATTCCTGATAACATAAGTCCAGCTCAATACCTTGCGTTCCAGACTGCGCTTTCTAGAGCACATGGAAATTAGGGTTGTTTTCTCGGAAAACCGGGTTCCCGAGAAATCATAAGATTCTGTACTTTTTCTATCCCCAGGAATTATACTTCGTTGTCAAGAATCGCAAGGGGCTTCAATTATCTATGAGATAACTATTTTTGACTTGACTGTAGATTTAAACCTCGGACATAGTTAGCTGACCCTACGGTGGTATTAATTAAAAGCATTAATTGACATTAAAGAAGAACAAATGATGACCAATGTAGGGTTTGAAACTGTGGCTACAGTTGTAGCTGGCTTAAAGCCAGTAAAAAATGGTTTAAAAAATTATGTAGTCGAAATGCAACTTTGCTAACTGCAGAAAGTTTACTTTCTTTCGTTATCGAGTAATTGATCGAACACAATTCGGAATTTGCGAAAAATATTAAATATTCTCTAATCCAAAGAATTAATGAGAGACGCGACGTTAATTTAATAGGATTAATGCAATACATGAATTTTGGGGAAAAATACGAAGCAGCTGCAGTTACTGTCAATATTTCGCAATTGCTTCGTAAAAATTGTTTGGTTAGACAAGCTCAAATGAGAGAGAGAGATAAGGACAAGGTTTTTTTTGCGAAGAAGAGGAATCAATGTCCAACTCTTCGCACTCAGATTTTGAAAGAAAAACCTCTGTCGTTTGACAAAAAAAATTAGAGAAAGCAATTTACTCTAAAACAAAAATTTTATATTTTTCAACCAAAAAAGTTCTAGTTTCAACAAAATCATGAAGCAAGAGATGCAGTTGCTCGACTCGACTGAAACCAATCATTACCAAACATTATAAAACAATGTGAGGCTTTAAAAAAATATTCATCCAACGTCAGCTGAACCCGAGAAAGCATTTTCTGCTGCTGGATTGTTCGTCACAAAGCTTAGAACTAGGTTGAGTGATAAAAGTATAAATTGCTTATGCTTTATGAAATCCTATTTTAAAAATGAATAATCACAATTTATTATATATTTTTTGTATTTTTTGGCTCATAATACAAATAAGTATTAATTTTGGAATTAACATATATCCTTATTTTACTTAACTATTATTAATTTTATTTACAAATAACTTTAGGTTTCTTAAAATTTTGATGTATTCCAGGGAATGGAAAAACTCGGGTAATAAAAAACCCTAATGTGCAAATCCCAGATTTCTAAGGATACTTACCTTGACGTTACGACACACATTTCCTTTTGACGCTGGCCAAGGAGCACGTTCATTCGTATTTCGTTTCGCTTTATAAAGTTTGTATAACTACTTTTGTTGTTTATTTTTACTTTTTCTTGTCAATATGTCATCGCTGGATTTCAACGAAAGTGATAATGAATGAGAATATTTGCCGGAAACTGATGAATACGACAGTCGGATTTATCAAATTGTGATGCTGGAGATCGGGGGTGGGCAGACTTTTCCAGGGTACGGGCTGCTTCTAATATTTAAAAGGTATTGCAGTCCACCCAGTGGTGTCAGGTGTCCATTCTGCATTACAATTTTATGTTTTACTTTCTCAACACTAGTTTTCGACATTGTACCCTTCTTTTAAAATATGACAGATTACTATTTTTGTTACAGAAACACAAATTGTCAAGTTGAATGCTTGAACAAATATGAGTGACTGCTAGACCTTGAATCGCGCGTTTATTCAATGCGACGAACAAAGAACATACGTGAATGAATGAATCAGAAACCAACGTATATACTTAATTTGTACGCTACCGAGTCCCACATTATCGTAGGACATGACATCAACACAAGCACACAATCCTATGGAAGCCTGGGGTGTGGGATGATGTCTCAGTATCCAATCCTGTGCTATCGCGGGAAGTGCTGATTATTAACATTTGTTCTCCCCTTCAACCAGAGTGTGGGCAAAAATTCATTTATGGGACTGGCATCGCAGTAATCACCTTTTTTTCCCCTTCAGCAGCAGTCAACAACAGTGACGCACTCAAGGGGGGATCCTGGGGGTCCAGACCCCCCAAAGACCTTGATTTTTTTTCCGATCGATTATGATTCTAAGTATATAGTACGTAAAATTTAATAAATTACTTGTTATTAATGATTAATTTTATTAATTAATGCTAATTATTTATTCAAATTATTAGTTTTTTTATTGTGTTTTGTTCCCGAAAAGCGACAAAATCAAAAGGAGCATGATACAAGAATGGTGAATTTTCGACCCCGGACCCCCCCTTAAAAATTCCTGTGTGCGTTACTGGTCAACAACATATTAAGCACCATCATGCGCTTCCAATGAAGGTACATGTGTGTCATCTACATATTTATCAAATCATTTACTAAAGTAAAGATAGTCACATCGATTGGGAAAAGCCCATTCTCCAATCTAGCTGGCGTCGGTGTTCTACAAATATGTATATTTTAGTATGCGCGTCTTAGGCCTTTGTAAAGGCGGTCACCCAAAATGTCTTAGCGGTCTACCGGTCGATCGCGATAAAGTTAATGCTCATCCCTGATGAAGATGAAGAAAAGGAACAAAACTGTCAATACACTTATTTAGTGCATGTGCAAAAGGCTTTTTGTTCCAAGGAACATTTCGAAGTTTTCACAAATATTTTGAACTATATAATTCTAATTTTACTATTTTTTCAAGTTTTAGAACAAAGACATCTTTTGTAATTTTATACAATCCCAATAAAGGATAATCTACCTTATAATGTTACCTGTGCTTGTTGCACTGGTTTTTCGCCTAAATAAGCCATGTACCCTCATTAGGTTACAATGGCATTTTGCCCTATACATAGCATGCATCCACTGACGATTACATAGTGCTCAAGGGGTTAACTGAACTAAGAACTTTTCTCAATTTTTTTTAATAAAAATAGTTGGCATTTTTGCAGCATCACAGCCCATTAAAATGCATCGCCTAAGTTAAGATATGCCCCAAATTCAGATAACCCGAGCTAAATTACTTAAGGGGTGTCGGAAAGCTAAAATCTCATTATTATTATTATTGTTATTTTTGGTAGTTTGAGATTTTTAGATTTCCAATTCGTATATATTTTTACCTTTTTAAAAATACCTTGTTTTAACCTCTAGGGCGATTAAAAGCCCTTAAAACCTATTTTTAAATAATCGTTGAAACTGGGCCACACCCATTTGAATGCCAAAAAATGTAAACAAAGTACTTCGTTTTTTTTGCTTAGAAGTTGAACATCTGATATAAACCAAAACATTTATCTCTTATTGTAAATTGAGCATTTTATTTTTTTTTATTTCCTAGATGATTAGAAGTCTCACTGTATACATTAAAATCAATTTATCTCAAAATGTAAATTTTGATATGTGAAACTACTGTTCTCAGATATGTAAGTTTTTTATATATTTATAATGATGGCTATATATATATATATATATATAATATGTACTAAAATGAGCTTTTTGTAAAAAACTCAAACATTTACTTTTTACAAACTTATTATGTGAAAAACGGGTCAAATTTCGCAATGTTTGATAAAATATTTCATAAATTATTAAAAAATTCAAATTTAGCTAAATGCTCATTTCAGTATAATGAGAGAGGTGTACTTTAAATGTATGAAAAATTTCAAGCATGTACATATTACAGATTTTGAGAAAAGGTACATCGAAAACAGCCAATTTAACAGTGTCAGTAGAGAGAGAGGTTTCCAACTTTTCTTAATGATAACCATACACGTGATTTCCGGTTGTTTTGACAATTTGTGTAGTCATTTTAATTTGCACTTAGCTTACGTATTTCGATGTAATTTTGTTCCCAATTCCGTTTACTTTTTATATATAAATCTAAATTCCTAAATATGAATTTGCGGAGTTTTGTTGGATTTTTATGATTAATTTTATTTATTTATTTATTTTACTCACTTGCATTCTCCGTAAACTATTTTTAATCATGGAGGATGTTGATTTCACACTGTAGCTTTTAATTAATATAGAGGTCACTTGTTTGACTAATGTCACTATGGTAATATATAATGACCACTGTAGCTTCAATTTAACGGTCCCGCTAGCCTAGTTGTCAAATTTACGAAGTGACCGATGTATCATGTGTTCGAGTCCTCGTGCTTCTGAAGACCCGCTGCTCAGAAGGACTGATGTACGTTAAATCTATCGTGGCTCAAAATCCTTCTGTTAGCGGGGTGTGGAAGTTTGAAGTAAGGCAACATTCACTTGACATCACTTGAGCACGATTCTTAATTGTACTAAGATCACTCGTGTTGCTTCAAGAGGCTTCTCGACCGGGACCACTCGGCTACTACAGCTTAATTAAGATTCGAACTTTCTCGGGAAACATAGCTTTTGACCAAGATTGTGAAAATTACCGAATTATTCGTCAACAGATTGATCAGTCATTCCAAAAATGTTTCTTTTTCTTCAATGGGACTGCATTTTTGTAACTGAGCTTTTGCAAACACAAGTCCCCAAACGTGAGAACCATTTCGTGATGGCACCATCTAGTGGTGGCTCGTTACTAAATTTGGACGCTTGATTTCCCTTTTTTAATTCACGCTCTCGTTGGATGCTAAATATTGTCATGATTTAATTTTAACCCTTAAATGCATAGTGTTAACAACTGTCTACATTCCAGTTCCACTTAATTTTATTCAAAAACCTGAGTGTGTACTGAACGCACGTTGACAATCAGAGACAGTAAATCATGTGGGGAAGAAAAAATACTTGACGTTACTTTTGGAGGGTAAGTCATATAAATGTCGCAGAAAAAGGATTAAATGAGGGCTTTCATCAAATCCCTGAGGGAGAGGATCAATTTACGCAAGATGTTAAAATAATGTCTCTTTCAGTTCATTTCCCTGATGTAAGTAAGTGATTTGATCAAATCCCCCAACAGTTTCAATGAAATGATGAGATGAACATTTCAGCATTTGTAGAGCTCTATTTTTGCTTGTTACCCCACTCCCTTTTACCTCTCCTTCCCCGTTTCCTCTTGGCGCAGCTTGGCCAAAGTTGGCCCTTGCGCCATTAAAATTCACAATCATCATCATACCCCTTTCCTCGTCCGTGCCAGGCAGTGCCGGGCTTCTAACGTGACGCACCAAAACAAAATGACCTAAATATCATTTTTTAGTTTGATTTAGTTATATTCTTTGCATTATTATCTTTCGATTAATATATCCCTTTTGTATGCCTGAAAATTAGAAACTGGAAAAAACTTCAATTGAAAAGTGTAAGCAAACAAATTAACGAATTCGACCACGCCCTCTTTACTGATAAAAAAAAGCGTTTTGATAATAAAAAAAGCTATTTTAAAAAGGGAAATAATAACTAAAAAAAAGGTGATACAAATAAAGCGGGATATTTCTAAAGTACTACATTAATGTATAATTTTTTTAAAAAAATGTTTGAAATTCTACTACAAATATGCTTTTTTTTAAAATAAAAATACCAGCTTTATTATCTAATTATTTCGTTAATTAATTTTGAATAAATAATTTGTAATTCAGTGATTATTGTTGTATTAATTACTCTACTTCAGTGCTTCTCAAACTTTCAATACTGGCGCCCCCCTTTTCAATCACAATTTTTATCGCGCCCCCCTTATACATTAATAATGTACTGAATGCAATAATAATGCACTTTGACGCTAAAGCAACAATCTTTATTATAAACCGTACAAATTCATGACAAGAGTATTAAATTTCGTACATGTTACTTTTGAGTAAAAAAAAATTAAGTGATAGGATAATTATATTATGCTATTTTTCCTTTCTCTAATTTTTAAATTGGAACATATTGCAAAATGCGGTGGTTGCTTAGAAGACAAAATATAGATATCAGCTAAATGTAGAAAAAGAACTCAGAGGGTCAATTTCTAATCATAAGCATTCCTTTGAAAAACTTTGCTCTGTAAGACAAGCCCATGGAAGTACCGACTGAAGTACCCACTCTTTGCACGAGTTCATTTATAAGAAAATAAAACATTATTGATATAATCGCTTAATTGTAAGGAGAATAAAGCCAAGCGTGCGACAATGTTTACAAAAATGTAAAATTATTTTTTTAAAATGATTGCTCAAATTATAATTAGTTTTAAGCGAACTGTAATTTTAAGTCTCAAAGAATTAGCATTTAGAATTGATGTTGAATAATGAACAATAAAAAAAAATTCTGATGAAGAATAATTGTATTATTTTTAATATTTTTAAAGTGAAAAGACTTCAACGTGTTTTAACCCTGGAGCAGGCGGGCATTCGATACTAATGGTCGAGCGAGGTTATTTGAGTCACCCCAATCCTTTTTTTATAATTATTTTATAGTACACAATAAATATCGTAATTCCAGTGAATAATTTCATAAAGAGAAAATATACTCACCTACTTTTAAGGACACAGAAAATATTTCGGAAAAAAAGTTATCACACTGGGAACTCAGACAAAACAAGTACCTAAAGATCGTAAAAAAAAAACGTCTGTCACTCCCAAAAAAGAGGGAGATATGTGACAAATATATTTTAGTTCACGTTAAGATTGTCAAACAGGAGGATAGTGTCAGGGCCATTGATAACAATTAAACAATTTTGCCAGAATTACCGATTTCGTGCACTGTGTGCTCGACGTGACCGCTCCCGGATTAAAAGTGTATTTATTACGATATGGATGTTTCTAAAAAAATTATGTAAAACGTTTTTCATTATGCTTGGCTTAGTAATCCTTCAAACTTCCCTAAATGAAAAAAACAAATACATAAGAGCAGGGACATAACTAACCGTACAAGTAAGCTCGAAGGTCAAACCGCAGCAAATACATTCTGCTGCCTACAGCTGATGGCAATAATATATATCAGTGATGATCTTTTTATCTTCATAAAATGTTTTTTGATTATGGCTCTGGATTTTGTCTTTCTTCTAAAAGAGTAGCATTTTCGCTTTGAAAAGGAAACGTAATAAAAAAATCTCTCATCATGGGATTACAGCAAATCGAATAAAACGTTTTTTATTTGGCTATAGTATCAAAGATAGCTAAAAAATGAGGTTTTGAAGTAAAAGCTTTTATTTTTGATCATGTAAAATCGCAGAATTTTTTGGTTTTTTCTTCATTCTAGTAAATACATTTTTTTGAAACTTTTATTTTCGATATTCTCGCGCCCCCCTTGTAGGTGCATCGCGCCCCCCAGGGGGGCGCGCCCCACAGTTTGAGAAACACTGCTCTACTTTTAATAAGGCACCCTATTTGCTAAATGAACACTTTTAAACTATTGACAATATTATTTCATCATTTCACTGAAACAGGTTAGGGATTTAATCAAATCACTTACTTTCCTTACGGAAATCACCTTATAAAGCTCTTGTTTTAATATCTTGCGTGAATTGATCATCTCCATTAGGGATTTGATGAAATCCCTAATTTAATCACTTCCCTGCGACATACATATTTGACAGTTGAATGTGGTGTGATAAAGTGCAGCGAATTTTTCCTATTTTCAAGTTTCCTATAAAAAAAGGATTTATCTAATTGAAAAAAAAAATTTCTTCCCATCTTTTATCAGGCAAGCTATCAATATTTGTTCTTGTATGTAAAAATTTTGCTGGATGTATGCCAGATATTTTTGGGAAGTACTGTAAGTTGCCAAAAGTCTACAGATAACTTTCTTTAGGAATAACTATTCAATATTACTACCTGGATTTCTTTCATTTTTTACGTATATGTTATGAACACATTCCTAAAATCATGCATTTTAGGCCAGCGTTTCTGAAACTGGGGGGCACGCCCCCCTGGGGGGGTAACCCTGCGAGGGGGGCGCGAGCATATTTAAAATAAAAGGTTTAAAAAATAATTTTTTGGAATGAAGTAAAACACACACACACACAAGATGCTTTCTGACATAATAAAAAATACACATTTACACTGATATAATTTATTTTTATCATCTGGTGATCATCAAAAATAAAAGATTCCACTTTAAACACGCATTAGCCATCTTTGATCCTATAACCAAATTAAACAAATATTTTGTTTGCTTTGCGATCAATATGAGAACGATGAGAGATTTTTTTATTACGTTTCTTTTACCCTAAAATATTACTTTAGCTGACCTTCGAACTTACTAATATGGTTATCTCGGTATTTTTTTTAGGGAAGTTGTAAATATATATAATATATTTCTGTTTCATCTTTTTTCCATGTGAAAGAGTTTTATGATATATGGATAAGCATGAGTATTCTGAAACATATAATGCATAATGAAAAGCGTTTTACACAATTATTTTTTAGAACATGCTACACTTTCCCCATGAACAATTTTGTAGTTTTTATTGCTGTGTTGTACGACTTATTCTGGTTTATAAATGTAAATAAGCAGAATATTAAAAAAATGGGCATCTGTGATCCCTATTAAAGGAAGTTGAAACTGATCAAGCAATTGAAGAACCTACTGAAATAATGCATATTAATCAAGATATATATATATAGCGAAGGTAAATATCAGAAAAGCGTTATATGAAACGTTTGAGTTGATTTGAGTTTAGCTGGAAAATAACGTTCCTGTGTTGTTAGCGAAAAGTGTCTGTGATTTATGTCCTTTATTAAGGGCATTATTTATTTGGAACATTTTCTTTATTTTTATTGGATTTTTTCTTAAATTTTCTACGAAAAATTGAAAAGTCCTTGAAAGTAGGGGTAAATATATTTTCTCTTAATTAAATTATTCACTGGAATTTTGTGATTTTTATAGTGTATAGTAAAAATAACTATAAAATAAATTATAGTTTTAAAACAAACTAAAAAAACACGCTTTTTTATAGTGAATCGAACTAAAAAATAATAATATATATATATATATATATATATATATATATATATATATATATATATTACTTAAAAGTAAGATATACAAAATTTAATACTTATCTTGTTAATTTGTACGGTTTATAATTATGATCGTATTGTAGCTTTAGCGTCAAAGTGCATTATTATTGCATTCAGTACATTATTAATGTATAAGGGGGGCGCGATAAAAATTGTGATTGAAAAGGGGGGCGCCAGTAGTGAAAGTTTGAGAACCACTGATTTTAGGCAGTGATTCTCAAACTTTCAATACTAGCGACCCAATATTCAATCATAAATTTCATCGCGCCTCCTCTATATAATGGAAATGTATTGAATTCAATACTTTGACACAAAGCAACAATATGACTTTAACCTCCTAAGTGCAACCAGCATATACAAATGTCTCGCTCAGCCAGTGCATAAATTGCCCCGGACGGATACATACGTCTTTCCGAAGTACGATCTTTTCTGTTTACTGCTATCCATAAAATTATTCCGAAGGCTTTGAAATACAATAAAATGACCTTGACAGTGTCTGCGAAGGATTTACTTAATTCAGAGGATTTTCTTATTTATTCCTTTTTACCCCCAAATACACCACATACGCGTGCACATGTGCAAAACGGTGACTTTGGGGAGCGAATCGCATAAATTTTAATCGGCATTTGAGGGATTATTCATAAACCGTACACACAAATTATCCAGATAAGTCTTATTCCTCACATATAATTTTATATATAACAAGCCCGTGGGGGGTCACTTTTAGTTATTAAAATTTTCTTAACTTAGTATTGTTAAATTAATTATAAAATACATTATGCAGTACTGATACATTTATAAGAGTATTATGTAAGTCTAAATGGTTTTTTAAAGTTTTTATTACATCAGAATGTGTATATTTTGTTTATTTACTTTCAATAAATTAATAATTTTTTTTAAAATAATCTTTTGTTTTCGACTTCTTAATATATTCGCGCCCCCATCTTAGAGTAATCTCTCACGCCCTCCTCCCCTAGGGGGCGTGCCCCACAGTTTGTGAAACGCTGATTTAAGGGTTAACACGTCACATAATCAGATGACATACCCGCTTAGATTTTCGCGTCCAGAAAATCTATCGACTCCAGGAGGGGTCGAACCCGAAAACTTGGTATTACGAAGCGGGCACGTTACCTCCAACCCACCGGAACTGACTAAAAATTTTCTAATTAATTTAATGAACCCTACTCATTCGTATTAAAATGAAATTTTTTGACCACCCGCTTTAAATCTTTGCTTAGGAAATAAAAGCAAGGCGGGCTAAGCCCAAATCCCAACTGACAGTTTGTTTATTTTCGTTAATTATCCGGTGTCTGGAAACGATACACAGAATCAAAATACACCAATTAAATCTCCGTATCTTTGAAACACGGCCCATTTCTAAACGAACCTTCTCGCTTAATGGCGTTGGAAATATCACTGCTTAATAATGATCCGAAATATTCTGAGTGAGACGCTCAAACATTCGATTTCTAAGATCCCCTTTTAAATAATTTCGATTCGCTATTTGATAATGAGTTACAGATGTTTATTGACGGTGAAACTTAAGATTTCCATTACTTCATCAAATTCCTTTGGCTAAATAAATATTTTCCTTTCCTCCTCCTCCTAGAATTTCTATGCTTGTGTTTCCTCAAGCATATGCTTCGAATGATCGAAACGCGATTGCCAAAACGAAGAACATAAATGCCGTAGTCGAAAATATTTCGGCAGACGACATTTATATGTCGACGGAGGAAAAATTTTTAACAAGCACGACTTTCTCTCAGCTTTTTCCTTTCCTCTTCTAAAATTCGTGTAATTCGATCTGTACGTTTCTTCGCCAGCGTTCATGAGCGTTTGTAATTCGAAACGTCGCATTCTGCTATAATTATATTTCTGCTTCTTCTTCACTTCTTTGCTCGGAGGCAAAGATCGTTTGGTGCGATGTTCGAAACATTTCTCGATTTAGAAGTTTTATTCGTCTGCTGCGTTTGGAACGCTTTCTTGTATTTTTAATTTCATTTGTTTATATGCATTTCGAATCGTCTGCCAGAAAATAATAATAATAATAATAATAAAAATGTTTATATCTCACGCGGTGAGTATTTACAGTTCCCTATTTTCTAAAGTGCTTGTTAGAAGCTTGATTTTGTTTCGTAAATTGGCAACGCTGAATGTAGGCATAGCAACGCTTTTGAAAATGGGTGAAATTCTTTTAAATATAATAAACCATGTTTTCGAATATTTTCAACTCACTAAATTTCGAAAGGCTTTGTTCTAAACGTGTTACAGATTTCCATCGAGTTTCTTTCCTTTAAAGTAAAGTCAATAGAGGGAGTGTACGCACTTACAATTAGAGTTTCGGAACTAAAAGTTTTAAGTGAACTCTTAAAAATTATGCACCATTGTATTGTGATTCAGTCATTGTTTCTAAATAAGATTTATTTTGCCGACCGTAATTGAATCGAATATAATTAGCCGATAGGAAACTTCCATTTGTATAGCTATAGCGCGCAAAACTATTCAGTTTATGTTCGAATGAAAACTTTCGTAGAACATACAATTAAGTCAGTGTTTCTCAAACTGGGGGGCGCGTCCCCCTAGGGGGGCATGATAACTCTAAGAGGGGGGCGCGAGCTTATTGAAAAGTCGAAAACAAAAGATTATGTAAAGAAATTATTAATTTACTGGAAGTAAACGAACAAAATATATTCCGGCGTAATAAAAAATGAAATTAGTATTTACACTGATATAATACACTTATAAATGTATCAGTACTACACACATGTATTTTATAATTAATTTGACAATACTAAGTTAAGAACGTTTAAGTGACCCCATGGGCTTGTCATAAATAAAATTATATACAAAAATTAACACTTATCTTTATAATTTGTACGATTTATAAATAATCCTTTAACTGTCGAGTCTTCGCTCCCCAATGCGTCCGTTCTCCCCGTAGATATACGTATGTGATGTTTTAGAGAGGGGGTGGCTAGAAAAGAAGTAAATAAAGAAATCTCCTGATGTAATTAAACCCTTCACAAACACTGTCAAGGTCCTTTTATTGCATTCCAAAACCTTCGAAATAATTTTAAAGATAGCAATGCACAGAAATATTGTACTTTAGAAAGACGTATATATATATGCCCGGGGTATTTAACGCAATGGTTGGACAACACGTATATATACGCCAGTGGCACTTAAGAGGTTAAAGTCGTATTGTACCTTTAGCCTAAGAATATAGTATTATTGAATTCAATGTATTGTTGTTTGTAAGGAGGGGCAGGGGGGCACGATGAAAATTATGATTGAATATTAGGTCGCCAATACTTAAAGTTTGAGAAACACTGAATTAAGTAACTTAAATGCTTGTTTACAAATAAAACTGACTCTTCGTTTAAAACACATTTATAGTTTCTTTAGCTTTTGTATTAATGACTTTTGAAAAAGAATAATTTGACTTTTATATCTCGGAAAAAATTCTTTACGGAAATTTAAATTTTTGAACATACAGGAGTAATAACTCTCGTTTTACCTAATTTTAAAAAGAAAATAATATAACTTTTCAGATGGAAGATGATATTTCCTTGGATGCAATGCAACCAATACGTTATGTACAACAAAATGAACGATATAGTGAACTTTAAGTGTGCTCTCAAAGTAAGCGATCAAATTAGTTTTTTTTCTCTCTCTCTAGACTAAAAAATGAATTCGTGGTGCTGTAATAAACTTATTTTGGTTTGTGTGTAATATAGAAGGAAACAATATTTACTCATGGACAATTGTATGTGGCTCTGTGGAGGTGCAGAAACAAAGACGGAATAACACACACAAATAATATTAAAAAAAAATTAAGTCAATTCCTACTTAGGTCAGCCAAAAAAGTTTTATATTTTAATTACTTTTTATTAAATAATTACAAGTACTATAAATATGCACATACATATGACAGAAGCATAATATTAAGTGACAAAACAGAAAGCGATTTTTCATTTTTCTTTCTATGTATGGCGTTGGACTGTTTTTTGTTTGTTTGTTACTATTTATTCATTAATAAAATTTAATTATTCTAATGAAATAGTACAGTAAAAAAGAAATTACATTCTCAGAAACTAGGCTATCCCGGGTTAAATTCGAACCTATAACTTTTGGATTCAAAATTCAACGAACTGTCCATTACGCTCCTGGAACACTGCAAACGATTTTCCTTTCAATATGTGTTGTTGGACTATTATTTTTGTTTGTTACTATTAATGTATATTTTAATTTAATGAAGGAATTAATATTTGTGTGAAAATCTGTATTAACATAAATTGCCATCCACTCCAAGTAAAAAAAAATGTATTTGAATGTAATTGAATGATGAATAGAAAGTATTTTATTAACGATTGAAAATTTGAACAAGATATATAAATATAAATACAGTCGAACCTCCATATAACGAACCTTTATATTGCGAATTTTTCTATGTAGAGAACTTTTCCCTGGAACCTTGAACATTTCACGATTTTCTTCGTAAAATAACCTCTCTATAACGAAGTGCATTTGCTATATAACGAACTTTTTCTTTTGTGATTTAGTTTGGTTCTCCCTTTTTTAAAGTATTTCTGAAAAAATTTCGTTTTTCTCTCTTTAACACATTTTATGGTGGTCATAAATCTTGAACTGATTTTATTAGATCCTAACTCGCTGAGAGCAATAGTTCTGGACGTTTCATCCAAGAAGTGCAACCTGTAACCCCCATTTCCCAGTTTACTAGAAACATCTTCGATATCCTCTTTCACCCTCAGTGGAGTTGTCTTGTGTCTCCGTGTTCTAATTATAAAATAATGTATGTTTATTATTACTTGTATGCTTTAAATTATAAATGCCCTTAAAATTCATTAATTTTAGTGTAAAATTATTATTTCCTTAGTATTGAGAATACAGTGAATTCTTCGACATTCTTTTCTCTTGTATTCATTGCAATTTTTTTTTCTTTTTTGATGGGTAAGATATATAAAATAAACATACATTAATTTTTAAAAAAATGTGAATAATTATTTTTTTTAATATGTAATTTGATGAATTTAAAATTTGTTTTATGTGGTTTATAAAATATATTAAAAGATGAACCTCTATATAACGAAGTTTCCATATGACGAGCTTTTTACCGGGATTTAGCGACTTCGTTACATAGAGGTCCGACTATATATATAAGGAGAGAGAATGAACTAATAGTAGGAATTTTAAAAAAAATCGTGATGCTGTAATAAACTTATTTTGGTTTATGTATAACATCAAGGAAAACACTATTTACTGATGCGACGCTATTTTAACTTCTTCACTTTCTAAATTGTGAACCCAGTTTCTTAATTTCACGTCGCATCATAACCATAGTTAAAATAAACTAGAATGCATAAATTAACAGTAAAATAAACAAAAATCAATAACTTAATAGAACGAACTTTTTAACGTTTAAGATAAATTTATTTTAAGCACACGCATATAGAAATTTACTTTTACTACAAGAAGATCAAAATGATTAACTTAGCTTGATAGGGGGAGGGTGCTGGGGAAAGGAGATGGTCGACGCCCGGAATCTCGGAGTACGGTTCTTCTGTAGCTCTGGGATCGGCTCTCCGTATCTAAAATCGGGTGCGTGCCGTTTTTATTCAGCACCTTGTCACCCAAAAAATCCTAGAGAAGGACTCTTTGTCTTGTCCAGTATAATTTCTCTGATTGGTCCCGAGGCCGGCGCAGTGTTACACCACCTCAAAATTTATGAGTTTAGTGAACTTTTTAACGCGGTAACTTTTTTGACACACCCCACCAAAAGGAATTTCACCATATCTGGTCGGGGGGGGACTAGTATAAAAATCCCAAGCCGTTTCAGGGGTGAATTCTAAACAGGAACAAATCTGGCCTCCCATCATTACTCATGGGCAATAGTATGCGTCTCTGTCAAGGTGCAGAAGCAAAGACGGATTGAAAATTCAGTGCACAATTAAGAGGGAAAAGTGTTTAGAAGCAAATGATGTACAAATTAAAATGCGGAGATGAGCATTTGAAATTTATTTTTTTCCTGCTTATAATATATGGGGGAATATATATAGAACTACATAATACATGTAAGTTATAGCTTTACAATTTTAGCAATGATTATGAACATTTGTATCATTTGTACAATGGGGAAGCCCCCTAGGGATTCATTAAATAAATAAAATAGATTTTATGCAAAAGAATCTGATTAATTTTTGTTTTAATTTACTTCACATTCTGAAGAAAATTGAGGGCTGTTGGCGACAGTCCTCGTGTTTTTGAGCCATGGTCAAGGGACGTGGACGACACCTGAGCTGGTACCCACCTCTTCTACCTACCATACCACACCAACGGGAGGACGTTTCAGCTCTCGACAGTTATAGTGTGCATCGCTGCCCTACACGGTGGGTCTTTAGTGGTACTGGGCTCGAACTCATGACATGCCTGCCATAATCCGATACCTTAGCCGCTGGGCTACCACAGCCCCCATGACGAAGATGACTGACTGACTCAATATTAACGTCGCACTGTTCCGCTTCACGAGGGCTTTTGGCGACGGACCACGTAATTTTGAACCATGGTCAAGTGACGTGGACAACACCTGAGCTGGCACACCCTCTCCTAACTACCACACCCCACCAATGGGAGGACGTTTCAGCTCTCGACAAATTTAGCGTGCATCGCTGCCCTACACGGTGGGTCTTTAGTGGTACTGGGCTCGAACTGGTGACAATGCCAGCCACGATCCGATACCTATATCACTCGGCTACCGCGGCCACACGACGAAGATGACACCAGAGCAGTAGCGCGCACAGGAATTTTTCAGGGGGAGTCCGGGTCGAAAGTAATTTTGTCGATTTTCGGGAACAAAACACAGTAAAAAACTAATTATTAGCAGTAATTAATAAAATTAATCATTAATAACAAATATTTAATTAAATTGTTCGTACTATATACTTAGAATTATAATCAATCGGAAAAAAAATCGTGGGCTTTGGGGGGAGGGTCCGGACCCCCAGGACCCTCTTCTTGTGTGCGCCACTGCACCAGAGCTAGTATTTCCTCTGCCACACCACGCCAACGGGAGAGCTTTTAGTCTTGACTGTGTTAAATTTCACAAATCTACTTAAACTAACCCAGCTTTTCTCAAACTGTGGGGTGCCCCTGCCCCCAGGGAGTGGGATAACTCCACGAAGGGGGAGCGAGTCTTTTGAAAATTCAAAACGAAATACAGTCGAACCTCTATATAAAGAAGTCGCAAAATCCCGGAAAAAAGTTCGTTACATGGAAAATTCGTTATTTAGAGGTTTATCTTTGGACCACGTAAAACAAATTCATAAACACTAAATATTAAAAAAGTATTTATTAACATCTTTTTTAAGACACGGGACAACTCCACTGAGAGCGAAAGAGGATATCGAAGATGTTTCTAGTGAACTGGGTCATGGGGGTTAAGGGTTGCACCTCTTGGATGAGAGATGTCCAGAACTCTATTGCTCTCGGCGAGTTAGGATCTAATAAAACTAGTTCAAGATTTATGACCACCATAAAATGTGTTAAAGAGAGAGTAATACTTTAAAAAAAGGGAGAACAAAAATTGAATCACAAAATAAAAAGTTCGTAAAATAGAAAATGCATTTCACTATAGAGAGGTTTCTTCGTAAAATGTCTATTTTACGAAGAAAATCTTGAAATGTGCAAGGTTCCGGGAAAAAGTTCGCTTAAAGAAAGATTCGCAGTATTAGGTTCGTTATATGGAGGTTCGACTGTATTATTTAAAAAATGATCAATTTACCGAAATTAAACAAATAAAACACATTCCAACATAATAAAAAATAAAATAGACATTTGCACTGATATAATAAACACACCTATAAATGTATCAGTACTGCACAACGTATTTTATAATTAATTTAACAATAATAATAAAAAAAAATTAAGAACAAGTTTAATAATTACCAGTGAACTCATAGACTTGATATATATAAAATTATGTACATTATAATGAAAATGAAATAGGACGCATAAATTATGTGATATATAAAATTATTCTTGATAATTTGTACCGTTTAGAATGAATGCTGAAACTGTCGAATAAAAGTTACGCGTTTCGCTCCCCAAAAGCCACCCTTTTCCACGTAGGCGCGCCTAGGTGGAAGGAGAAGGGGGGAGAAAACGAATAAATAAGCAAAAATCCTCTGAAATAAGTAAATCCTTGGCAAACACTATCAGGTTCCTTTTATTGCATTCCAAAAGATTCGGAATAATTTTATCTATAGCAGAGCGCAGAAAAATCGTACTTCGGAAAGACGTATACATACGCCTTGGGCAATCAACGCTTTGGCAGAGCGAGGCGTTTATATATATCCGTGGCACATAAAAAAATAAAGTCGTATATTGTAGCTTTAGAGTAAAAATATAGTATTATTGAATTCAATATATTGTAATTCTATGGATAAGGGGGTTGGGTGCGATGAAAATTATGATTGAATATTGGGTCGCAAATATAGAAAGTTTGAAAAGCACTGCACTAATCACAAAACGGGGGGAAAAATTGTACTTTTTTTCTTTCTGTATTTCCTGATACACTCCTCTACTTTTATATAACAAGAAAAAAAATCACTTTATTATTATTTTAATGGTATCTGTAAATAATTCTTTTTTACATTTGTAACAAAATTTTTTTTATCTTAATATTTTATGCACATTTTTTTATATGTATACGGTGATAATCTTTGATTATAGGAAAACAAGCGAAAAAAAGTACTTCTTTTATTCCTTAACTACTGCGGAAATAATTTTCCACATAATTATTCAAGAAAAAATATATATATTTTCTTAATATAAAGGGTGTTTTTTTTATAGAGGTATAGAACTTCAAATTGCAATAAAACAACAATGTATTATTCTTCGATTGTCATGAATTTTTTTTATTCGAAAGGTAATATTGTGGCATTACATTTTAAATATGATTTCTGGCATAGGACTGCCACGGCTGGCTCGGATGTAGTCCAATCTGGACGTCCAATTTTCGATGACTTTTTCCAACATTTGGGGACGTATATCGGCAATAACACGGCGAATGTTGTCTTTCAAATGGTCAAGCGTTTGTGGCTTATCCGCATACATCAATGACTTTACATACCCCCACAGAAAATAGTCTAGCGGTGTTAAATCACAAGATCTTGGAGGCCAATTCGCAGGTCCAAAACGTGAAAATAGGCGGTCACCAAACGTGTCTTTCAATAAATCGATTGTGGCACGAGCTGTGTGACATGTTGCGCCGTCTTGTTGGAACCACAGCTCCTGGTTATCATGATTGTTCAATTCAGGAATGAAAAAGTTAGTAATCATGGTTCTATACCGATCACCATTGACTGTAACGTTGTGGCCTTCATCGTTTTTGAAGAAGGATTCCACCAGCCCATAAAGCGCACCAAACAGTGTGTTTTTCTGGATGTAACGGTGTTTCGACATACACTTGTGGATTAGCTTCACTCCGAATGCGGCCGTTGTGTTTGTTGACGTAGCCATTCAACCAGAAGTGCGCTTCATCGCTAAACAAAATTCTCTTATGAAAATCGGAAACAACGGCAATCTCGTTTTGGGCCCATTCGACGAATCTACGCCTTGCTTGATGATCGTTTTGATGAATTGCCAAACCAAACTGAGAATAAATCACTTGACAGCTGTTAAATCGGTCGCCATCTTGGAAAGTAATGCCAACTTAAACTTCTATACCTGGAAAAAAAACACTCTTTAGTATATTCTTTGTATAAAGTGTATTTCTTAAGTATATTCTTTGATATAACTGAACAATAAAAACAAATTATCTTTTATATTCTCCTATAATAGCATATAAATAATCATCTACATTTTCAGAAAAATAAAAAAAAAAAAGAAAAGGGTGAGTACATATGCTCTTTTAATAGTACGTATAAAATCTCAATAATTATACAGCAAAATATCTCTTTTTATTCCCTTTGTAGCATATATGCTGTTTTCGATAATTGGACAACAAAATTGATTGAGAAGCTTCATTATTTTTTTATTCGTTTCACAATCTTTTGCGATCGTGTAACAAGAACATTCCTCTAAAAAAATTCTTTATTAATCGTACACATACAATTCTCGTTAAACGAAGAACAAAAAAAAAATGTTTTTTTGTTTTTGTTTTTTCAATATAATGGGTAATTGATCTTCAATGAGATTCCACAACAAAAAAAAGTCATTTTCCATTCTCTGAATAAAATGAATACACACGCAGAGTAGAACAAAGATATGAAACTCTTAATTTTGTAAAATTGCGTATGCAGTACAATACAATTGCACAAAGATCCCCACAAATTTTATTCTCTTGAAAGAACGCACATCTTCTAAGTAATTGCACAGTAGTAAAAAAATATACTTTTTAGTATTTCTTACTACGCATGTACAATTTTCAAGAATTAATTTTTACTATCTTCATAGTATGTGCAAAGTATTCATAGTTATACTCAGAGAAAAGATTACTTCTGCTCTGAGCAATACATGAGCAATCTTCGATAATGGCACCAAAAAAAAAAATAACATGTAAATAAACTCCCGTTTTTGAACAATTACAACTACAGACTTGAAGTTTGGTGGGCATGTTAATTTTACGGATCAAGATCCACTACCAAAAGAGGTTTTGAGAAAGGCAATCTTAGGTATGGGTTCAATTCATGACATCACACGACAAAGACAAACACGTGCTCTCCATTGAATTCAAAACAAACATTAAAATAATAGTACTTGTTGTTCTACAGTAAACAGATTGTAGACTTTTTTGATACAGACAACAGATAAAAACTTTTTTGTTAAATTTTATCGTAAGACAGATAAATTTCAAATTTCATATTTGCATAAAAATGTTTAAATGTTAGAAAAAAAAATTTCTTCAAAAAGAAATTATTTTAAATTTAAAAAAAAATCGTATTTCATGCTTATACTGTTAAATGAAATGCATTTTGTATGCACACATATGTACTTTTTAAGAGTAAGTTTCTGCAAAGTGCAAAACTTGGCAACACCGAAGCGCGTGAAACGATTAGCTGGAAACACAAGATAGTTCTTATCGTGTGACTATGACGACGCATGAGTTTTTGAATTGATTGACTAGAATCACGTGGCTTTCACTGTCCTGTGACTATGACGTCATATGAATTGAGCCCATTCTCTTCATCCAGTGGCGAATATAGGGATTTTTCAAGAGGGGGATCCGGGGTCCACCCAAGTCCACCATTCTCGTATAATGCTCCAATACGTCACCCAACATATTATTTTGATTTTGTTGATTTTGGGGAACAACAAACACTAAAAAATTAATTACTGAATAAATAATTAGCATTAATTAAAATTAATTATTGATAACAAATACTTAATTAAAATTTACGTACTATATACATAGGAATATAATCAATCGAAAAAAAATCAAGGGCTAGGGGGGGTCTGGACTCGGAGGCACCCTCTTGTGCACGCCACTGTCCTCATCACTTGACCATGATTTAAAATTAATCCGCCGCCAATAGCCATCGTGTAGATTTAGAGTGCGACATTAATATCACTCTCTCACCCTGATTTTCTTTTATACCCAAGAACTAATTTGCATGATTTAAAAATTTATTTTTGCTATAAGGAGGTAGCAATTGAACTCTAAGTAAAGTGCTACACAATATAACTCCTTGTTAATTTTAAGAAGGAACAACACGAAATAACCTGCTTTACATTCCTTACAAAAATATAAAAATTCTTCACTTAAATAGTATATCAAAAACAAAATTAATTGTAATTAGAATATTCTTTACATTAAAATCTTAAAAGAAGAGCATTTAGAATTTTTTACAAACTATTAACGGCTTTTACAAAGTATTAATAACAAATATGTTTTTGATTATTTTAGTAAATTTAATCGAAGTACACACACTATTAAATTACATTAGCTAATGAATTGATAAATTAAGTTTTAACCATTTAATTAAAGTACTAATTTATATTTTTGATTATTTATAATTACAGTTACTGGTTAATTATTATTCCAAAGTTAACCTAAGAATTAATTAACCGAGCAATTAACAACAAATTTGAAATTAATTAGTTAGCCCAAATTAACTTTATGGCCGCATGTTGAAATATCACATTGTGAATTAGTAGAAACAAAAGTTTATTCCACAGACATATCATTTATTCATATAACTATTCAAATGATCAGAAAGATCTTCCAATAAATGATACTATTTGGAAAATATGATGAAAAAAATTAATTCTACATGTAAGTCCAACCAGCGTCGGTTATGTACTTCAATTTTTTTCTTTCGACTGAACAAAAATTTAGAATTATTATGAAAGATGACACCTTAAGCAACCTAACTTTAACAACAGACGATTAAATATCAGCAAATAAATTAAGTAATCGGTTAAATTAGAATTTTACGAATTGTTGAATTATATATGTGGGAGACAACAAGGGGTCCAAGATTTGGTCTTTCTTATGGTTTATTTAACATTAAACAAAAATTAATTAAAAAGGTAGTTTTTAACAGATAAGTTTGACGATGATATATAGAAGGTAACGCCTGCTCGCGCACCTCTCGCGTTCTCTTTTCTCTCTGCTCAAAGTTTTTTCTCAAGAGTCTCTGTTTTTACAGTTTCAGTTCTGCTTTTACTTAGATGCGCCTGCGCGCGAAGACTGTGTTTTGCTTTTGGCTGCATGCCACAACGGCCAGCCTGACTGTACGCTGTCCGCAGCGGTACGTCCATGGAGACCAGAGAATCTGAAACATACAAAAAAAAAAAAAAAGAACAGACAAGGACTATACGACAAATATACAAAGATTTAACATATCAAAATTTTGTTGAACTAGACAGTTTCTCCATCATGTGAAGGCACCTCTTCGACATCCGGAAGGTTCCACAGGAAAACATTGTGTTTCACAGGCATAAGAACGTCTTTTTTAACAAGTTGATCTTTGGTTGAACGCATCGATATTTTCCTCTGTAGAGTTCTGGACGTCTGTTCAAAACGATTTCTCTTTTTCCTTCGTTTCCACTGCCAAGGCTCAAAGATCCTTCGGAGCAACACAAACCGATGATGTTCACTCTTCATAGGTAAAGGGTTAGGTGAGCGGGAGATAAATTCCACGGAACTCGTTTTCATGGCACCATTGACTTTCTTACACAATACTATAGGTGAACAATAATCAAAAACACTCTCTTTTATAATACCTTGTCGTAACCAATCATCAATTTGATTGTTTACCTGTAATTTCTCAGAACAAGTTGAACGTCTGGCTCTCTGACACACAGGAATATCATTTTTCAGTTTAATATTCATTTTTAACTTAGTACTCTTAATTTTATTACATTTATAATCCTTAATTAGAGAACTCGAATCACTTCTAGTATTAAAGTTTTTAACATATGGCAAATCATAACTAGAGTTTTCTATCACATTTGAAACAGAAACATTTGAATTAAAATGAACATAAGCATGAGCACCTAAAGAGGATTCACTTTCATTCAATAAAACATCGCTCTTTGCGTGGCCTAGTTTCTCTATTTCAGAATATACACTGGGATGTATAATAAATTCTTCGGTCAAGGTCGGTGATATCGCCGTTCGCACACTTAGACTAGGAGAATGTTGATCAAGAGAAATATTTATGGGTTTAACTTCTACCATACGCTGTTCGCCAAAACATGAGCTTAATGTTATGATTTCTTCGGAAGGTGTTTGCACTCTAATTAGTGAGGAATTTAAAACTGGGATCTGGCAACCTGAATCAATCAAAGCTGTTACGGGCTGATTTTCTACAAAAATGTTTACGTATTGAAGATTTGCGCATTCATCGCTATTTTGTTTTTCGCTCTCGATTTTCAAAGTATTCACGTTTATTTTATTATGGATGTGGTCGTTAGATTCTTTAGGTTCAAAACGCTTCTCACAGTCTCTTGTGCAATGAGATGAATCACCGCATATAAAGCAATTTTTATTTTCTCTTTCAAGATATTGGGGATAGTTCTCTCTTTAATCTTTGGTTTAAAGTTTTGTGATCTATTTTTAAAGGGGTCTTGGGTATATCCATAAGTAATAGGAATTTCTTTATGTGATCCGCTTCTAGATGAAATATAAATATCACACTCTTTAGCTAAATCAATAGGCCTGAACCAATCTTCTGCTTCTCGAATGCCAATATAAGTTGCAGTTTCCTTATTTAAAGTTTCAAATAATTTATCAGAAATTATAAGATCACATAGAGATTCAAAGGAATTAACTTTTCTTAACGAACAATAATATTGGAAGTTTGCCGTCGATCTTGCAGCAAATTGGATGTATGTCTCGCCTGATAATTTTACAGCATTTTTAAATGAGTTTAAACACTCGCGAGGGGTTAATTGGAATTCTCTGAGTACTATAGATTTTAGTTTTTCATAGTCATTTAATTCATCTTCTTTAATATACAGTAAGACGTTATGAGCTCTTTCGCCCAGAAGATTTATTAAAATTTCAGATTTATATTCATCATTTATTTTCTTGGTTAAAAATGCGCGTTCTAATGATTGGAAGAACAGATTAAAATTTTCAGATCTGGTGGGAACAGGAAGAAATAAAGTTTTTATACTTTTATCATATTTTCTATGTTAGTTTCGAACTGTTTATCTTCGACTTTAGCTGCAGGATTTAAACTTAATGCTTTATTTTTAGCCCTTTGAAGTTCGATTTCTTTTTCTAATTTTGCTAACTGAAGTTTCGCGAGCTCAATTTTCTGTTTTTCTAAAGTTACCTCTCTTTCGTTTCGCGATACTCTCTCATCTATACAGTTTTGAATTAAAGTTTTAACGAAATCTGGATCACTTTCAAATGTACTACTGTTCTCAATTTTAGTCTTTAGTTTAACTATAGTGTCCGTACTCTCCACAGTACCGTCTAGATTCTCAACAACTCTTATGAGATCCTCTTTAAGAGCGTTTTTATACATTTTAGAAAAATATGGGAAGGTCCTACCTTTTTTTTTCTGGCTCCCTTGTTGCTCGCACGTACGATATATCCAATGAAGAAAAATTTCGATTTCACAGATCTCACCTCTTCGCAGGTAATATAGTTGAAATTGTTCGAATTGATGGTGTTTGTGAGTGGATCCAACCTCTACACAGGTGGAATATTTGTCGATGGTTCGTTGAAAAATACACCTCTACACAGGTTATTTTGTTATTTGTTCCGACCTCTACACAGGCGGAATGAAGTTGAAAAATTCAACCTCTACACAGGTTGAACGAAGTTTCCGAAAAATGGCGGCGCGTCTCCTCCACGGACGGCTTTTGTTCACGTTCCAAACTTTGATCAAAATCGAAATCTTTTTTCAATCCCGGCCTGTACACAGGCGGAGTATTCATGCTGAGTTCAAACCTCTACACAGGTTGAATATTTATGCTGAGTTCAAACCTCTACACAGGTTGAACGAAGTTTTCGAAAAATGGCGGAGCGTCTCCTCACGGACGCTTTTGTTCATTGTCCAGACTTTGGTTCAAAATCGAAATTTTATCGATCGCGGCTGAGCCCCCATAATTTGTGGGAGACAACAAGGGGTCCAAGATTTGGTCTTTCTTATGGTTTATTTAACATTAAACAAAAATTAATTAAAAAGGTAGTTTTTAACAGATAAGTTTGACGATGATATATAGAAGGTAACGCCTGCTCGCGCACCTCTCGCGTTCTCTTTTCTCTCTGCTCAAAGTTTTTTCTCAAGAGTCTCTGTTTTTACAGTTTCAGTTCTGCTTTTACTTAGATGCGCCTGCGCGCGAAGACTGTGTTTTGCTTTTGGCTGCATGCCACACACACACACACACACACACACACACACACATATATATATATATATATATATATATATATATATATATATATATATATATATATATATATATATATATATATATATATAATTGAACTTTAAGATTTTTTAACTTGAACTTTTTGATTTGAACTTTCGGATCTCAAATATTTTTTGATTTGAACTTTCGGATCAGGAATTTATTTTTTCTACCTTTACAACTATTTTAAAGATGGGTGCATCATCTTGGAAGTTTGAAGGTTCACTTATATTATGTACTAAATTGTTTTTAAATTTTAATATTGCAATATCTTTCGGAATGTGATGGCGAATAGTTTTATTTTTCAAGTATAATGATTTAATTTTAACTTTTTAATTTAAAGTATAATGGTTTAATTTTAACTTTTTAATTTTTAATTTTTTTAAATTTTTTTTTTCTGAAATTTGAAAATTTTCCAATTAAATTACCAAGTTGCAATAGGGGGAAGGTTGGCGCCATCAAACTAGTTTAACCCCACTTATCGGTCCTAAGTCCGAGATTGCACTTGGATATTTTATAAATTTTTATTTTATTTTATAATTTTTTAATTTTGTTTGAAAATGATGTGGAACATTATCTTTTATATTCGCCATTGATATTCTGAAGTGTTTTGGTATTTTGGGATTCATATATTTCAATTTTTAAATTGATAATTGTGATTGTTTTTATATATTTAAATATATATATAGGCCCCAGGCCTGCTGGTAAAATAAAGAGGGCATATATATATATATATATATATATATATAAAGCAGACGATAATACATGGAAAAGAGCGATGATGGTAAAGAGTTCGCTCTATTTTCATTTATTAAATTTTGAACCTAAACTTTTTGACTATATCAGTATCTACTGTGTGTATTTAAATAATCAATTAAAATTTAGTTCGAAATAAAAAAAGAAATTTAAATATAATTATTTTACAATAAGAAACACGTTTCTGAAATAAATTAACTAATTGATAATTGTAACAAACTAAATACACAAATTGTCTGATTTCTTTGAAGAGTTAAAAAAACAGAAGAATTTCAGTTCTAAAAATTTATTTCATCCTTTGTTAAAGAAAAACTTAAAAACTAACTGAAAACTTAAGGGTACCAGGACAAGGTCGAAAGAGTAAAATGCCAAAAATTAAGACTTTATTTATGGGATATATATCTTTAAAAACTTCTAATAGAACTTAGATTTTTTTGCGATCTTAATAAAGATATTTTAATCATTCTGTAGAAATACAAAAATAATTTTTAAGTTAAATTTTTTTTTCCTGTTTATTTTAAGTTGGACATAATTTTTGAGATCTCATAATACATGCTTATGATTATATAGATATTATTTTTTTTAAAAAAAAGTATCTCTTAAATAAGTATAAAATATTTTTTGCACATATAAAACAATACACAAAGTAGAGTGAACTTTTTTTTAGTAAAATATTAAGACTGCTTTTTTAAAAAAATTATACAGCTTTGTTAATTTTGAAAATTTTTAATTTTTTTCCAATTTTTATACATAAAACTATTTTTTTAAAAAAATATGTACAACTTCGACTAAAAACAAAATAGGTTCACTATGTGTACAGATATCCTTAATAGAAGTATAAAAAATTTGTAACCCTACAGTGTAATAGTTTCTTTTTTAAAGTGTACCTAAAAGCAAAAAATTATGCTTTGGAGAAAAAGTGAAAAAACTAAACATTTGTAAACGGTTGTTCACATTTTTGTCAATTATTTTTTTAAGGTTATTTTATCAACGAACATATAAGTGTTAATGTTCTTAGATTCAGAAAAATATGCACTATTTTTAATACTAAAATTGAAAATTGACTTTTTGAATATGTAAGATCTCCTGGTTTTCTTAAAAGAAATTAAACTGTTTTCTTATCGTTTATAAATGTGTGAAAAATGTTTTTCAGTCTTGTGATAGGATTTTATCTTGCTGGTCTTGTTGTCAAGGTAATGTAATAACAATAATTGATGGGATTTTTTTTTTGTAATAAGGGGTAAAAAACGTACTACAGATTATCTGAATAAAGTTTTAATGGTGTTTTTTAAATAGACACGTTTTTTAATAACAAGAAATCCACGCGTGGGGAGGGTATTATTTTTAGTAGGAAAAACATAGAGCGTATGGTGTATAATTTTTATTATTTCGAATAAATATATAGTTACAAAGAATTTTTTCGGAGTAATTTGTACTGATTTTTCCACATTTTAATTTCAGAAATCTAAATGTTTGAAGAACATTTTTATTTTAGCGATAAAAAGAAAAATAGCTGCTTCTCATTTAGAATTCAAAGAACATTTTAAAAATATTAGAAACAAATAAGAGAAGTTAAAAAGGAAAACATGTCTTTATATTTTGTTTTACATTCAAAAACTAGCTAAAAAATGGTTTATATTTTCCTCCTTCAAATACTTCTATCTATTCATTTAGATTTTTTTTTAAAAAATCTGAAATGGACTTTTTAATTAGTTTTCTTTTGCAAGACCGATTTAAAACTTTTTTAAAGTATCTACTAGGAATTTATTTCTAAGTATCAAACAAAATCTGTGAGTTCGTGTAAATTATTTTTATAAATGCAAGCATTTTTTATTTTGTAAAAAAGGGAGTTGCTGTTTATGTGCAAAATAGTTTCTTGGAACTTTTCCTAATTTTTGTTAGGATGTTAAGTTTTATCGAGGATAATATGCTTTAATTTCGATAAAATACGACTATTAGCATGAAACGTAGTATGAATATTCATAAATATTCAGACTTTTTTTTATTAAAACATAATTCAAACAAATAATATTTTTAAGCAGGAACAGTTCATAAATAGCTGTCAATTAAAAAGATCATGTAAATTGCTTCAATAAGATGGCTAATTTGTAAAAGCTAAATCACATATTATTTTGAAAAAAAAATTAATATGTTGTCAGATTTAAACAGAATTAATATTTGTAGAAATGAAATATTTGATGACTTCAATATATTTTTTTTAAAAAGTACAAAGATATATGTATGTGTATTGTTCTCTGGTCTCGAGTAGTTACTATGGGAACGATTGTAATTTAACTTGGATTTTTTTTTCCAAGCTTCGATTTTTTTTTTAAAAAAAAGGCTTAGAATGTAACATAAATTCACCAAAGGGGAAAAGACAAAATAAAATAAAAAGTTTTGTGGCTTTGAAAAAGGCATGATTTCAAAATTTATTTTAAACATTTTCCTTGAAAACATTTTAAAAATAATTTTAAAAAATGTTTGTTAAGAAAAAAGGAAAATACTTTACGATATTGCAAAAAAAATTATAATTCTTTAGCTATTAAAAGGCGTTTTCATATTCTAAACTTGATATATCCATAGTTCCGTAAGAGAAAAAAAATTCAAATGTTTAATAATTATTATCTTAGAATTAAAATTCTTACTGAAATTACTAAAAGCGTTTAAACTGAAGTGAAATATATTCTAATGTAAGAAAATATATATGTTTCTTTCCATTTGGATTAAATATATTTATTCTTATTTCGTAGTTTTTGAACGAACGGATGAGAATCTTTAGTTCTTTTATTTTTTTCTAAATGATTACTCAGAACATTTTCAGAACCTTTCAATAGATGGCGCTGTATTCAGCGTGTGGTTACAAAATTCTCTAGAATACTTCCTATGTCTACAAAATAACAATATAGATAGATAGATGTTCATGGACTTCTAAAATTTTTGGATTTTACATTTAAATGCACAGTAAAAAAAACTATTATCAAACTTGGGAATCTATTTCGAATTATTTTGTAATTCATATCAAAATAATTCATAAACATAATTTTGGTGAAACCTTTTTTTGAAAACATTTCAAATACACAAGATATGTTAACTTATTCTATTAAATATTTAGTTTTTTTAGGTTATCATTTTTTTTAGATATTCGTAAGCAAAAAAAAATTCATTTTTTTATTTCAATACAATAATCATTTTAAGCAGGCTTACTAATTTTAATAGGAAGAATGGAAATCGTTTGTTTGTTTGTTTTTTTCTTTTTTGACATCAACAAGTTATTTAAAATTTGGAGAGTGGAAGTGTCTGCCTTTCGAATACAGTTGTCCATGTTTTCATCAGTAAGTCTGTTTCTGTGCCTGGGTACTTATTTTTAATAAATTTCATACAGGGAAAAGAAATTTCTCATTGAGCTGACCATTCATTGTCTTGTCTTTGAGACAAACCTGAACCAAAATTAGGTACTTTTTACAGGGCCGATCGTAGCAGGCGTGCAGCTCGTGCACCGCAGGCAGGCGGCCGCAGACATCATATAATTCTATCAATCAAAAAAATATATTTTACGAATTTCTCAAAGTAAAGTCTCATTAATATGCTGAATTTTAAGTAGTTATTGAAAAATCAAAATAAGTCCCGATAACATAGTATAGTTTAACAAAAATAGAATGTTAGTGCACAGCGTGTTGGTTCATAGTCTATTAATATTGACTTTTTTTTATATACATTCTTCATTTTATAGAAAAATTCGGTCGATACAGCATGAAGAGTTTTTTTTTTTTTTTTTTTTGCTTATCAGTGGTACTGGCACTGTGGATAGATACTTCACAAAAGTGTCCCAAAATTGATTTTTGCGAAAGCCGCTTTACAAAAATATCTGACATAGTTAATACTACCCAAGGCAAATGAATGCTTAACCCTTTATCTACCGCATAATGATTTACTGCAGTTTTTTTCATGCAATTTTTTTTTTGGATCACTACATTGAAAATTAAGGGATATTCATAAACAAAATACTTAACTTTGGGAAATTTAATCCGTTGGAGCTAATTAATTAATTAACGATAATCAAATGTAAAATTAATTATATACACTGTTCACTTAAAATAAATAGTCAAATTGTTTTCTAAGGCCTTCATTAACATACAAAAAAATAAGACACTTAAATTTTGACATTAACTACTTTTTCGGGACAAAAATGATAATCTTCGCAATCCGCTGAAAACGCTGTAAGCTGAAAATGCAATTTCTGCTATAAAACGATTCGCCTTTCCCGCTAAAACACTCATCATAGAATCGAGAGCCGCCATATATATTGGAGAAGAGTGGATTTCAAAGAATATTCCTGCTAAATATAATCAGAAAATTCGTAAAAATGGCTGTTCTATGTAATTTTAAAGTGAGTGGTACTTGTAAGTACCGTAGGTAGATAAAGGGTTAAATTCAGTATGCATTTGTGGAAATTAAAACTTTTCAATTCAACAACAGCCTTAGAATTTAGAAAAACGAAATAGAAGAAAAAAGTTATTTTTGTGTCTATTTGTATTTTTATTAATGTTTTACTTTTTACTCTTATGTAGGTGGATGGGTCTATAATGTCAACGTTATGTATTAGTCAAAAATTGAAAATTTCTCTCCGGGGGCACATTAGGTATTTGCACGTGGGAGGTCCTGTTCCTAGGATCGGACTTGTTTCTTTAGGACAAAGACACCTAATATTTTCAGAGCTTGAAGAAAGCGATTTTATAGATAAATCATTTTAAAAAAATTATCAGTTCCAACTCCACGCTTTTATTTTCGCCAGCGTCAATTAGTGGAGGAATCAAGATTAACCAACAGGAGCGTTAACGCAATCTACCGAAAATTCCCCCGTGATAGGGATGGCGATTCTTTCCTAAGAAGATCGATTCCAATCGTAACCAGATGAATCGATTCACAAAAAAAAATCAAGGTCTAAAAGATCGATTTCTTAAAAATAGATTTTTTTTTAAAATCTGCATTTATATATATATATATATATATACAATGTACATATAAATCCATTTTATGATAAAATCAAGAAATGTACCAGAATAAACGATTTCCTATCAGCAAAATCAGGGATTTTTTTTAGTTCAGGGAATTCTACAATATTACTATATTAATTTATTACCATATCAAAGTATAAGGTATAAAAGAAGACATTTATATATATTTTCTAAATGTATTTGTTACATTAAAAAGTTTAGAAAATAGATAATATAGCTTATAGTTCCCAATGTTTAATATCTAAACTTTTTAAAAACAACAGTTTGTCGAGTCTGCTGGGATCCAAGCTGTTCTGCTCATCACTTGCAATGTTGTCGGCAATCGAAAAAAGGCGCTCACTAGGAACAGATGATCCCACGATACTCATATACATCATGGCTATTGAGTGAACGTGATGATAGAGTTTTTCTGTCCTTGCAGTAAATTATAGGATCATACTTCAGGTACACAACTGCCTGCTATTAATAGTGTTTAAATTTTTCGTTTAAGCCCTGACATTCCGATGCATTGAACTAATTGTAAATAATTTTATTGTTTTTACCAAAACAGAAAAAAATAGAATGTCGATGTTCGAGGATGAAATATCGATTCAGGGTTACATATGGATTTAAAAAATCGATTTTTTGCCAGAGAAATCGATTCTTCGATTAATTGATCCCTACCCCGTGAGGTCGCATTCGGTAGGTTTGCGATCGACGGTTTGGCGATCATCGATTTAGTCGAAAGGTAGTAGTCGGTCGAGTCAGTTTGTGCTTCGATTTGTGAAATTGTGAGTCACGTACACATTTATTCTTTACGGGTTACCAGTGGCGTATCGTACACCTTTGCCATCTTCGGATACCTGGAGGGGGCAGGTTTCTAGGGTACCCAAAACCCATGTCATCTTATGGTTTTACAGTCCTTTGTAAAATCTGGCTTGGGGCTCAAAACCTTATTTTGCAAGGAGATCTAATATTCTCCATTAGGCCACTACGGGTTACCATTTGAACAAATTTTTGACGACGTACGCTATCCGGGAATGTCATAAGGCATGGGCCAACTGGGTCTGAACCTAGCACCTCACCCTCTATGAGGGGGGGGGTCTCTACTCGTCCTTGACTCAGCCTTAATAACATATAGATTCGAACAATTTTAACGGTCAAATGTTATTTCCGTTTGTATTCCCGGAAAAACTGGGAAATTCGGACTATATGTAAACTGGCAACAGTGGCAAGACTGCATTATTATGTGATGACCATCCGTCCATGAATATGCCTAGATCTAATAACATCTGTACTCAGTGGCGTAACGGAGAACACTTGGGCCACCCTGCAAAGTCAGGTTTTGGGCCCCCAAATTGGATTTTACAAAGGGTAGGTACGTGGCGATAGTCAGGCTGTGGGCCCTCTAGAGCCCTGGGCCCTCCCGCGATGCGGGGGTGTACGTTACGCCACTGTCTGTACTCATGAATTCAAATAGCGGCAGTCGGTTGAGCCGATTTGTGTGATTGTAAGTAATGCACATTTGCTTGTTTCGGGTTCCTGTTTGTACGAGTATTTGACAACGTATGCTTTTAAGGGTCATAGTTGGGGCCCGTATTTGTGTAAGGGCCCAGGGCCACAACAAGTCTTACGACATTTCTGGTGGCGTTACGTACACCCCTGCAATCCTCGCATAGCGGGAAAGGGGGGCAGGTTTCTAGGATGCCCAAAACCTACGTCAGCTTATGGTTTTGCAGACCTTTGTAAGATTCGGCTTGGGGCCCCAAACCTGAGTTTGCCGGGGCACGCTAATATTCTCCGTCACCCCACTGAGGGTTACCATTTGTGCCAATATTTGACACCGTATATCACTGACGTAGCATGTCCTGAGAAGGTCCTGCATCAAAATTTATTGGATGCCCTTTTACATGTTAAGATCTTTTTGCTTACATATGTTACGTTTCCTGTGGCTTGGAGGGGCATGAATATCATTGATATGGTGGTAGCTACGCCCCTATATGCTATATACAATCTATTAAAAAAATCGCCGTTGGGTTCTACTTTTGCATAAAGGCCCAGGACCTCAAGAAATCTTAAGACTTCACTGTTTGTGCAACCTATTTTTAATTTCAACTATTTAAAGCTGACTTTCAAGTAAGTTTTTGTATGCTTTTGCACGCGACAGAGGCACAATTTGAGAAAATTTTATAATCATAGCTTACCATTCACAAAATTTTACAAATATTCTAATATTTTTAATCACCCCAGGGAATATTTGAATGTTTTGAATAATTTGAATAACTGTTTTTGTAAAATCTCTACTTATTCTTTAGAGCAGTATGAACAACATATCATACGTCACCTTATTGTGAAGATTTTATAATTTTTATAGTTTATATCCCATTGTTTACTTTTTACAGATATCGTGCATTTCATAAAATAATGCAGCATTGTTTGGGTTATCTCAACATTTTCTGAATTATTGTTCTGTTGTTTAAAAAAGGATTTTTCACATACGTTTGTAAATTATTTCCCATTCATGCAGTAAAGCCTTTTTTTTTCACAGAATCTGCAACAATCGTCTGTAGTAAAGAAAGTTAAAATTAAATGTAAATGACCTCCCTTAAGAGAGTAATTATATATAATTGTTGCGAACAATCAAAATTTACAGAATTAAAATATAAAATAAACCGTCAAATTTTTAATACGATAGTCCATGTTATTCCAAATATATTTTGAATAAATAAATTCAGTGTATCAATTTAGAGCTGTTTTTGAGTTATATTTATAGAGACGTCAGAGACAATGACAAGAAATACTTAGAAGGAAAAAAAAATAATTCAAAATTTAATTTTGAAAATGCGTAGTTAAAACATTTCCTTAATCGTATAAACCGATATATATTTATACAAAGAAAGGAGACAAAGGACTCACCACAATCACTCATTCATTCATAACGATATCGCAGGAACTATTAAACCTACAAACTTGAAAATTTACAGGTAATTTTGTTTCATAGAGTAGAGATCCACTATAAGAGAAATTTTGCAAAAATCGACCACAAGAGGGAGGGCTGTTAATGGTTAAGGGGCGTTATAGATTTTAAGAAAATATCCCATTTTCGAGCTACTACACGTACAGTAATAAAATTTGGTATGAATGTTTCTTTTGTTGACTTGAAATCCACTAAAAGTGGGCCTTATGGAAATCGGCTCTCAAGGAGAGGGGAGGGTTACGGGGCATCTTGATAATAAAAAATTCCGTTTTTATAGGCTATTAGACTTAACCTATAACCCTTCGCAATTTTTTAAATTTCTATGAAAAAATTATATCAGCTAGTTCTCTAGTAATAATAAAAGGGAAAAATATGAAAAAAAATTAAGCAGCTTTAAATTGAATTTCAGTCATTTTTTTGTTTGTTGCAGAAGTGCAGCATTGCACAGTAGTGCTGTAAATTACAAAACTTCCTTTTATGTGAGGATTTTATTAGCCTTAGCCTTACATACAATGAAAAAATTTTAAGCAATTAATCACTTTGTTGTAACTAAGTCCTACTTTACACTTTCCTCACTCAGTTGAGTGTAGCTCTTGCAGTTTGGAAACTTGCACCGTGTTCGCTTTTCTGACCATATTGGCCAATGACTTATACTATCTCTACAAATGTCCTTACGTGGAACGGATTGGGCAGTCCTTTTTCATCTTTTAATCTGAAACATTTGTTCTATTAAAGTATTACTAGGTTTTCCTCTTTTAGTGTTTTTATTGTACCCCATTTACATAAGAATGATGCAACTTAAGATTTGAATTTTTGTAAATTCATTAGATTTTTTTTTTAATTTTCAGATTCCTTATCAGTTTCCACTCTCTTGTACAGTAACCATGCATTTACGGTAACTAGATATAACAAACGAAAAAAATTATCATACACCATTTCTTGTTTCTCATTAATATTTTGTGTCCAGCTATTACGCTATCAAGTAAGTCAACACCTCCCATATGTTTGTTATATTCTGCGATGAATTCCTAATAATTTCTACACGATTTTTAGTTTTGCCATACCTCATTACTTTTCCAAGTGTCTTTTCACCAGCAAATGTTGAGGCCATTATTACAGTTTTATTGTATTTCCATGCTGTCACGGAGATTTCTATATGTACATCCTTATAATTCCCAACAAATTCCATTGAATCTCCTCGTTCCATTTTATTGAAAACTTTTTCAGAAGGAGTTTTGTAATTATATAGGAATTCTGTTCCTATTTATGGTTCCTGAAGAACATATCCCTTCTGTAGATAAGTATGCTAAGTATTTTCACAGTCGCTATCCGAATCTTCATTAGATGACACACTATCAGGTAAAGAATCAACATCATCATCAGAATATTCAAGACCATCCTCACTTAATTCACTTAATTCGTCAGAATTATTAATTTGTCTATCAATTTCATTGTGGGTTAGTATACGCTTTTTGGCCATGTCAAAATGGTAACCAAAGACCAATATGACCAGACCTGCAACATATAATTAAAATCAAATTTTTCTATTAGAAAATCAAAATTACTTTTAAATGAACATAAAATGTTTAAATTCCTTATCTGGTAATTTATTTCGTCAATAAACAAGAGGAAGCATAAAATGCAATGTATTTTTTACAGCAAAAACACAATTCTTGATGCATCACAGATATTTATAATTGTTGTAATTTCTTGAAAAAATGTGTTGCTATCTAGTGACAAATTAGCATATATTTCATTGCAGTGATCTTTTTTTTAGCAGGTACGTGATTTGTAGGTAATTAAAAAATATATTGAGTCTGTTAAATTAAAATTAATTATATGTTGCAGAAATGCAACAGTGGGAAGTTAAGAGTTAAAATTTGGCAAGCATGTTTGTTTTGTTCATTAGAGGTCCACTAAAAACGGGTTTTGAGGGAAAACACAATAGGAAAAGGAGTCACGGAAGCGCAAAAAATAGTTTTACTTTTATTTTAGAAATTCAAGTCCTGTCCTTTTAAAATCAACAGTTGAAGGTTATAAGAAGTCTTTGGATACACAATCGAACGCTTAATGTTAGTATTTAGACGTCAATTATATGTAACATATATATTCATACATCATCATGAAATACTCGGTGAAGCAGACGGGTAATGGCTGGTATATAACGGACGGAACGGCTAGTAACGGATTGAAGCCACTCTCACATACCTTACGAGAACGCCTGAATCCTCAGACTTAAAATTTATAAAGCATGTTTCTTTTGTAGGGTAGAAACCGCTAGGTACAGGTTTTGCGAAAATCTCCTCCCAATGGAAATTGAAGGGTATTATAGATTTAAATTCCCGTTTTTGAACAATTAGATCGATTGAGTTAAAATTTGACAAGCATGTTTCTTCTGTTCAGG
The DNA here is from genome assembly GCA_019973935.1 of Trichonephila clavipes. Classification (NCBI taxonomy): domain Eukaryota; kingdom Metazoa; phylum Arthropoda; class Arachnida; order Araneae; family Nephilidae; genus Trichonephila; species Trichonephila clavipes. Next base: position 173,503 of record BMAU01014838.1, read on the forward strand.
AAATCGACTCCACAAGGGTAGAGGTTTATATAAGACGTCGTATAAATAAAAGTTCCTATTTTAGAAATTCAAGTCCTCAATTACCGAGAGCTAAAAATATTTAGATATTTCTTAGAATATTAAACACTAAGAAAAACAATATTAAGTCGTACAAAATAAACGTTATAATTAATCAAAAGTATGCGAAACATTTCAATTTTTATCTCAATATCAAGATTATTGTTACTTATGTTTAACAAGAATGCTAGAAATAGGGATATCGTATTCTTCATTACAGATACAATTAATATTAGTGTTTTTTTTTATTTAAGAGAAAGAAATTGTAAGATCTAAATTTTTTTTAACTTAAAATAAAGATCTTATAGATTCTACATATCGAGTTTCCATAAATAGTTTTCTGTGTTCCTAGGCACGCTTAAAAAGTTCCATCCATGGGCGCGTGAGATCTCTCAGACGCACACATCATACTACGTTTTACGATGATTCAACCTTTCTTTGGAGAGATTTAACATTAAAATATATTTTACATAAAATAATACTTAAAATAGAATCCAGAAATTGAGATATTTATACGAAAAACATCAAAAAGATAATGGTTAATTATCCCCATGTCACCACTGTTTATATTTTAAGATGTCGTGTTGTAGTCTTCACAAATCACCTTATAATGTTCAAGGGACATGGATTTTTCGTATAATTCATAAAAAAATTTTTAATAATCTTTTCTTGGTGTCCTGACAAGAATTGACAGTACCTTCTTTTCCAAGTTCCTGGTGATATTTATATAATCCTCTTCCTAAATCTTTGGTCTATCAATTCGAATTTGTTCCCAACCAACTTTCTGAAAAAGAAACCTTGATTATTTAAATTAGGTCGGCTTGTGAAACCTCCCGACCCGGGGTACCATCTCTTCATCTACGTGACCTAGATTTGTAGGAGGAAATGATTGATCACTCAAGTTAGCCATAATCAAACTAATTTATTATTATTCCAATATATTGATTCAAACAACACAAGTCTTACTATAGGGATGCCATCAGGAGTGATATAACGTATTTCTAAATTTTAATCAAATAGTGCCTGGAATCATAACCACTTATCTTTATTAGAAGTTATCCTAAGAATATTTATCTGCCTTAAATTCCTTAACACGCTAAAGCCCGTTCTATAGTTACGCTTCTAATTTTAGTATCTTACCAACAGCTCACGGCGTTCAGCATCTCAGTTTACTTTCTCCTTCTTCTACTCTATCACGCGAATACTAAAGCTCCATTATGTATCTAATAACTAATATGCATATGTATCTAATAACTAATATGCATATCGCGTTTTCTTCTTGAGAGGATCGGATGTGAAATAACTGAATTCTGGCCCGAAAGATTCCCCAAGAGGATTAGTGTGAAAACGTGGTAAAGCTCCGTCGCAGGCTATATATTGTCTAGGTTTTAAAGCTAGAAAGAAGAGAAAGTGAGGAGATAGGATAGATTGCTACTGATCTGGTATTATTCTATTTTGTAGTATATTTCAGATATTGGAGGTGTGTAAGAATTACAGTGATGATTGGTCACTACAGTTTAATTAGTGATTGAATAATCTGGAAAGTATATTTGATCTAGAATTAAAAGTAGGTCGGTATTTAAAGTCTTCGTACTCTTGGCGTATCTCGTTATTAATTCACATATTGCTTAGAGATTGAGAACATCTCTTCTCTTTGAAATTACTTAAATTGTGTTGCTAATTGAGGGATCAATAAATAGATTGTTTTTGAACATGGCTAGTCATCCTTCCCTTCCTCCCACATCCCTAGGCGGGAAAGAGAGAACATCTCATTCCTCACAACTCATCGCAAGATCACCGGAACTATTAAAACTTCAAATTTAAAACTTGTTAGGCATGTTTCTTTTATAGAGTCGAGATCCGCTAAAAATAGATTTTGCGAAAATTGACTACCGAAATAATTGACAGGAACGTACAAAAATTTCGGTTTTGAACTATTGGATTTATATACCTGAAATTTTTGGTAAGCATTATACTTTTGTAGATATCTGAAGATAAATTTATGTTAATGGTTCTCCAGTTCAGTAATACTTACAATCATATTATTCATGGTGTAAATGTATCTTATATTCTCAAATAATTTTTCACAGGGGAGCATTTCAATTTCTTTCCCGTATAAAAAGAGAAGACACTATTTTAGCTAATTATAAATTCCCGTATTATAAATTGTAATTTTTTGAATTTTAATAAAACTTTTATGAATCCATAAAAATATAGCAACATTCCATTACAAGATTTCAATCTTTTAACTATTTAATTAAATTTCCAGTGTTAAGGGTAATCAGTGAGTAAATTTATAAAATTAAACTATCCCAATTGGTTTAAAGCAGTGGACTTCAAAGTTTGTGTCAACTCGTGCAACCCTTAAAACTATAAAGTGTTTCCGGGGAACCTTATGAAAAAAATAAAAAGAGAAAAGAAAAGAAACAAGTAACAAAAAAAATTATTTTTTAAGTCAATTCCTACTTATGTCAACAAGGAAAATTTTATTTTGGTTAATTACATTTATGTAATGAATTAATATTTGAAAAAAATGTATTAACGTCAAGTGCCATCCAGTACAAGTTTAAAAAATAAGTTTTTAACTTGAGAAAAAAATAAGTATTTGAAGCTAAGAAAAATTCTTTAGAAAAACTTAGTGGTGCCCTCTGTTGCAGCTAGTTCTAACTTCGTCAAAAATAACGCATAATAAACTTAAAATTAAAAAATTAATTAATTTATTTATTAATATTTAAAAAAACTATCAAGTGTCCTCCATTACAAGTTTAAAAAAATGCATTTGAACTTGAGTGGATGAATAAAAAGTATTTTATTGACGATTGAAAATTGGAACAAGATATATATATATATATATATATATATATATATATATATATGGAAAGTGTGAACTAAAATAGTAGGAATTGAAATAAAAAAAAGCCTGAAAAGGGTATATTTTAAACTAATGTTTAAAGTAGATCAACATGTTTTAGCTACTTTAAGTAAAGACAATTAAATAAAAATAGTGCATTTTTTATTAAAATTTTTTAACATAATATTAATGTAATTTACTGATTAATATCATGAATTTGTGCTCCAAGTGTCATTTACTCTTTCATTGTATTTAGTAACTAGGATATGCATTTGCATTTTTTTCACGCAAACTGCCGAAGTCTAGGTCTATTGTTATCTGCAATCGCGCTTCATATTTTGCGTTTGTTTTTATTTAGCGTGCCATATACGTTAGAAATATTTTTAATAAATGAGGTCTCAACGGTGTTAAATTTCTCTAGATTTTTAATCTTATGATTTTTAAAATTATTATTATATTTTAAGCATTTAATTCTTTACTGAAGCACCATTCTTTTATAAATAATGTGTAAAAGATTCGAATTATTTAATTTAAATTTAAAAGAATTATACCTGTTTGAAAATTGTTTATATTTTCAGACCTCTAGAGAAATTTAACCCTTAACTTCCCACTGTTGCATTTCTGCAACATATGATTTATTTTAATTTAACAGACTCAATATGTTTTTTAATTACCTACAAATCACTTATCTGAGAAATAAAGATTACTGCAACGAAATACGTGCTAATTTTGTCACTAGATGGAAGTACATTTTTTCCAGAAAAAACAAAAAATATTAAAATCTCTTATGCTTCAAGAACTGTGTTTTTGCTATAAAAAGATCCATTATATTTTATGCTTCCTCTTTTTTATTGACGAAATAAATTACCAGGTAAGAAATCAAACATTTATGTTCATTTAAAAGTAATTTTGATTTTCTAATGGAAAAAGTTCGAAAGAAATTTGATTTTAATTATATGTTGCAGGTCTGCAACATTGGTCTTTGGTTACCATTTTGACATGGCCCAAAAGCGTATACTACCCCAAGAGGAAATTGATAGATGTATGAATAATTCGGACGAATTAAAAGAATTAAGTGAGGATGGTCTTGAATATTCTGATGATGATGTTGATTTTTAGCTGATTGCGTGTCATCTAATGTAGATTCCGATAGCGACTGTGAAACTAGTATTGGTTCACAAAATACAATTCATAATATAAGAAAATCCAATGATGATAATAAAAATTAGATAGAAATATTTCAGTCAGAGAACCTTTTTTAATTTCACTTTTAATAATAATAAACATTGTTAAAGAATTTTTTATGGAAAAAAATCAAAACATTTCATTGAATGAAGAAGTAATAGAATTAATTCCTTGGAGATGACACGTTTCCAAGAGAAATTATGCTTTTGGAGTGCGAAAAGTGTAAAGTAGGACTTTTTTACAACAAAATGAATAACTGCTTTAAAAATTTTCATTGTATGTAAGGATAAAACAATTTATAACAATGAATAATAAAATCCTCATATATATATAAAAAAAGTTTTGTAATTTACAGCACTACTGCGCAATGTTGCACTTCTGCAACAAACAAAAAAATGACTGAAATTCAATTTAAAACAGCTTAATTTTTTTAATATATATTTACTTTTATTATTACTTGAGAACTAGCTGATATAATTTTTTCATAGAAATTTTAAAAATTGCGAAGTTAAGGGTTAACAACCCTGAGACCCTTTGTACATTGTTCAGAGTGGCACTAAAGTGTTTATAGCTGAGCGAGACAAATACCCTAGCTTTTCATCATTACATACTTTAAGTAGACAGAAATAGTTCTATATTAGTACCGAAGTATGTCCTCCTGCAGCAGAAATGACTTCTTTAACTCGTTTTGGTATTGACTTCACTAGTGCAGAGCGCGTGTTATTAATTTCGTCATCGTGGAACAACACTTGTATACCACTTCGTATCATTCGTTCTGTTGTCATACAACTCCTCTTGGCTAAACGATTATTGAGAATATGTCATAAATTCTCAATAAGATTTAGGTCAGGTTAATTACTGGGCCAATTTAGCACTTTTATTTTATTTTATCGCATAAAAAGTCTGGACCATTATCGAATTGTGACAAGAAGCCAACCCATGTTCAAATATTCCATCAATGGAACTATTCTACTGCTTAATATTTCTATATATTTGTCGTAATTCATCATGCCTTTAAAAGTCACTAAGCTTTCATTGCTATTTATTATGAAAAAACCCCAAAACATCTATTTAGAAGGGAGTTTTTCAGTTTCTTGAATATGGTCTGGCAGCAAACTTCGTCTAACTATATTTGATATATATCCCTGCGCAAATAAATGCGTTTCATCGCTGAAAATCACCTTCTTCTAGTCGCTTACTGTCTAGGATCGGTATTTTTGGTACATGCTAAACGTGTTTTAATCATTCCCTGAGTTAGAAATTGCTTTTTTTCCGGTATTGATGCTTACAGCTAACTTCCAGTACCATTAGTTGAGGCACGCGCTTCAGCACCATGATCCAATAAATCCGTTCGAACGTTTGTCTTACTTTGATTTATTTTGCTATTTTCTATTAGAATTTTATCAGTTCTTGGAGCAATTTCCCGTTTGAGCCCACATCTTCCTTTCCTTTTTGGAGACAATCATCAAAAATCCTAAAAATGTACTTAAAATTTCTTGAAACACTTGATTTGCCCTTACCAACTACCGTATCTATATGTCTCACAGCAATAGAAGTGTGTTCATTAAGAGCGACAATTTTAGAATGCTTCCTCGGAGTAATATTCATCTCTGAACAAGTAAAAGTAAAACGTCTTACACAGAACGCAAAATTGAAATTACCAGCTGCCTCACTGAAAGGCTCACAACTGAACTACTAATGTACTAAAACTAATCAAGAGGGTAAATTATAGTCGATGCTGATCCGTCACATTACTTCTGGACAGATATAACTGGTTTAAGGGTATTCGAGACATAACTGGTAATCACATACCGACTCATACAAGAAAAATAATTCGTGTGTCCCAATTAATTCGAACAGTATAGCATTTGTTGTTTCCTTTTTTATTTTTTTATCGACTCGTGGAGCCCGTGAAACACCTCAGAAATTCTATAGCAAAAATTAAAAAATGTTATATAACAATTCATGTCAGCCCGTACCATTCTATATAACCCGAAATAGAAGAATTCCATCAAAGTAACCAGTCCTACTGTTATTTACACCAATCGCATTTAAACAATGTTCCACGAAGCTGTGGTTCCATGAAACTTACCCAAGGGTTCCACCGGTCAAAATAAAAATTCCAAAAAAACACTATAAATGTGTATACAAAATAGATTCACGTTCTGTATAAAGTTAGTAAGACCACAAGTATCTAAGGTCGTGTTTCCCTATTCGCGTCCCACGGGGGAACTAAAAAAGTAAATTCGGCACAGAGCAGCCTCTCTTTTTAAGAATTCTCTGCAACTTTTGTTAGTAAAAAAATAACATTAAAACGTTTTTTATAGGTACTGCCTAGATTGCAATTACTCTGTGTTTGGGGTTTTGGGCTCCGTAAAATAATTTCTTACTCATTTTCGCACTGTTTTGCAGAATTAAATGAAACGGAATGGAATGAATTGAATTTAAACGATCGAGTAAAAATTATACAATAAAGCACATCTTTATTCATTAAAAAATTATCTACAAGAGTACATTTAAAAAGAAACTAATACCTGAAAAATGATATTGACTTGTGGAGAAAACCAATCCTGGATGGATAAATTTGAAGGCTTGGCAATGACGGAGAAGGAACAACTTATCGACATATCAATAGATTGGACGTAAAAATCTAAATTCAAGCAGGAACATCCACAAAATTTGAGATAGCAAATTTTCAGATTACATAAGAGTTTCTCACACATAGTTATACACATTTTGGTGCCCTTCTGAACAAAACGTATTTAAGCTTTTTTTATGTGGCAACAAAAACAAAATACAGAAATAAATTCATGTAGAATACGAAATGCGACTGCAGATGGCTTCAATGAACTTACGCTGTGACATAAAGGGTACGTGACAACTGGAGTACAAATTAATGCTATTAATGAGTAAACTTCATTAATATTACATTAAAAGCTTTTGGGAAAGAATACAGCTAATTTCTTTATATATAAAGGGAGTTTTTTTAGAGGTATAGAAATTTAAATTGCAACAAAACAACGATGTATTATTCGATTGACATGAATTTTTTTTTTATTCGAAAGAGAGATAATCTTGTGGCATTGCATTTTAAATATGATTTCAGGCATAGGACTGTCACGGCTGGCTCGGATGTAGTCCAATCTGGACGTCCAATTTTCGATGACTTTTTCCAACATTTGTGGCCGTATATCGGCAATAACACGGCGAATGTTGTCTTCCAAATGGTCAAGCGTTTGTGGCTTATCCGCATAGACCAATGACTTTACATAGCCCCACAGAAAATAGTCTAGCGGTGTTAAATCACAAAATCTTGGAGGCCAATTCACAAGTCCAAAACGTGAAATTAGGCGGTCACCAAACGTGTCTTTCAATAAATCGATTGTGGCACGAGCTGTGTGACATGTTGCGCCGTCTTGTTAAAACCACAGCTCCTGGACATCATGATTGTTCAATTCAGGAATGAAAAAGTTAGTAATCATGGCTCTATACCGATCACCATTGACTGTAACGTTGTGGCCTTCATCGTTTTTGAAGAAGGATTCCACCAGCCCATAAAGCGCACCAAACAGTCAGTTTTTCTGGATGTAACGGTGTTTCGACGTACACTTGTGGATTAGCTTCACTCCAAATGCGGCAGTTTTGTTTGTTGACGTAGCCATTCAACCAGAAGTATATACTGAAATGAGCTTTTTGTAAAAAAAATTCAAAAATTTATTTTTTACAAATTTTTTAAGTGAAAAATGGGTCAAATTTCGCAATGTTTGATGAAATATTTCATAATTTATTAAAAAATTCAAACTTAGCTAAAAGCTCGTTTTAGTATAATGAGAGAGGTGTACTTTAATTGTATGAAAAATTAAAAGCATATACATATAACAGATTTTGAGAAAAGGTAAATCGAAAACAGCCAATTTAGCATTGTCAGTAGAGAGAGAGAGAGGTGTCCAACTCTGCTTAAGGATGAATCCCGCTTCTACCTGCAACATCACGATGGTCGGATTCGTGTTTGGAGACACCGTGGTGAGAAGCTGCTGAACAGCTGCGTTATGCATTGCCACATTGGTCCTGCACCTGGTATTATGGTTTCGGGTGGTATTGTATTTGACTGCCACACGCTCCTCTAGTACGCATTGCCGGTGCACTGAACAACCAGCGCTACATCTATGAGGTGTTGTTGCCCGTGGTCCTCCCATAGATTCAGCACTTGCCATCAACCATATTCCAACAGGATAATGTGCGACCACACGTGGTACGCAACGTTCAAAAATTCTTCTTTACCCATCAGAGTGAATTGCTTTCTTGGTCTGCTCGATCTCCCATTTGAAAACGTTTGTTCCCTGTTTGCACAACGACCAGCCCGGGATGCACCACTGTTCCCACTGATGAACTTTGGCAATCCACGTGGACTGCTGTACCCCAAGGACACACTCAAAGCCTCTTTGATCCCATGCCCAGGCTTGTGGAAGGGGTTATAGCAGCGTCTCTTAAACTGTGCGGCACACCCTCTTTGGAGGGCGTGACAAATCTACGAGGGGAGCACGAGCGTATTGAAAAGTCGCAACCAAAAGAATTAAAAAAATTGTTAATTTACTGAAAGTAAACAAACAAAATACATTCTGACGTAATAAAAAATAAAATGCATAGTTACACTGATATATTACACGTATAGATGTACCAGTGTGACACAATGTATGTATTTGATAAATAATTTAGCAATATTAAAATAAGAAAGAGTTTAGGAATTACCAGTGACCCCATGGAATTGTCATACATAAAATTATATGCAAAAATCAACACTTACCTTGATAATTTGTACGGCTCATAATGAATCCCTTAAATGCCGATTAAAAGTTACGTGGTTCGCTTCCCAATGACAACCGTTTTCCACCCAGGCGCGCGTATGGGATGCATTGAAGGCGGGAAGGAATAAAGATGCAAATAATCTGAAATAAGTAAATCCTTCACAAACATTGCCCAGGTCCTTTAATGTATTCCAGTGTTTTCAGGATAATTGTATGGATAGCAGTGCGCAGAGAAGATCGTTCTTCAGAAAGACGTACATATATGTCCTGGGAAATCATCGTTTTGACTGAGCGAGACGTTTATATACACTGGTAGTACTTAAGAGGTTAAAATCGTATCATAGTTTTGGCATCAAAGTATAGTACACCCATGCCCATAAATTAAGGATAATTCAGAATCACACAGAAATTGAACTCTAAAATAAAAACTTCCCCTGTAGAATTATCACACACGTCTTGAAGAAGAATATGCAAATTACAGAAAACCACCAGATGGCGTGGATAGTACGTCACAAAGACAAGAGTATAAGAGAGAGGTATATAAGTAATGGTGGCAAAGAAGTAAAATTGTTCACAAGCGCTTTAAAAGCCTTTCAGTGTAATAACCGCATAGTTATGGCACAAAGAAAGCATTTGGATTATTTTTTACGTGGTAGAATTATTGGACGACTGGAATGTGGACGTACCCAGCTGGAAGTATCCGAGAAACTTGGAATCACCCTGAGTGTCATCTCCAGGCTTTGGCAACGATTCCAAGATGATGGTAATGTGAGTAGATGTTACAGCACAGGTCGCCCCCGAATTACCATGCCGAATGAGGGCCGGTATTTGGCAGTCATTGCCAAAAGAAACAGACGGAGCACAGCATCAGACCTGTCTCGTCAGCTCTCTTCAGCTACCGGTACGACAGTTTCAAGACAGACCGTGTACAGACGCTTAGGGCACATTGGTCTGTATGCTCGTAGGCCTGTCAGATGTGTTCTACTTACCGCAACTCACTGTCGCCTGCGATTAACCTGGAGTAGAGAGCATTGTGGACACCACAACAGTGGTCTTGTGTGATGTTTTCCGACGAGTCCAGGTTTAGTTTGCAGTCTGATTCTCGCCGGACTTTAATATGGAGAGCGTCAGGTACCCGTTACCACCAAGAGAACACCATTGAACGACACTGTTACAGTGGTGCAGGATGGCTCGTTTGGGGAGGAATTATTCTTGGTTCCAGAACTGACCTGCATGTTCAGAGTGTAACGATGACAGGCCACATTTTTAGAAGAACTTTTCTCTGTTTTTTTAAGTGATTCGCTCAATGAATTTAGTTTTTATATACCTCTTGTCCTTCATGGTATTCCATGAGTGAGTGAGGGAATTTTAACGTCGCACTGTTCAGCTACATGAGGGCTTTTGGCGACGGACCTCGTAAACATGATGTTCCATTTAAGATAGTCAGAAGAATATGTTATACATATATATATGTAATAATTGCTACTTTGTCTTTTTTCAGATCGAATGTTTGAAGAAGTTGTTTAAAAATTTGTGTGATTTCTAAAGGGTTTAAATAAATAAAAAAATTGTATATTATTTCATACCATTTTATTACTGAAAAAGGAAATAATACTTACGTAAATTTTTTAATTAATCTTTTTTTTAACCTTGAAAATATTTTAGGGAAAATGTTTCATAATGGAGATAAATAAGAAATTAAAAGTTTTACACACACACACACACACACACATAAGAAAAGCGAATATGTGTTTATCTCGATACTAATGCACATACTAGCCAATGAATTATAAACCTTTGAGATGTGCATTTGAATGCGTACTACAGATGAAATATGCTACTTTTCTTTATGACCTGGATTACATGTGTTTAGAATGCTGTTATAAATAAGGTGCAAGAGTGCTTTTCATAATGAATAAAGTAAAATGGAAAAACCTACAGATTTTTCACCATTTGAATAAGGACTTAATGTTGGCGACCGTATAGCAGGGGCCTCGACTTTGAAGGTGGCAAATCTCGCTGGATTCTTAAAAGTAGCCATATCAAAAGTTTTCAAAAAGAATCAGAGTCCACAGAAGAAGAAATATTCTCTAGAAGACGTAACAACGGTTCTAGCATAGTTATCCAAGATCGTGATTGACGTTGTCTCCGAAGAATTGTACTGCAGAATAGGGACTCTACTGTGCTTATACAGACACTAATCGTCAACAAAAGTTCTTCCCACCAGATTTCAGCTCGAACTATACATAGAAAATTGCTGCGGATAGGAATGCTCAGTCGGATGCCTGTGAAAAAAACACTAATTTATGCCTGAAATGAAAACATTCGGTTGCAGTGATGTCCTGAAATAAGATACTAGACATTTGAGAATTGGAAACGGGTAATGTGGTTGGATGAAACATCCTATACTTTATTTTTCACTGATGGAAGATGTCGAATTTGGCGAGAATCCTACGAAGCCATGAATCCATCTTGCCTTATTCGCACTGTTCAAGGGTCTGGAGGGAGTATTTTGATATGGGGCATATTTTGATGGCGTGGAAGTGATGTCCTGGTGTTTCCTGAGGGTAAACATCCATTCACGAGACACCTAAATATACTGGCAAATCAAGTGCACTCTTCAATGTTGCATTTTTACCTTGATGGCCATGTATACTTCTTGAAAAATAATACAACTATACATCATACCTGAAGTGTTCAAAATTAGTTCTCTGTACATCAGTTTGACTTTCAACACCTTCCTTGGCTACCACATAGCCTAGATCTTAATCCCATAGAAATTGTGTGGGGTTAAGATTCGGACATCTCCTCTTCCATCTAATTTATAAGATCTAAAAAAACAATGTAGCCCAGGGTTGACCAACCCAAATGACCTTGCGGGCCACTTCGGAAGAAATTTACAATCCCGCGGGCCGTATATAAAAAGGCTAGCTGGAATACCCGTTCTTCGCACGGGTGAACTGAAAAGTTAAACAACACAGATTGAAGGATAAAGAAGTTTTTAATGAGTTTATTTTAAGTGAATTGCAAATTAAACAAAAAAAGCTTTTCACATATCTCAGCTGAAGAAAAAAATACCTTTGTTAAATTTTAAGTCTGTAGATCTAATAGCTGATAAAAAGGATTTTTTTTTATATTTATAACTCCCCGTAACACTCTTGAGGGTTGATTTTTGAAAATACCTCCCTAAGCTGATCTCTGTTCAGCAAAAGTAACACATTGTTAAAAGTTTTGTGACGCTTAAAATATTGTAAATAACTTATAACTGAAAGTGTCATACATTAATATAACTTTCTGTTGAATTTATTTTATGTTAAAATTGTAATACTCGCAAGCAACGCCGTTTCCTAAATAACAATGGTGATTCAATGGAAAAAAACAGTGAAATGTTGACAATAGATTCAAGTTGGCAAACGTCTAGCTACTTTCATAGCTCAAACTTTATTAGAGCTTTGTAAGACCCGCCGTGTAGGGGAGCGATGCACGTTGTGCTTTATCTACCGCATTATGATTTACTGCAATTTTTTTCATGCAATATTTTTTTAGGTCACTACATTGAAAATTAAGGGATATACATAAACGAAATACTCCACTTTGGGAAATTTAATCCGCTAGATATAATAAATTAATTAAAGATATTCCACTGTAAAATTAATTATATACACCGTTCACTTAAAATAAATAGTCAAATCGTTTTCTGATGTCTCCATAAACATACAAAAACATAAGACACTTAAATTTTGACATTAACTATTTTTGGGGGACTAAAATTATAATCTTTGCAATCCGCTGAAAACGCTGGCAGCTGAAAATGTAATATCTGCTACAAAACTATTTGCCTTCCCCGCTAAAATACTCATCATAGAACCCGTGCTGTCATATATCTTTGAAGAGTGGATTTCAAAGAATATTCCAGCTAAGTATTGGTAGAATATTCCTGCTAAATTGGTGTGGCGTGGTAGTTAGGAGAAGGGGGTGTCAGCTCAGGTGTTGTCCAAGTCACTTGACCATGGTTCAAAATTATGTGGTTCGTCGCCAAAAGCCCTCATGTAGCTGAACAGTGCGACGTTAATATTCACTCACTGAAAAAAATACAGTACAGTAGTTATAACTATTTTTATACTTAAAAATGCAATTTCTGCCTATTCAATTAAAATTATAGCATTATAATTAATTACTAAGCACACAAAAAAATTTTGAAAATTTGTCCAAATGATGTAGTGTGAAAGAGAAAGTTTATTCAGACAGACAACAAATGTGTCTTATATGCATATAGATTTGTTTGAATTCTTGTGTATTATTACTTTTGTAAGCTTCATGACATACTTTATGGTGTACCAGTATTTTAAAGCTGACTGAGCCACAGCAACATTTAGCTGGGTATAGCTAGTTATAACATAAAATTAAATCTTAAAAAGATATCAAAAATAAAAGACGACTCAATATTTTGAATAAATCAGTATAAACATTTTCATACAAACACAATATATATTAAAAAAAATTTATTTTGCTATTTGCATTTCAGACAGACATCAAACAAAATTTTAAAAATTGTCAAAAACAGATAAAAAAAACATATTTAAGAAAAATACCACTGATTAATTTTGCCAAAGACATCGCAATGTGCAAAAAAATATTTGCAGTACATAATAACCAAAAAAAAATGTAAGTACTAAAATATAAAAAAAAAAAAAATTATATATTGAATTAACTAAGGATTACTGGAGGGAAAGATAAAACAGGCTAAGATAATACTCATAATATTAATTTCATATTGGTTGGCTACTCATTTTTGGCATGATTTTGAAATCACGCCAAATTGGTATGTTGCGGCCAGTCTAATGTTATATTAATGTACAGAATTAGAGGTACTTATGTATTATCGCAAACTATTGGTGACATTATACAAAATGAAGCACATGATTGCCAATTCAACGCATACAAAGTTGGGATTGCCAAAGTGGCGAGTTGTCTTGAACGTTGGCGATTGTGCAATAATATGCAAGTACTACAAAAATTATTTAAAGTATATATATCCCAAGCATAAAAATAAATTGAAAAATGAAGTACAATACTAACATTAACCGACATAAAAAGAACTGAACTAACTTTATCAATGCAAAAGCATAATTTGAAAAAATAAGGTACTTACATATAACCGCAACCTATTGGCTATATATGAAACGAAGCACGACTCAAAATTCAACATATATATATAACATGTAAAATTGGGGTTGCCAACTTGGCAAGTTATTTTGAATGTTGGCGATTGTGAGGATAGTACATAAGTTCCAAAAATAATTTATCTTACGACCACCTGCTTCCTCAACAGGTATTTAAACCATTTATCTGTTTTGCTCATTCTCTGATGCCTATTCCAGTTTGATATGTAATTACTACCAACACTGCTTTTGCTTGGGCAGTATGATTACCCAAGTATGATTTTCTGCATGGCAATTTTTAACACTGAAGCCAATAGTATACCCTTAAAGGTTAATATAAAGACACATGAAATTGCAAAGAACCATATTATTCGATCAAGTGTAGTATATGGGGACTACTTGGCGCAGTCCTTTATTTTGGTTACTAAAAGTGGTCTCCAAGGTACTTTTTTCTTTATTATTTATTTTAGAATGAATTCGATATCTCACCATGACATTTAGATAAAAATCGAAAAATCCGAAGAAAAATCGCCAAATCCAAAGTGGCGCCCCTATACTACATTTGAACCAAACTGAAATATAACCCTTATCAATGAGAAGTTTTAGTTTGTCAAAATTATAATCTTCGGATTCTAAATAAATAAATAAATAAATTGTAATTTGCAAGCAAAATCACACACATAAACATCCCGCGATAGTACCTAAATGTTGCCAAAACAACAAAACAAAATTTTAGTTGTTAAAGAATAATCCTTAAAAAAATGATTTATTCGAAAAGTAATCCTAATTAAATATCAAAGAATAGAAAAATTGAATAAATATTCCAACCGATAAACATAGCTACAGTAAAAATATGTAATAATCTTGAAAAACTGCATGTAAAGTATAAATTGTCCACTTAGTGAAAAACGTGACTACATATGACGTCATAACACTGGAAAATCACTTAAAAATTAAATTTTTAAAAATTTGGAAGGAATTATGAACGCCAAACCTATTTAAGAACCTTTCTCGTGTAATTTTGTGTACGTGTACCAAGTTTCACGTTATTTGGGTGTATGGATCTTGAATTATGAGGGAACAGACAAACAGCCAATAAATGCGTCTTATATATATATATATATATATACATCTTTATTTTAGATTTAGATCTATTACAAACATTTGTTGGAGTGAAATTTAAAACAGACTGATATATTATTATTGTTTTCATTGTTTTTCATGTATACAAACATAGGTAGTATAATAATAATAATGCAATGATCAAATAATGTTTAATTTATTTAATTAGTGAGATATCTGTTTCTCAACTCTTTCACTTAGTTTTTGCAAAGTCGATCTCAATGCATGCGTATTTGTGTATCGCAATTGATGTTGCAGATTTTCGTGCGTTAAGTTTGAGCACGATTTATGTTTAATAATTTTCAATTTAGAGAAGGAAAAAAGTTTCGCAGTAACAGAAACAACGTGATAAAATAATAACAGTTATGGGATTTATTTTTTACAAAAGAAAGAAAAACTTTTTAAACAAAAAATATTGTACAAAATAGTCGAATTTTGTAAAGTTGTAAAGAATCTCGCAGGCCACAAAATTATTCAAGGCGGGCCACGGGTTGGACACCCTTGATGTAGCCAATGCACTTCAGAAGCATCTAAACTTGATGCCCAAACGAATCAAAGCAGTTATCAGTGCAAAAGGTGGTCCAATCAAATAGTGATCATAGATTTCTAATTCAATGCCCGATATGTGTATTTTCCTGAAATTTGGTGGAAATGTTTTTCTGATAACCATGCAAAATTTCGAAAAAGACGCTTATTAATTGACTGAACATGCAGAGTGTGTAAACGAAACATACGAACAAAGTATTATGATTATAAGTCTCTGTAATTTCAAAAATGTTTTCAAAATTTACTTTCTATTTTGTTAGAGTGAGACTGTATAATGCACGTTTTATCTGTACAAGTTATAATATATACATATCAACTTTGTTTTTTTTCAATCATGGAGAGTGAGGGAAAGTTTATGAACTTTAAAGCTACACTATAGAGCAGTGGTGGCTGCACCAATGTCCAAATACCATAAGGTTGGAATTAGAATTCCAAGCGTCGTGAAAAAGTGTCCCTTCGAATAATACCGTTAGAATTTTGTTCTGAAACTTCATGTTCACATTAATAATTATAATAGACTTTGATTGTTCCTGCATATAAAAGTCATTTCAACTCTCTTTTTATTAACCTTTAGGCAAGCCTTGAAATACGGAATATGTTTTTATCATTTCTGTTGGAGGCTCTTAAGTGTATCTCTAATCATATTTAAATTTAAAAGTACTCCTAAACTCACACATGCAGAAAAAAAAACTGTGACGCTGCTTTATCGGTACTTCTATTAATAATCCTCTTGGGATATCTTTGGGGTCAGAATGGCAATTTTTTCCAAACAACCCAAGAAGAGAACGCGGTTATGCAGGTTAGGAATTGTATATATTGAAACATTAGTATTCACGTGGAGTTCTAGAAGCGCTAGGTGAAGTTCTAAGAGAAGAGTCTAACATTTCTATGATTTCTAAGTGGATCCGAGACCACAAGATTATCCCTTAGCCGGATCACGTTGGATCGAAGAATACATTGACGATATATGGACTGTAACTGTTCACCGAGGAAATAGCGGTAAGACTGTTTAAATTAAGCTTTAATACTAGAGTGGATTCTAGTAAGTTAGGAAATCATCTATAGATGTAGATTCGGTGGTTTATTGCGCTATTTGTAAGAATTACAGTTTGGGTTTCATCACTCCTGATCATAAGCCTTCTAGTCTAGTGCTGTTAAGCTAGATATAAATTGAGATTAAAATAAACTAATTTTCATTATGGATGGTATCAGTGGTCAATCTTTCATTCCCTCAAACATAGGTCGCGTGGATGATGAGGAGAGGATACCCCCAGCCCATAGGGTATCACAATGCCTTGAGAAGTCCTCTGGAAAAGGTTCAAAAACTTAGACTTTTCCTGCTTTATTTAAAAATAATTTTAGTATTTTCTTTGATTCTCAATCACTTTGTTAATGGGGAACAATTTAATGCATACATCTTAAGCCAGTCAAAGATTAAATTTTAGACAAAAATAAGGTAAATCTTTTCAAAAGATAGTCGTAAAAGAAAAAGAGGAAAAAAAGGAATATAGTTATTTTTTCAATAATTCATATAGCTCGAAGTCGGATGAGCTACGGTTTGCTTGCAATAAGGCAATTCGCGAAAGACCTCGTCTTTTTGAGCCATTCAGGTGACGAAGACAGCATTTAAACTGACACCCGACTCTCCAAAACAAAGCTTATAACAGAAAAGAAATATCGAAAAGCCTTTAATCAAACTTTTGTTTTTATTGGATGACATTAAAATGTCAAAAATATAGATATTTCAAATACTTCTTTTTTCTTCTTATATTTCCAGTGTTAAAACTAATTATTTAGAATTTAAAAAAGTACAATACATTAAAAAAATAGCACTATTATAGAAAATAAGTAAAAAATAGGTTAGCGAGATCCCCAAAAGTATATGTGTCACGGAATATGATAACAAAAATAATACGACCACAATTTGAAAGTAACTGGATCATGGAATGTTTTCCAAATGCTTTTTTTCCCCACAGGTGTTAATTTTGTCTCGATGACTGAAAATTTCAGCAATTTTCAAATAGATATAATTCTTTGAAAATAAAATTAAATTTTTGGAATTTTAAAATTATATATCTTCCTGACGAATTGATACTGGTAGTCCGCCATCTTGGATTTCATTCCAGTGACGACGAGTGCTGCTTGGCGCCTTGCCCCGTGATATCAAACTTGCACCCAAAGAGCCATTATATGCGCACGCATTTACAAAAGGAGAGAGGGGGGATCTCTGGTTTCGGTCACGTTCAAAACCGTCACATGCTCCAGTCAATATTTCTTATAATATTAAATGCAATTTTACTCACAAAAAGGTTATATTTTTCAGCCCTAAGAAGTCTCAGGGGTGTCAACTTTCTCTAGAGGGCTGAAAATATATATATATATATATATATATATGTATATAAAATATTCAAATACACATTACTCTTTGAAATTATAATTTAATAATTCGAATATTTTACGCATTATTTATAAAGGTTTGAGGTTTCAAAAAAGTACAAAATGTTTAAAATATAATTCTAATTTTATGAATTGTTAGCATAGGAAAATAAGAAACATTTCTGTAATAAATATTAAATAATTTTTGCGTTGTGTATTCTATATTTTCTAAAATAGTAGCCTTTGATGTACAAAACTGTGTACAATTATAAAACGTATCATACTCTTCAAATCCTACCTAAATTTAGTATAATATTTCTTTTTTTTATTTCAAAATATTTGAAAAATATAGAAATTTTAAGAAAAATTTTAAATGTATTTATTTTATTTTTTCAAAAATATAATAGATTATTCTATTTACACAAAAACAGCTACAGTGTGATAAAGATACATTTAACTTTATAAATCAACTTATTGCTCTAATAATTAATTTAACTATTTTAGAAAATATCATGCTCAACGTAAAACTTAACTAATATTTCTTACAGAAATGTTTCTTATTTTTTATATGTTTATAATTTTTTAAAATTAGGGTTATATTTTAAATATTTTATACTTTTTTAAAGTGTCATTCTTTTATAAATAATGTGTAAAAGGTTCGAATTGTTTAATTTTAATTCCCAAGAATTATATCTATTTGAAAATTGTTTATATTTTCAGCCCTTGAGACAAAGTTAACTCCTCTGAGACATCTTAAAGTAGTAAAGGTAAGATAAATGTAACTTTCTGCTAAATTAAAAATAATACATTGGAACCTATTACTTAAAAATAACAATTTAATATATTTTTTTAAGGCTGAAGTCGAACTTACAGTAGCATATACTTTATAATTCCCTTCGACGAATTTCTGACTATTAGCCCCTTCATCGGTCAATGTCTTTGCCCAAAATGTTTCAAAAAGATACATTTTTATTGCATATATATCTAAGCCTATTACATAATACAATTAAAAAATTGATGAATTTTATTTTATAATTTTCAATTTTAAAGTTTTCGCACTGTTTTTTTTAAGTTTATGGCTGTGGAACACAAAACTCCTAAATGTTTGCTTTTTGTAAATACTCTTCAATCTATGATGTATGTTTCGTGTATTTTAAAAGATGTTTCATATATTTTTTTCATGTTCGTTCCTCTTTTTCAAACAGTTGAGTGTTTTGTGTGTGTGCATATATACGCACAAACAGTTTAAAATATGAGAGATATAATACAGTCTTATACACATTGTGTGTGTGCAATTGGGACTGAGAGAGTGAGTGAATGAATATTAACGTCGCACTGCTTAGCTACACGAGGGCTTTTGGCGACGGACCACGTAATTTTGAACCATGGTCAAGTGACGTGGACGACACCTGAGCTGGCACCTCCCTCTCCTTACTACCACACCACACCAACGGGAGGACGTTTGAGCTCTCGACAGATTTAACGTGTATCACGCCGTACACGGCGGGTCTTTAGTGGTACTGGGCTCGAACTCATGACATGCCTGCCATGATCCGATATCTTGACCACTGGGCTACCGCAGCCCCTTGCAATTTGGACAGAAATCTATCGACTTTTTTTTCTCATACAAGAACCTGCACATAGTCTTGCTGGTCTCTTTTCCTTATTAAAACTTTTCAAGAATTTAAATTACTGCTTTAAAATAAAAATTCCCTTCTTCATCACAAAAAAATAAGTCTCAGTTGAGAAGTATCTCAGTACCATTAACAAACTATATCTCTTAAACACACTAGCACTAATAATTTCACTATAAGAATTAAAAATATGGGCAAATCAAAGATAGGAAGTAGAGAAAATATTTGTGCTCGTATACCGTGTACGGGCAAAGACTTCAATATCGTAGTTTTTTTTTTTATTGAATATCGATAGTTATATATTTCCATAACCACATTTCGTTCGCGTAAACTAATGTAATTAGTTATATGGTTGTGGTTTTTTTTAGTTATGGGGCTCATTTTCGTAGATTGTTAAAAGAAGGCAACATTTTATAAACATTCGAAAGTGTTTTGGAAAATCGTTTAACTGCCAACGGAAACAATTTTTTTTATTAAACATTTCTTCTTTACTAATATATAGATATAATTTCTTTTATTTTACCCTACCACTTTTAATAATTACTTCTAATCTTTGATCCATTGAGAATCTCACTCAGGTTATTCTTAATTTTATTCTTGAACAAGTTGAATCTTTAATTTCAACTCTCGAAAACAGTATTCCGTTCTTTAGTTAAGTTGTATTTTTTGTTAAAATGTTCAGTTCTTTGGATGCAAAAAATAATTTCAATAATGTTCCAAAAGAGGATGTTCAAATTAAAGTATTTTTTTTTAATTCGATGGAGAAATTTCCAGCAAAATTTGTGCTGATAACAATTTTTCAATTCCTACTATTATATATATAGCTCACACTCTCTCTATATTTATTTATTTATCTTGGTAGAATTTTCAATCGTTAATAAAATACATTTTAAAGCACTCGATTGAACTGAAACCTTATAAACATGATTATTCTGGATGACAATACAGTAATTTAATTATTATTAATGAAAATTAATTGATTAAAACTAATTATTCAAATAATTACAAATACAGCCACTTTGGCATCATTTTTGGCGACTTAGCGACCCTTTAGGCGACTTGTGTAAAAACTTGAAAAAAATTTTTCTCACGTCTTCAAGCATTCAGTTGAACTGAAATTTTGTACACACGATTATTTTGGATGACAGTACGATACTTTAATGATAATAAAAATTAATTAGCACTTAATGTTGTGATTCTGTCATTCATATATATATATATATACGTATTTACCGTAAAATCCGGCGTATAACGCGTACTTTTAACACAAAAAATGAAATCGAAATTTACGAGTGCGCGTTATACGCCGGATATACCTAAAAAATAAAAATCTAAGCTTGAAAGGATAGGTGCGCGTTATACGCCGGATTTTACGGTACATTAATTGTAACTATGTAATAAAAAGTAGCTAAAATATGTAACATTTTTCTCTGTTGATATAAGTACGAATTGTGACTTAATTTTTTTATATTACTTGTTTGCTATTAAAAAGGTAATATTGTAGGAATCTTAATAAATGTGCACGCGCTTGTTATCAAGTAGCGATGAATCACTGTTAATAGTATTATTCCTAATTTCAATTTGAATTTTTTTATGTTATTTGTAATTATATGCACTGCAAACTAATCTTAACTTCTTTTTGTAATAAAAATTAATAGTTTTTGTTGTATAAATATGTAACATGGATTACATTATCACTTTTTTTGCACGGTTTTTTGGGAAAGTATTTAAGAGTTCTTTCATCTTAGACGATTTTTTAATGTTGTAGAACATATCCGAAAATTTACCGTATATCGCATATATTTCTTACACGATTTTTTCCTCGGTTTTCTAAAGAATGTATATACCGTGTAAAATAGAGTTGGATGCATTTTGAAGTAATTAATTTGATATTTAAAACGTGCTTAATTAGATTTACGTGTTTATTATCTCATACCATAAATATATTCAATTATATGACTTTCTAGCTTAAAAGAGAATTCTCACCTCTGTGTACTAGTGCGCTGATAAAAATCTCGCTAAAATTTCCCTCTGTCTTTACATACGCGCATAAAACTTCCCTCCACTATTCAAACACCTCACGCCAAAACTCTCTTGAATATCACCATCCTTTCACTAACCATCCCGGTAGACCCCAGTTAGAAGCCGTTCTCTATTCCGTCTACATCCCCCCTTCCCAGACTACCCCCCCATGCCATCCCGTAGAATATCGTCGGGGCTTTAGCTCATCTTCCTTGAAAAGGGATTTCCCTACGCTGCAGGGGGGTGGAAGAGATTATCCCTATCACTTTCCCTCCCCAACTTCACCCACCTGGCAAGAACGAAAGAGAAGGGCTCCGCTCCCGCTCTTCCGAAGAGGAGAGCGAACGAACGAACCTTAATCACCACTGAGGAATCCTTCCTTCCAGTGCTGCCAAGGGCCCATTATTTTGCCTTTATCTGGCATCTTATTCCAGCCTCCCCCTCCGACCATGGAGGGTGGAGAGAAGGAAGTCCGAAAACGTTCTAGAACATTTTTGGTGGAAAAAGGGAAAGGAGAGAAGTTCGCGAGCACCCCTAAGGCTAGCGGTTGATGATGATGATGATGCCTGGAAGTGCACGAACGTGTAAAGAGAAGGAAAGGGGTAGACTGCGAATTTCCGGGGGTAGAGTATAGTATTTACAAGGTCTGGGCGGCGTATGTGTGCACGCGCAAATATACGCAATGCGGCAGTAGGGCCTGCTGCGTCATAGGGCCTACAGTTGTTAGAAAGGGGGCTTCAGAGAATAATGGTTAGGAGACAACAATGGGAGATATATGGTTTGAATATAGAGCCGAATGCGCATGCGCCGAGAAGGAATTGTAAATAGACTAGATAACTAGTCTCCGGTAGAGGAGAAAAAAGTGTTTCATACACAAAATATGCATAATGACAAATGCTATTTTCATCATTAGGTACAAGATTCGGGGGATACTAAGTACACAGAGAACAATTCAACAAAAATATATAAAATAATAAAATTCATTATAAGTAACGGAAATTGTTCATGTGTTCTTTTCTTAAATGCTGATTTAAATAATAAGTCATGTATTTTGAGAAAATAATTTTTTAATAAATTTAAATTACTTTTAAGTGGCGTATTGAATGATTCTATAAGAAACACTGTGTAAGAGCTATCATGCAAAAGCAATACTGTATAAAATTTGTGAAGACGAAATAACATTTAACTCCCTTAGACAATGCTTCTCAAACTTTCAGTATTTGCGGCCCAATTTTCAATTATAATTTTCCTCCCCCCCCCTACGATAACATTATATTGAATGCAAAAATAGTGTACTTTGACGCTAAAGCTACAATACGACTTTAATTATAAACCACACAAATTATCAAAATAAGTATTAAATTTTGTATGTATTTTTCTATATGACAAGCCCATGGGAGTCGGTAGCAATTATAAAACTTGTATTTGGTTTAATAATGATAAATTAAATATCCATTACACCGTACAGTACAGATAAATTTATAAATATATTATATCAGTGTCAAACTGTATTTTATTACTTACTATATCAGAACGTATTTTGTTTTGCTCCTTTCAGTAAATTAATATTTTTTAAAAAAAATAGTCTTTTATATTTTCGAATTTTCACTATGCCAACACCACCACTTAGGGTTATCACGTGCCCCAAGTTAGAGAAACGCTGCTCTAAGAAGTTAGTATTTTTATAAAAAAATGTATGAATAAAAATCTTTACCGATAAAAAATACTCATCAGTATGATTTTTAAAGTCTGTTATAAAAGTAATTGAAATTCTACAACTGATTTCAAACCGTGCATTTTGCTAATAAATCTTACTATTTTTACTTATGACGAAAAATCTTTAAAATTACATCAGTTATATCAGAGTAAAAAGTTCTTTGATTAAAATGGTAAATATTAAATCCTATTGAAATCAAATAACTAATTTTCTTTTATTCAAATGGAACTACTTTTTGACACAGCGGTTCATCCAATATCCTTGAATTATTTTCTAACTATAAGCTGATAGACTCATTAACGAGTATGCTACATTTTTCCTTAGAGAGGTGAGGAAATTAGATGAGTGGAACGCCAATAATGGTGTTGTTTTCAACACTTTATTTCAAAGTGGTTTCTTATAAAAATCTTCTTGGCCGATAAACCCTCGTTCAGCTTCTGGTGCAACTTTAGTAAACAGTTAATCAATCAACAGATGTAGAAAATCTATTTTATGTATTAAAGAATTAACTGAATGGAAAACAAGAGAATTACAGTCGAACCTCTATATTGCGAATTTTTCTATGCATCGAACTTTTTCCTGGAACATTTTATGATTTTCTTCGTAAATTAACCTTTCTATAGAGAAGTGCATTTTCTATATAACGAACTTTTTCTTTTCTGATTCAATTTTTGTTCTCCCTTTTTTTATAAGTATTTCTGAAAAAAAATTCAAGTTATTCTCTCTTTAACGCATTTTATGGTGGTCATAAATCTTGAACTGGTTTTATTATATCCTAACTCGCCGAAAGAAATACGTTTCATACAAGAAGTACAACCTTTAAACCCCATTGCCCAGTTCACTAGAAACATCTTCGATATCTTCTTTCACCCTCAGTGGAGTTGTCCCGTGTTCTAATTATAAAATAATGTACGCTTCATATTACTTGCATGCTTTACATTATAAAATGTCCTTAAAATTCATTAATTTTAGTATAAAATTATTTTCTTAGTATTGAAAATACAGTGAATTCTTCGACGTTCTTTTTTCTTGTTTTAGTTGTAGTTTTTGTTTTTTGATGGGTAAGATACATAAAATCAACATATATTAATTTTAAAAAAGTGTGAATAATTACTTTTTTTAATATCTAGTGTGTGTTTATGAATTTAAAATATGTTTCATGTGGTTTATAAAGTATATTAAAAGATGAACCTCTATATAACGAATTTTCCCTATAACGAACTTTTTTTCCGAAATTTAGCGACTTCGTTATACAGAAGTCCGATTGTATTTGTTTTTGCCTGTTAAAACTCATACTAGTTCTATTCAATGAGATAATTATAGAGAACCTCTGAATTATGTCACAATCATATGACGAGCTCAGTATTGATATCGTCAACTTTCTCTAGAAATATATAAAAGGTGTTTTTTTAGAGGTATAAAACTTTAAATTGTAATAAAACAACGATGTATTATTCGATTGACATGAATTTTTGTTTATTCGAAAGATAATCTTGTGGCATTACATTTTAAGCATGATTTCTGGCATATGACTGCCACGGCTGGCTCGGATGTAGTCCAATCTGGCCTTCATCGTTTTTGAAGAAGTACGGACCAATGATTCCACCAGCCCATAAAGCGCACCAAACAGTCAGTTTTTCTGGATGTAACGGTGTTTCGACATACACTTGTGGATTAGCTTCACTCCAAATGCGGCAGTTTTGTTTGTTGACGTAGCCATTCAACCAGAAGTGCGCTTCATCGCTAAACAAAATTCGCTTATGAAAATCGACCATTATTTTCGAAATAAAATTGCACAATTTGAAAGTGTTGTTCAGGCGTAAGTCTATTCATGATGAATTGCCAAACCAAACTGAGAATAAATCACTTGACAGCTACTAAATCGGTCGTCATCTTGGAAAGTAATGCCAACTTAAACTTCTATACCCGGAAAAAAACACTCTTTACATCACTTCTTGATATAGATATTCACGAAATCTTGTTAGATTTAGTGAATGTTTGTCCAATGTTTTCATACACTCATTGAACCATGCTTTATAAATATCATGTTTAAAAACAAAATTTTGGGGGTAGGAGTGTTAGTCAAGTACAGAGATTCCCAAAATGGTTTATATCGACACCCAGGGTTCCATGACGACCTTCAAGAGGTCCACGTCAGTGGAAAAATATTTTGGGGTCCATGATGTGTAAATAGGGGTCTATGATAGTGGTTCGTGTTAAACCAGATAGTGACTTTAATTTTTAAAAGAAAATTTAATCAAATGGAAACCAGATTTTACCTATTTAATAGATTTATTTACTAAATGTATGAGGTTGGTTTGTAGCTACAAGGGGACAGCAAAAATTTTATTAAAACAAGGACTATCATTTCAGCATTCTTTTTTTCGTTGTTGCTAGAATTAAAAGCTTAAGGGGTAATAATATTGGATGTCACTATTTTTCCCAGTTTCTCAATTGGCCACAGACAATCTGCCAGGAAAATGACGTTTTAACCTACGTTTAACACATTTAAATGCCCTTTTTTCAGATTTTGTAACTAAGTTTGAGAATGTTTTGACTATGATGAATAACAAAGTAGGCAATGAGTTCATATGGCCATGTTGAGAAAAAAATCGTCATACGATAAGAGGAATTGATCAGAATAGTAAATAAAGGAGTTCTTAAAGTTTAGAAACGGAAGTCAGCAATTTTGGCTTCAAAAAGATATATCTGTTGTTTTCTGTTTTTACAGTTAGAAATTTAAATCCTTTAAAATAAGCAGCACTATATATATATATATATATATATATATATATATATATATATATATATATATATATCAGCTTGCAAAAAGACATTTGAGTTGATAAATTTGCCAAAATTCAATATTAGGGAAGTAGGGATCTATCACAAACCGTAAAACATGGCACGGGTAGTATGAAACAAAACAATTTGGGAACCTCTGGTCTTATTTATGGCATCGAGCCCATGGCCTACATTATTTCAGTTCAGCTCTGGTGTTTGTGTCCTGATTCCACTAAGAAACCTTTCAACTGGTCTGAACTCCCATTAAAGAAAATTCTTCACATTGACACATTGTATGTGGAAATATTCCTGCAAAATATTCTCTTCGGTTGACCGTGACTCAAAGCTGCGAAGAACTATCGACAGTACCAGTGGCGTTAAGTACACCCCGCAATCTCCGCATCGGGGGGAGGAGAGCAGAATTCTAGGGGACCCAAAGCTTGCCAGACGCGAAGTACGTTTTAAACCAATTTATAAAATATCAAAGGCATGACTTTGCAAGGGAGGGGGTGATATATTCCAATACACCACTGGCTGTTACCCTTATGTTGCTACTAAGTGCGAAGTAATTAAATTAATTAATCAAAACTTTATAAATAGGTAAATAAATTTATTAATAACAATTAATTAATCAGCAGCAACCAAAGGAAGATTATGAACGGACGTTGTGATTTTTAACCACAGTCAAGTGGTCACAGTCATGCTCTTGCCAACTCTACTATAGCTTAGCAAGTAAAAAATTAAAGTATGGTTAATAGCAAAAGAAATTTTATAAATAGTTAATTTTCTTTAAACAAATCCATCAATGGATTTAACTAAGGCACCCGACTAGGTTCGAAGACCAATTTTTTCAAAATTGATTATCAGAAGAATTTTATTATTTTAAAGAACATAAATAGGCCTAAAGAGTTATAATTATGAAATAAATACCATGCATCACCTCTGTTTCTGAAAAAAAATATTTTAATAAATTTTTTAAAAAAAATCAATTTCAGGAAAAACAGCGTAAAAAATATATATTGGACATAATGTAATTTTAATTGCATTGATATATTTATTTATCCACCTGAAGTGTCGCAAACCGCAGGTTAAAAAATATTTTCAAAAATAAATATTTAATAAGCATTTGAACTTCACGTTAATGATTTTTCGTCAAAATTACTCTTTATTCTATGCTAAAAAGGACTATAAAATGTTATCAAGAGTGTAAGTATCTTAAAAACTGCGGTTTGCTACACTCTCAAGGGCTTATAACATAAGTGTTGCAAATTTCATTGAATTTTATATAATTGTTCTGGAGATATCCCAGTTTTCGTGTAAAAATTATCGTGAAAATTTCATTTTTCAAAAAACACATTTAAAAAATATACTTATAAGTTACATAAAGTAAATATTAAAAAAACAACTTAAAATTCTCCAGTTTTATAGGTAATTCCTTCTTCTTTCTCAATTTTTATATTTCTTTTTTTTCGAATGGCCCTAAGTTTTCTTCTGCAGGTTTTTGCTGTTGGCAGTGGGTGACGTTTTGAGTCTGCAATACGCTCATTATCGAAGATTTTTTGTCCCCGTATAGTATAATACCCCGAAACAATACCCATTTCATTTAATATGGATATTAATCCATGAAAGCTATTATTAAACTGCACAACAGCAATATATGCTCCTAAACGCAATGTTTGATGCTCAACGAAAACTTCTTTTGGTAATATCTGCCACAAAATTGCATTAAAACTTTCGTTCGGATTCTGAGTTTTTCCGTGTAAACATTTTTTTAAAAGATTTCTGTCACACAAATTCATATAAACAGGCTTTATCGTGTTAATAATATTTTGTGGCAGACCCAAAGATTTATCCTGGTACACAATATTTGAAGCTTTAGCCCGTTGAAATTTACACCAACTTTCATCTCCGACAGGGCACTGTCCATGTTTTGGCTGATGTTTTGATGAGCAACAATGAAAGAAGGCAGCAATAACAGCAGACTGCATTTTGTCCAAATTCCCAATATTGCTTCGAATAGCAATCTCATAGTAATTTTGTAACTTATTAATTAAACCATCAGTTAATTTACCTTTCCCCCCGAGTCCTTTATTTCTTCTTTTCAATTTTCGAAGCCTTGTTCCAACTCTTTTTTGAATATGCCCTATACATTCTAGCTTCGTAAAAGAATCTTTCCCGTAAATGTCCTTCACGGCATCAAAAGCTTTGGAATCCCCATCCCCATAATAGTCAGTGTATCGTAACATTCTATGATCTTCCGACCTCTCAAAAATACGATAAGCCCCAACCGGTTCCATGCTGGATGAAGATCCTTTATGATGATTACACTGCAATTTCACACATTTTTTTGTTCCGTCTTTGAATTACATTTTCTACAAAACTGAGATAGTTTCAAAGTCAATAATTTTCCCAGTATCAACAGATATTGCACTAACACAACCATTTAGCGAAGAAAAACCACGACGCTGCCAGGTACCATCCACCGAAACACCACAATTTACAGTACCATGTATAGATTTTTTTTTAATTGCCTAATACCTTTTTGCTGCGTCATTCATTACTTTTTCTCCAATGAAAATAGCAGCACTGATGAGTTTTTTTTTCTTGTTGGCGGAATGCAAGCTTTGAGAGAAAGGGAGGTAGATTCAAAACAGCACAAAGTTTTCTTCCTGCTGAAACACCTCTACCAATCAATCTTAATCCATAAACAAAACGAGTATTGAGTTCATTCATTTTGTCTAACTTTTTAGTAGTACAAAATGCCGATATGAAACTGCAATTTTTGCAGTGCAAAGAAAAGTTTGAAGATAATCCAAACCTTGAATCTTCTACAAGATAAAGGCTTCCTGCTGTACACATTTTTGTTGGGCAACACAATAAGGAAAAAATACAAATTAAAATTTCCAGATCAATCAATCTGTTTTCAGTTAAATGTTCTGAAATGTTACTTACATCATTACTTACCTCATTACATTGCTACAGCTTCAGTGAACTGGCGGTCATAATTTCTTCCTTGCATGAAACAGTTTCAGTGCTTGTATTTTGGTTTCCATGAAACTTTCTTTTACGGGGACGAAATGAGCGACATTTACCCATGATTTCAGGTAAAATAAATTAAAGATTAAATTAAAATAATTTATCTTCTAAAAATAAAGCAAAATAGAGAAAAAAGAATTAAAATAGGCGTGGTAAATCTAACGTCGAATGTAAACAAACACGGAATAGCGATAGTCTTAAAATGCCGTTGCCAATCGTTTGCAACAAAATTATTTGAAATAATTATTAGCAAACTGTGGCTTACTAAGCAGATAATTAAAATTTGATTTTTGAAACTTCATTTTAGGGAAATAATAATTAAACACTGCATATGTAGCTCACTTCCGGTCCAGATTACATTACTTCCGGTTTCGTTTTCAACTACTATGACTTATTGAAATTGCTATAATTAGAGTTCTAATTTACGTAAAATTAAAATAAAGACTGTTTCGGAATCTTAAAGGCTGGGGCTTGATTTTACAATCATAAAAAAAAATTCGACTTTTTTGTCAAAAAACACTTTTTCAACCTAGTCGGATACCTTGGTACATAATCAAAATATATTTCTTTTAATATTTCCGCTAACCCAGTTATTAGAATCCCTGAAAGAGAGAGCAAAAATTATAATCGAATCAAATTGAATTAAAATTCGGTGTTAGTAAAAAGTTTAAGCATTTTTTTAGAAATATAACTACACTATATTTTGCTACCAGGTTTTTTTTCTGTTTTGTACCTCTGAGTATGTCAAGATTAAATGCACAAATGTCCGTTGCTGTTGAAAAAGGCAAATACGTCCTATGAGTTTATTGCAGGTGAAAAAGATATGTATTAGAAGAGTATACCATTATACGAAGTACGACCATTATTAAAGCTCAATTCATTACTCCAGTGCTTCTCAAACTTTCAATGTTTGCGACCCAATATTCAATCGTCATTTTCATTGCGCCCCTCCTTACAATAACAATGTATTTAATTCAATAATACTTTATTTTGGTAATAAACATTCAATTTGACTTTTTTTCTTAAGTGCTTCCAGCGTATATAAACGTCTCGCTCAGCCAGTGTGTTAATTACCCTGGACGTATATATGCGTCTTTCCGAATTACGATATTTTCTATGAACTGCTATCCGTAAAATAATTTCGAAGGCTTTGGAATGCTAAAAAATTACTTGGACTGTGTTTGCAAAGGATTTACTTATTTCAGAAGATTTAATTATTTATTCATTTACCACGCCTCCCAATATACCACATACACTCGCCCATGGGTTAAACGGTGTTATTGGGAAACGAATGACGTAATTTTTAATCGGCATCGAAATAATTAATTATAAACCGCACAAATCATCAGGATAAGTGTTATATGCAAAAATATATTTTATATATGAAGAGCCCATGGGGTTACTGGTAATTATTAAACCTTATTAACTTATTATTGTGAAACTAACTATAAAATGCATTGAGTAGTACTGATATGTGAATGTATTTTGTGTTTGTTTACTTTCAGAAAATTAATAATTTTTTTTTTAATAATATTTTGCTTTCGACTTTTCAACATGATCGCCCACCCCCCTTGTAGGGTTATGACGCTCCCGTCCAGGGGGTGCGCCCCACAGTTTGAGAAAGACTGGATTACTCATTGACGAAATACTTTTTACAAGTGGGTGTTTATTAACGTCTTTGGTGACGGATGTCGTAATTTCGAACAATCGTGAAGTGACTAGGACCACACCCGACCTAGCACCCCCTCTCCTGACTTCCACACCATGCCAATGTGAGCATCAACAGATTTAATGTACATCAGCCTCTCTACACAGTTACAATGGTACTAAGGCTCAAACTCATGACATGTCTGCCATGAGTGTGGAATCATAATCACTAGGCTGCCATGGCTACAGCACTTTTTTTTATAAAAACACGAGAGCAATTGTTGACGACCCTCTAAAATTTGAACCATCATCAAGTGACGAGGATGACACTTCATTTGGCCCCCATTAACCAAACTTCCATGCCCCGCTAACGGGAGGACTTTGATCCTTAACAGATTTAATGCACACCAGCCGCAACACGGCGAGTTTTTAGCAGGATGAAGAATCCAATCTACGACTCGATAGAAATAATACCGTCCACGATTTCGTGACCATTTCGCTCTTCAGATATTTATAATGATACTTAATAAAACAGTTATGACCGCATTTTAAGGTACATTTGAAACAAAGTTATATATTCTGCGGGCTCTAGTAATCAAAATACTCGATTAAACATTTGATAAATAATTATACTTGCAACTCTAATGAATTCATACAGTATTTGAATTAAATCGTTTCTAAACATTGTTATAAATTCCTGAAGAAATAATTGGATACACACAATTTTGAAGATTAATTAATTAATATCAAATGATTTTAACATTACATCGTTTTAAATATATTCAAGGGAGATTTATTCTATGGAGTAACAGTAAATGTATTCATAAACGAATTTTTCGCATGTGTTTTTTAACTCGGGTGAAAGGACGTCCTCTATACTAACGTTAGTGGTCGCATGGGGTGCCGGAGTCACCCCAATCCTTTTTTCAATTCCCATACTATTAGTTCACTCTCTCACTATATATATATATATGTATATTTCTTGTTCAAATTTTCAATCTTTAATAAATTACTTTTTATTCCTCCACTGAAGTTTAAATACATTTTTTATACTTACAGTGGATGACACTTGATGTTAATACAGTTTTTTCAAATTTTAAATCATTAATTAAATTTTACTTTTTAATTTTGAATTTATTCTGCGTTATTTCTGATGAAGTTAGAGCTAGCACCAACAATGGCACCAATTAATATAAAAATGTATTTTTTCTTGGCTTCAAATATATTTTTTAAACTTGTAATGGATGAAACTTGATGTTAAGGGGTGTTGGAAAGCTAAAATCTTATTTTTTTTACAATTTGAGATTTTTACTTTTTCAAATTGTATAGATTTTAACCTTTTTAAAAATACCTTACTTTAACCTCTAGGGTATTTAGAAGCCCTTAAAACGTATTTTTAAATAATCATTGAATTTGAGCCACGCCCATTTTAATGGCGAAAATTGTAAACAAATTTCTTTGGTTTTGCTTAAAAGTGTAACGACTGATATAAACCAAAACATGTATCTTTTATTTTAAATTGAGCCTTTTATTTTTTTACTCCCCAGCCAATTAGAAGTCTCATTGTATACATTAAAATCAATTTATCTCAAAATGTAAATTTTAATGTGCGATGTACCTTTTCTGAGAAACTACTCTTCACAGGTATATAAATTTTTTATGAATTATTTATAATGATGTCTAATATATACTAAAATGAGCTTTTTGTAAAAAACTCAAAAATTTAATTTTTACAAATTTTTTAAGTAAAAAATGGGTCAAATTTCGCAATGTTTGATAAAATATTTCATAATTCGTTAAAAAATACAAAATTTGCTAAAAGCTCATTTTAGTATAATGAGAGAGGTGTACTTTAATAGTGAAAAATTTCATGCATGTACATAAAACAGATTTTGAGAAAAGGTACATAGAAAACAGCCAATTTAACATTGTCAGTAAAGAGAGAGAAAGAGGTTTCCAACTCCCCTTAAAAAATTTTTTGTACAAATTTTAAATTATTACTTGAATTTAATTAACTAAAATAGAATTTTCTTTGTTTACCTAAGTAGGAATTGACATTAGAATTTTTTTATAATACTTGTTTTTCATTATTTTTACTGTACTCGATAAAAATCGTGAATCCAGTGAATAATTTAACTAAGACAAAGCATACTTATCAACTTTTAAGGACTTATCAAATTTCCTGCGATAATTTGAGAAAAAAGCAAATTAAACTGAATTAGAATGTTTCAAATGTGCGTCACTTTAATAAAGGAGACAAATCAGAGACACTTTTTGCTAACATTACAAAAATGATACTTGCAGGCAAAATTGGCATATTTTGTTCAAGTTATTATAGTTTTACTGTCCTTTGTTGTGATGATTGGCAAATAGCATGTTGAACTTTTTCTTGCTTGTGTCTTTTTGATAGGACGCAGTGTCTTATGGCTTTATATTTTTCTTGATGGAGTTTTTAAGGTAGTATTTGAAAACTTTCCTTTCAACTCAAACGTTTCATGTTCATCATTTTTCTCAAATTTACTTTCACTATCATGATTAATTTCCTTTATTTCATCAGATTTTTCCGTTGCTTGATCAGTTTCAACTTCATCCAATAAAGATCACACAGATGCCCGTTTATTTCTTTATATTCTATTATTTTACATTTATAAACCATAATGAGTCGTACAACACAGCAATCAAAACCAGTATGTTATTCACAGGAAAAAAATATAAACTGTTTATAGACAGAATTTTGGAACAAAATGATCGCGCGGGGAACTCAATCACCACAAGAACCGTAAGATTCTAGAAAAAGCGTTTTCCACACTTCCAAAAAAAAAAAGAGGGAGATAATGTGACAAATATATTTTAGTTCCCATGAAGATTGCCATTTAAGATAGGGGTATCCAACCCGAATGACCTTGCGGGCCACTTGGGAAAAACGTTACAATCTCGCGGGTCGCACATAAAAATATGTATCTTTATATCAGATTTGAAAACAAAAAACATTTATTGGAGTGACAATTTAAAACAGAATAAACTATTATTATTGTTTTCATTATTTTTCATGTGTACATACATAGATAATATAGTAGTGTTTATATAATATAATAATGCAATAATCAAATAATGTTTAAAATAGTACAGTGTGTGTTGCCATTTTCTTGAAAATTACGGTGTTCCTTTTGCATTGATCCTTCGTTACTCATTGTTAAAATTTGATTGGGCTGTCATTCGCAAACGATTAAGCATACATTTTCCTTTATCTTAAACGTCCTGAACATTTTTTTAAACTTTAAAAAACATCTCTGACTTCCTCTTGCTTTTGGGGCACTGCAAACAGAGAAGGATGAGGAGAAATGAAAGTTGCACACACAGAGAATCATGTACCATCCATAGAATAAAGGAAATGCGAAATGCAATTCGGAATTTATTAAAAAGGTAATTTATTATGGTAAAATCAAATGTAACTGTTTGATAAAATATAAATATATTTTAATCGAAAGGACATTTCTATTATCAAAAAGGAATTATTTTAAAACAAGAACAGGTAACAGGCAAATACATTGTAGATTTCAATATATATATATATATATATATATATATATATATATATATATATATATATATACAGTCAGGTCTCGTTTTATGTGGTAGATACGTTCTAACGAAAATCGCATTAAAAAAGACATTACTTGAATGGAAAAAGTAGGGATACGTTCCTTAGTTTTCTAAAATCGCCTAAAACCAAAACAACTAGTTAAAATTAACTTAAAACCGCATATATATAAAAATTGCAGAAATGAAAAGAAATAGGCTGCATGATAAATAACTTCGAATGTCGGAAAGAAATTCATACAAAAGCTAAAAAAAACTTGTATTCAAACCTTAATTCATTTTATTTTATGGAAAAATAATACACATAGTTTTACATTTTTATTCATTATCGCTATCTGATAATGGTTTGCACCGTTTGCGAAGTGGTTCCAAATCACCTTCATCATCAGAAGAGACTGTCTCTGCAATAGATATTTGCGGTAAAGGCCACGGATTTTCACAAACTTCATTCTCGTTCTGTGTAGCTCTTCCTTTTCTGACAATGTAATCAGTAATTAAACTTTGCGACGACGATTCTTTTATTTTTTTATATAGTTCACGATATCCAGACATGCAGTTCTGCAGCTCACGTTGTAATTTAGAGGCTCGTTCAGAATTGGGGTCATTAATAAGAAAATGATTTTCTAATTTACTGCAAAGTTGAAGACCTTCTTGAATTAATTTTCCAGTGAGGGGAGTTGATTTTTCTTCCTCATTACTATCACCTTCTAGACCTACGACGCCGTCTACAGTTAGATCTAAAGTTAAATCAATAATATCATTGTCACTTAATGCATCATCCACAAGCAATTCATCTATATCATCGTAGCTGAAGGTATTAAAACCATCTCCTCCAACTTCATGTGCCAAATTAATTATTTCATCTGATAGTGTCGATGTTTGAGTGGCTGTATTGTCTGTCACACATGCTGGCCAAATCTTTTTCCAACAGGCAGTTAAAGTTCTAGGTCTTATTTGAGCGGAAGCAAATGCAACGTGAATTAAACAATCAAAAATAGAAAATTGTTCCCACACATCTTTTACTGTTAAAGACTCATTTTCTAGTTTATTCAAGATTAATTTGTACGTTGTCTTAATATAATATTTTTTAAAAGTTGCAATTATGCCTTGATCTAATGGCTGAATAAGGCTTTTTGTATTGAGCGGAAGAAATACTAGTTGAACATTTGGATGTTCTAATTGTGGATGACTTGTTGCGTTGTCAACAATTAATAAAACTTTAAAATCGAGAGATTTTTCCTTCATATAGGCTTCCACTTCTGGTACGAAACAATTATTGAACCATTCTGTAAAAATAGCTGTTGTCATCCAGGATTTCGGGTTAGCCATCCAATGCACGGGCAGTTGTTTTAAATCTTTACCTTTAAGGGCGCGTGGTCTAAGAGATTAATTTATTAAGAGAGGTTTCAACATCCGATCTCCTAATGTATTGCTACAAAGCAATAAGGTGAATCGATCTTTACTTGCTTTATGTCCATTTGCAGTTTTTTCATCTATTGCGATGTAAGTACGGTTAGGCATTTTTTTCCAATAAAGTCCTGTTTCATCAGCGTTAAATACTTGATCGGCAGAATAGTCCCCATCTTCAATAATTTTCGCTAGCTCCTCTGGAAATATTTTTGCTGCTCCTTCATCTGCTGTTGCCCTCTCCCCTGTTATCTTAATATTATGAAGTGCATTTCTTTTTAAGAACCCGGTTAGCCATCCTTTGCTAGCTGAAAATTCTTTTCCAGCTTGGGAAGTGGAAGTTGATGGTTCTGACTGTTTCATTGACTTATAAAACTGATTAGCTTTTCTTGGATTAAATAACCACTTACAGGAATCCTTCTTTGAACTTGTTCCTCAATCCAAATTGCGATGGCTCTTTCCGTTCTTTCTAATAATACATCCCTTATGTACGATGCAAATTGGTGCTTAATTTTGTACCAGAAATGACCAATTTTCTTATTGCAGTTTCATTCTTTTTAATTGCTCTAACAGTAGATTCGTCTAAATTAAAATGTTTTCCAATAGCCGTAGATCCTTCTCCTTTTCCTAAGCGATCTAAAATTAAATTTTCGTTTCCAACGAAATTGACTGTCTTTGATGTGTTTTTTTCTCCATCGGGCCAAATAAAATCTTAGAAAATAAATTTAAAAAAATTACACTTACGATTTTCCAATGAAAAATAAAACTTTACGACACTCACTTTAAATCCAAAAATCAAAATTGGCTGCTTGTTATATTTCAACTTAAATTTGTCACTTATTAAAGTCAAACTTTTATAAAAATGAACCAGGCACCACTAAGAGAAAATATAATTTCGGAATAATGATATCGTATCGGTATACTACTGAAATAATGAATGCGAATCTAAGACTGTCGCAGCCGAGCCGCAGACGTAAGCACCAAAAAGATACGGAAATTCTCGGAATACTACGATCTACACGTCTCAGTATAAAAAAAATAACAAAAATCTAGAAATTTTTGGAATACAAACCACAAATGTTTGAAATACAAACCGCACAACTTCAAAATCGCATAAAAACAACCCGCATAAAAAGAGACCTGACTGTATATATATATATATATATATATATATATATATATATATATATATATATATATATATATATATATATATATATATATATAAATTTCTCCTCAAATACATTTCAAAATGAAAAACGTTAAAAATCTGATATTTAAATTTTTTTAAAAAAGAGTCGACGGGCAGCAACTTGTGTACTGGTTGGTGGGCGCGTGTTGGACGCCCCTGATATAGAAGGATACTGACAAGGTCATTGGTAACAAATAAACAGTAACAAAAACCGTATGTGCGCATGTACCATCACCTGAGGCTTCGACTTAGTAACTCCATCTATCGTGTTCACCAACCAAAGATTTCCCAGCGTTTTTCCTGTACTAATAAACACAATTTTCCCCTCACATACTTGTCTTATCTTTTTTGTGTTGAGTGTTGTCAATATCACGCCAGGAAAGTGTTTCCGACCATACATAGCTATGTGATTTTCCATTTTCTACGTCCTGAAAGTCTGTAACCATTGTACTCAAACACCCTGCTTATAACAATATATAGAATAAGCACTAATTTAACATTCATGAAGTTTATAAGAGACATACTTAGCAACTATGAGTTGCTGTTGACACCTGAGCATACACTTCATTCCCTTAACTACCACATCTCACCACATGAGAGCTTTAATGTTCAATTACATTAGACAAAATGCAATCCACATTATTCTATATAGCAGTGGTCTTTCAACTTACGGAACCCCTAGAACTCGAAGGTGTTTTCGTGGATTATGATAACTCTTCGTGGAGTCCGAGGGAATATTAGAAAGAGTCGAAAACGGAACATTATTTGAAAAAATTATTAAGGCTGTATTCGGTAAAAGTACGAGAGCTTGAACTAAACGGGAAGCACATTTACAGACAGAAAAATGACTCAATTTTAATGGAAATTTGTAGAATTATAGCTTGTATCTCTGTTTTAACAATATAGTGTTTTTAAAAATTCCAAAATATTCCTTGAATACTTTTTTTTGTCATTTTAATACGGGAAGGCATAGTCCATTTAACATTACGGTATAGGAGAAAAAACGCGAAACACATTTTATACCAGAAAAAATGTTGCAACTCTGTTGTATGATAAAAAAAATGTTGCTTTCTAAAGGATAGCGAAGCCAGAATATCATATTAATTTTTCATTTCTTTTATATGGGAAAAAATGTTCCAAATTCGGGTCCTATTTCTTAACATTAACCGAAAACAGCATTAATTTACTGAGAGGAAGCAAAATAAAATACATTCTGTTATAATAAAATATAAAACACACATTTACACGGATATAATATGCATAGAAATGTATCAGTAGTACACAATGTATTTAATAATTGACTTAACAATGGTTTTTCCCATAAGGTTTATGTGGGGGCAGGCCCCACAGTTTGAGAAACGTTTTGTTCAAACTTTTTATTTATTTATTTAAAATTTCTCTTTCCCTGTCGCATACGTGTGTCTCTTTTCATAATTTGTGTCAACATTTGAAATTCATGCACTGTCTCCTTCCTATAAGTCTTACTTTTTCAATGGATATTTTTCTTCTAAGATATATTGATTTCCCAATGTGCTGGTCTCATCTCGTATAACTTGCTCCTTCCGGTAAAGTTAAATCTTTATCCATACAAGCTTAAATTTGCCTTTGATTTCATAAAATAAAAGAACCTTTCTAAATTTATGAGATTATTCAGTTATAGAAGTAAGAAAAAAAGATCGAATTACACCACACACATGTGTATATTGCCAAAACATTTTCGAAGAAATGTAATATTTCTTAAACAATTTAAAAGCATGATTCAAATTCTTAAAACACATACTTTGAAAAGTCTAATAAACTACCTTGTCATTTTTTTTCTAGTCCAGGCTCCCATTTAGTATGCTTGGAGTATAAATGGAATACGCAGATTAATAAAATGTTTCGCAATAATATATGAGTAGTGTGGCAACTAAGCATTAACCTTTTACCTCTACCGACGATACTTATAAGTACTACTCACCTTAAAACTACATAGAATAACCATTTAAACAAATACTCTGACGATACTTAGCAGGAAAATTCTTTGAAATCCTCTTTTCTAAGATATATGGCAGCACGGGTTCTATGATGAGTACTTTAGCGGGGAAGACGAATAGAGTTTTATACCAGAAATTGCATTTTCAGCGCATTGCGAAGATAGTCATTTTTGTTCCAAAAGAAAATAGTTAATGTCAAAACATAAGTGTCTAACTTTTTTTGTAAATTAATGAAGACCTAGGAAACGATTTGACTATTTATTTTAAGTGAACTGTGTGTATAATTAATTTTACAGTGGAATATCTTTTAATTAATTAATTAGCTCTAACTAATTAAATTTCCCAAAGTTGAGCATTTCGGGCATCCCTTAATTTTCAATGTAGTGATAAAAAAAAACATTGTATGAAAAAAACTGCATCAAGTCATAATGCGGTAGATAAAGAGTTAAGTTATTTTTCTGAATATTATGTGGTAAAAGAGATACATGATTCTGCCCGCGTATGTTACCTTAAGGCTTTGAAGTGTTTTTTGAATTAATATTGCAAAAACCTTAAGAAATTCTGATTAATGCCAGTGTTCAGTAATAAAATAGAATAGTATTTTATATAATATATATACAGTTGAACTTCCATATAAATTTCTGAATTTTACGAACTTTTCCATGAAACCATGAACACTTTACTATTTACTACGTAAAATAACCTCCAAACAGCGAAGTTCAATACATTCTATTTCTTTTTTTTTATTTAATTATTGAGAACATTTATAACCTCGTGCACTACAAAGTATCACTCGGGAACTTACATAGAAGTAAGCGTGACGCACACATAACAAAGAAAAGAAGGATTACAACCAACACAAACATACATGTCTTACCCGGGATTCGAACCTAGACCCTACAGCACCGCAGTCAGCGTCACTAACCACTATAATGGATGGGCGACCAATTTTCCATTTAACAAATTTTTTTCTCTTGTAATTCGATATTTTCCTCCCTATTATTAAAATAGTTTAGGACATTTTTCAAATTATCCTCCCTTTCAGCACATTTTATGGGAATCAATGACATTTAACTGGTATTGCCAGGTGCCTATCTCACCTAGAACAATGAAATGGCCAGGGGCGTAGCTATCACCGTATCAGCCGTATCAATGATACGGGCCCGCAAGCTACAGGGGATCCAACATGTTTAGCTACTGTACCACTGACAGGGCTTTCTTTTCTAAAAAAGGGACCGAAAGAGTTTTGATATGGGTCTACTCAGAACTAACTACGCCAGGGGAAATGGCCAAATTTTTTCAAACAAAATACTCAAATATGACTTACAGATTTTTTCAGTAATTAAATTTTTAATACCGCATGTGGTAGTTTGTTCTTAATATTACTGGTTATGGAATAATGTACATTTAAAATTACTTGTAGGCTTAAAATTAGACAATGTCGTTCAGAAATTCCTTCATTTTAATACAAAATTATTTTTTAAAGTTAAAAATACAGTGCATTCCTGTAAGATACTTTTTTAATACTTTTTTTATGGGTAAGATATGTAAAATAAATTTCAATAATTTTCAAAAAAAGTGTGAATAATTACTTTTTTCAATCATGTATAGTGTTTATATGAATTAAAAGTGTATTTTATGGGTTTTTAAGTATATATATTCAAAGATAAATCTATATTTAACGAATTTTCCGTGTAACGAACTTTTTTCCCGATATTTAGCGACTTCGCTAAATAGAGGACCGACCGTATTTGTGTGCAATATTTGTTGTTTTTATTCAATAAGTTCAATAAGATTTGATTAGAAATTTGGTACTGAAATTATATCTGTTTTTTTCAATGGGCTGCAATTTAGCAACCAAGCCTTTGCAGACACAGCAAGTCTTCTGTTGTGAAAACCATTTCGTGATGACGCCATCTATTGGCGGTTCCCTCTACCGCAGTTTTACGTTTGAATTTATTCAATTCAAGCTCTCGTAGGATAATAAATATTGTCATGATTCAATTTTGCCGAGAGTACCAGAGCCAGACTGATACTCAAGAGATCTCTTACATGCCATATAATCATATGACATGCCTACCAGTGGGCTAATAAGGCAGGCACGCTACCTCTAAGCCCCCCACCGAGCCTACAAATTATAAAAGTTGTTTTCATTCCGTTGACTTGAATGTATTAAAGCGAAAGTTGAAATTTAATTTATTGCCAAAAAGTCCACGTAATAAATGTGAATAATACAAAATTTAAAATGCAATATTTTTAGAATGTAAACAAGGATGAAATACAAATTATTTCTTCTGTAGCATAATGTAACTCAGAATATTCGTTTATTTATAGCTTAAGCTTTCCACGCTTTTTTTTTCTTTCGCTTGAATTAATCGTTAGCTAAAATTAATTTATAGTGTTTTCCAAGTGAAAAGGCATTGTTATCTTTTTCTTCTTACTTAAATAGTGTTTTCCCCACATTATACTCAACATACATTATTGCGTTTCTTCGTCTCTTGTATTTATTTATTTTTTCA
The DNA here is from genome assembly GCA_019973935.1 of Trichonephila clavipes. Classification (NCBI taxonomy): domain Eukaryota; kingdom Metazoa; phylum Arthropoda; class Arachnida; order Araneae; family Nephilidae; genus Trichonephila; species Trichonephila clavipes. The sequence continues at coordinate 215,141 of BMAU01014838.1, forward strand.
ATTCAACATACATTATTGCGTTTCTTCGTCTCTTATATTTATTTATTTTTTCGAAACTGAGGGATTCTTTCAAGGTACAAGGATAAAAAGGATACAATTTTATAATGTGATTTCTACGTACATCTCTTAATCTGTAATAATACAATGTAATAAAATAACACTTTGTATTAGAAAAACAGCACTTCATATATATGTAAATTAAATTTTACTAAATATTAACCACTTAACAATTTTCTATAAGGAGAGCTATAGTTAAAACATCTCTCTCTCTCTCTCTTTTTTTTTTAAAAGTTCATTCAAAATGGTGTACGTTTCATTTTATTTTCAATTATCCTTTTCGTGTGTTTATCGTATCTTTGTACACTTAAATTAAAATGCTACGAATAAATCGGATTAGAACTTTTAGTTGCTTTTGAATTCTGGTGGGGAAAATAAATTTTCTTCTTAATTCTAAGGCCATCTGAATTGTTTACTGAGACGAACATTTGTAAAGCAGCTTTTTCCTTTTGACATAAAAATAATCCTTCGAAGAAAAAAAATTCATTAATTCATTTAAAATGAAAAATTGGTCTTCAAGCTCAAGTTTACCAATTATTTTGAATTCGTAAAATACTAAAAATTTAAACAATACCTACATTTTACCGGAAATCTAGAGTATTGTATTCCTTTTAATGGAATAAAGTGTATTTTAAAGAATTACTTTTGAATTACTTGTTTTTAAGCTTTCGAATATTAATAATAATAATAAAAAAAGGTTTCAAAAATTGAGTTTCGAGAAAAAGGAATAAATATTTTCTCTTTGTATGGTATTAACAATAGTACCATGAATTCAAAATATCTGGTACAGATAGCTACGTTAAAATATTTAATAACTAGCAAATGAACTCTTATTTCTTTTCGATAAAAACGTTACTTAAATTGTAACTAAATCAATAAATGCTTCTAATACAGAAAAAACTACAACATAAAATATTTGATAAACCATTTAAAATTATACTACCATTCCTTTTTTCTTGCTGAACGCGTATTAAAAAAAATGTTACAAAATTGCGATTATTTGAATTCATGTTCATTTAGTAATATTTGCACTAAAAATTTCAAAACCTGCTTTATTGTCACATATTATATTTTTCATTATTTTCTCTTTGTATATATAAAAAAAAGGTCTTTCGTGATGCTTCAATAAACTTACTGCGTAATATCGCAGCAATGTTCAAGATAACTCGCCAAGCTGCCAGTCCCGATTTCGCAGGTATCGTACACGCTGAATTGGCAACCATGTGCTTCGTTTCAAACAATACCTCCAATAGGGTTGCGATAGCACATTATTTCAAGCTCTCGCAAAAAATATCGTAATGATTACCTGGACTGGAATCGTTGATAGAGAAGAAAGGCATTGTCTCATACAAAAACTTATTAACAATCAACAGAATCAAATACTCAAGTATCCAGGAAGCTGAAAGAGATACAGGCTTATCAAACTCTGAGGAATTTATCAATGGTGTTGGGTGATTCAGCTTCAGTAATTAATTTTACTGAAGAGGAAGGCCAAGAACGAATTTTGAGAAAACAAGAACAAATAAATAGAACTACATAATACATGCTAGTTACAGTTTTACAATTTAAGTTGAATAGCCGTTGAACTTTGGGCATCCTGACTGTAAAAACAGTCCTCAATCCAATATCAGGATAGTCTGCGATGTTGGGCATGACGAAGGTGAATTTTGTTCATTCTGCTGAGTGGCATGGTGGTGATTGGTCGAACGATGGGACCCGAAAGGCGTGGCTTTGGTTCTTTGATTTTTTTAGCTTGGGTGAGAGCTTAAAGGCTGCTATCTGATTGGTTGCTGGGTAAAGTGAACATACAATCCTATTGACTGACCTGGGAGCTGAGATATGGAAAATAGAGAAGCACATGTCCAGCGAGGTAGAAAGAATTTAACATTGAAAAAATTTTAAAGAAAAGTGAAATTTTAGTATACTATGGTGCAGTAAAAAATTTATTGCCTGAATTAAAAAGTTAAGGAGGATTATATATATGAATAAAGAAGAATTCTTCTTGGCCTTCTAGCATTGTTATTAGGAGCATATGGAATTAAATGAACAGTTATATATAATTTGTACATTAGGGGGTTGGTCTACCGTTAGGTGGACAGGGTGCACCTCTCTCTAGTTATCTATAAATTAACACAGTTGTTTAACTTATAGGTTACTAGTTACCTGACGATTAACACAGTATTAGAAAATTAGCTGGCGAGGTGGCGTGGTTGGTTTGTAGTTGGCCTTCTGCACCTAAAGTTGTGGGTTCGACCCCGGTCCAAGTCGGTGGATTTTCATGATACAGAAAATCGACAGCGGCCACGTCGTATGATTATGCGGCATGTTCAAGATCCCTAGAGTGTCTGTTTGGCATGAATGTTCTTGTCAAAATTAAATCCTAGTACAGGTTCGCATTATCAAGAGCCCAGGTGCCTCCCTGTAGGGAGGAAACTGGGCTTTAAAATTATTTTCAGTAATTGGTATCGCCTATATGGTGCCGCGCTAAAAAGTGATACCAGCTCCTGGGGAATGTACTAGGTCTTCAAAGGTTAAAATACCAATGCGCTGCCCGATTAGAAAAAATGTATTAGAAACGATATGCTACAGCGCTCAGTGAAAAATCAGCTCTCTTTAAAACAATCAGGGAGAAAATTCGTCCAAATCTTTGTCGAAAGAAGACTCTTTTTTCTAACCAGATGTGTAAAAAAAATATATCTGATAGTAAACGAAGTCCTCAGACTAAAAGGTTTTTGAAAAATAACGGACCATTTTCTTACAAAAAAATTAAATTGCAAGAGGTACCTTATATTACAGTTAACGGTACCTTAATTTAATTTAAAACACTGTTACGGTGACACAGGCTCATGGCGGCCATAGACGAATTCTACAGGGTGAGCACAAATGATGATGTCCCGATTTTAAAAATCATACTATCGAAACTACTGTACTTATTACAATAAGTTATACGTGAATGTAAAGAGAAACAACCAAGTTCTTTTTCAGTTACAAATGTTGGATGTGTGACCCTTTTGTTGCACGACATACAACCATTCTGTAATCCACTTCCTTCCATCCATTTTGCAGTATCACTTTATCAATGGTTTGTAATACTGCACAACTGCTTACTTGTCATCCTCTGATATTTGTTGTACCAATTGTCATTGTGGTACGGCTTGAAATTTAATTATTTTTCTAAAAAGTTCCATACTTTTTTCTGGGGCATTCCAAGTTCACCGGCGGCAACTCTTTTTCATTGTCGCCATGTTTGAATTTTTAATCACAGCGACCTTGAATTTGCTACCACTTGTTGATCATTGGTGGGAAATAAATTTGGTATATTGCTCTTTACATTCATAAATCACTTACTGTAATATGTGCAGTAGTGTCGATAATGTGATTCTTTTAAATCGGGTCCATCTTTTGTGCTCACCCTGTACTTTACGATGACAAAATTTTTGACGTTGAAGAATTTTGCAACGATCAGATTGACCATGTATATACGAAGTAGGATTCAAAAGTTCCCTGACTGAGTTTATAACTTAAAAAATATTACCAATTAAGCTGCTGAAACACATCCTCCTTCTAAATAAGGTCCTTGAGTAACAACGCATGTTTGCCATGGCTTGTGGAGGTCATCGAAACATTTCTGGGATCCCTTTTTAGCCATGTATTTCGATCAGCCTGCGATGCACTATTAACTTCATCTACAGATTGGTCTTCGTTTAGCATGCAGGAACGATACGTGGACATACCCTATGCATTTTAAGGTCTTTAGTCGGTATCCATTGAGGATAACCCCACTGATTCTGCTATTATTTGAAACCTGTTCTTGCGTACCGCTTCAGAAACCTTTTCGGAGTTTTTTAACAGTGCGGGAAGTCTGCGGACATCCAGAGCGTTTCTCGGCTTCGACACTTTTCCTGCCTTCTCTGAAACGTCGCTGCCACTCAAAAGCTTGTGATTGCGTTTATGCATTACAGCCTTACGCATGCTTCAAAATTTCATAAGTCTCCGTAGCACTTTTTCCCAAACGAACTCAAAATTTGATATTCTCTCTCTCATTGCCTACTCAACAAACACAATTTCTTTCAATCGCCGACGATTAAATACATCTGCCTACAAAATACGATGCCATGGCGAGCCACTGACCACGTCATTTGGAATAAAATTTTTGCAGAAAACGGGAAGAATGCAGTAACACAGAAATGTTATTGTAGTCGCTCTACTGCAAACATGTTCCACATTATAGGCTCACTCGGGAAACTATTGAATCCTACTAGTAAAAAGATCGGCTAAAAAGTTAAAGTGCAGAAAAAATCCTTTCAGAGATCTCATAATCCGGCCCCCGAGTAGGTTTGGTAGGATGTTAACTATGAAGGCGTCAGAGATTCTTTTTAACACGCTTTTATAAGTTTCACTTGTATGTAATGGAATCTTTGAACTCGATTTTTACCAACTTTAAAAGGTCAGATTAATTCGAAATTTTGCACCCTTGTCAAGGACCGATGGCAATAAAGTAATTTCAAAATTTTGTTCCATTGTCCAGATTAAGATAATTAGGAATACGATTTATAGATTTGTCAACTATTTCCATATGCCATTTCCAGATTTGGCGACTAATTTCAGTAATTTATGTTCTAACTTTCAAATATTTTTACTTTTTTGTAAGCAACATGCTGTTTAGAAGTGGATTAACCTTACGAATTAACGGCTATAGCAATACATTTAAAAAGTGATAAATGTATGTTCTAACTGCTACGTATTATATTTATCCAGCGAATAAAGCTAATACATTTTGGGTATGATGATACAAATTGCTTTTTATAGCAATACGATTGAAAGGTGATAAATACGAATTGACATTTAATATTTCTTCTTAACACACTTTTTTAGTATAGATTAGACCTGTAATATCTATAGACATGGACGTTTTGGAATATAAATGATCATGAGAACTCATCCAGAGGCTCCTATAAACGGGAGAGGACATAAACTTACCCATAGAGAGCTCATTTGTTAATTAATATCCGTTGAAGAGCAAGACTAGAAATTCTAGCAGACCACATAATTCCATCCCAAATATCAAACTAAATTCAACAAAAAACAAAATGATGGTTTTAAAAACTAATAAAAACAGGCTTTTACTACCGTGGAGATTGATCTAAAAAATGAAAACTGAATTGTATATATATATATATATATATATATATATATATAGTTTTTATATATGTATATATATATATATATATATATATATATATATATATATACACATATATAAGCAAACTTTATAGTGACAATTAATATAGAGTACCCCACGCTTTTATCCCAATGACATTAATTTCTCTTTCTCTCTCTCTCATCCGTTTATCATTTTATTCTTATATTAAGGTATCCGACTACGTTCGAGTCGCCAAAAGCCCTCGTGTAGCTGAACAGTGCCACGTTAATATTCACTCACTCACCCGACTACGTTCGGAACCGTGATTTTGCAAAAGCGTATAAATGGATAATATTTATGATATTTAGTGTCACTTAGATTAGAAAATGTATATATAAAATTGTTTTAAAAATATTATTACAATAAAAAAATATTTAAGTTCAGTATTTTGACAAAAAGTGAACATAGAATGACCCATTTTCAAACTATTCTCCTTTTGTGAAAAATGCATCTATTACAATAATATTTTGCCTGTCTATAGCTCAAACCTCTGTACAGAGGCTCAACAAGAATTTTTGAAATATCTAACTTAGAAGTGGGTTTATCCATGTTTTACGACAACAGAGAGGAGAAATTTTAAGAAAAAAAGGCCAATAATTATTTCAAATGGTTGTAACTCTGAAAATAATGGTAATTTTTCAAAAAAAAAAATAGTTCTGACTCTCTCTGGAGAAGTTTTAGCTTTATATAAGCAAAATATTATTATTTTAGAAGCATTTTTTATAAGCGGAGAACGTTTTGAAAAACGGTTATTCTAAGTTAATTTTTTGAGAAAATATTGTATTTAAATAATTTTTTTTGTCAAAATGTCCTGAAAACAATTTTATACATGTATTCTAATCTAAGTGATACTAAACATCATAAAAATTATCCATTTATGCGGTTTTTTTAAAATCACGGTTCCGAACGTAGTCGGATACCTTAAGAATTATTTTTTACATTTTAGTTCGATTCTCTATAAAAGCGTGTTTTATAGTTTTTCTTTAAACTATAATTTATTTTCCAGAAAGGAGTGAAAACCGCGGCAAAAGTTTATCAGGACACTATCTTAGAATTAACATTAACCTGTTCAACTGAAATGACTGGACTTTTCAACAAGGTTCTGCCACTTCTCATACGGTGAAGATGACCAAGTGGTTGTTGAAGAAGAGTGTTCCAGACTTCATAGAATACAAAAATTGGCCTGCCACCAGTCTAGATTTACATATACTCGATTATAAATGGATGTCAGTATTGGAGGCAAAGAAATGCTCACCAAAGATAAACATGACATCCCAATTAGTACAGTCTTAGTTTCTCTAGAGAAAGTGTCTATGGAAATTCTAATGGAGGTAGTTCACGGGTGTGGTGTGGAAATTGACAGCTCAGGATTTCGTCCTTGTCACTTGACCATGATTCCAAATTAAGAGGTCCGTCGCCAATAGTGCAACGCTAATATACTCGTAACTCGCTATCAGTGTTACTCGCTGGTAGTGTTTGGATAGATGATTAGAAAAGGAAACTTTAATCGCGTGTGAAGTGGAAAAATGCAATATGTTTAATTTTAAAAAGAATAAAACTTAAAGAAGATTTAGTTTTGTTGCTATTTCTAATGCCACCTGTCTAACGTAGTCAAATCGAGGCCCACGAAATTAATCATGGCAAGGGGCTAGATGTACGCCTGTCGTTGGCCTTCGCCTTGAGCACCATATAGGTGACAGTTCGATTTAGCTTGGTTCTACCCCAATTTTGAGGGAGAACAGTCTGGGGGAGGGTCAGGGGCCTCCCACCAACCTCATGAGAGGACTTGGGCCTCGACGGCTGCTTAGAGTACCCCAATGCCGCGAAGGCACTATACATTTACAAGAATCCATGTCTTCACCGGGATTCGAACCCAGGCCTTACGGCACGGTAGTCAGCGTCGCTAACCACTATACCACTATTTAGTTTTAATTTCGACTATATATATATATGGAGTTTTTATTTTAAATCCTTTATATTTGTATCAGAACTTACTGCATTTTTTTTTCTTTTATGTACGTAATTTATTTTAATTAATCCTTATAACAGTGGACCAACTCCTGTTGTGCAAATTGTACAATTGTTCATACTTATTGCTCAAATTGTAAAACTACAATTTACATGTATTATGCAGTTCTACTTATTTGTTCTTTTCTTTTTTCTTTTTTTTGCAAAATTCGTACTTGGCGCTACTTTTTAGTTAAATTCATCACTGAAGTTGCATCGTTCAACATTGATAAAGTCCTCAGATTTTGATAAACCTACAGCTCTTGTAGCTCCCTGGAAAGTTGAGTATTTAGTACCATTGATTGTTCATAAGTCTTCCTATGAGACAACGCTTCACGCAGCGATTACAGTCCAGGCAATCATTTCGATGTTTTTCTGCTACAGCTTGCAATAATGTATTAACATAACCGTATTGGCGACATTATACGAAACGAAGCGCATGGTTGCCAATTCAGTGCGTACGACACATGAGAAATCGTAGTTGCGAATTTGGCGAGTAACTTGAACATTACCATTGTTGCGGTAATACTTAATAAATTTATTACAGTATCACGAAAAAATTTTAAATATAGAGAAGGATTTTATAATACGTTATACATTATTCCATACTGAGACAATGTCAGTATATAATCAAATATATTCAAGAAAGTATTATTTTATATTAAATCAACTTATTTAATTGCTTTGATTATATTTATTAAATAAAGAGTAGCTATAGCTTATATAGTTTACAAAAATTATGGTAAAAATGTATTA
>BMAU01014839.1:0-105855 GCA_019973935.1 Trichonephila clavipes
TTGTCGAATCCGGCACTTATCGCGCCAAGTGTTTTCTCGCCAAATCGATAAATGCGCCAAATCTGGTAACCCTTCTGGAATTCGTTCAGTGGAGAAGTCGCTTTTTTGGCGAAATGCGGCGCATGCGCAGTAGATGTTTTTAATTTTAACAGTTTTAACGAGATTAGCGCATTCGTAATTGGTTTTTTTTTTTTTATTTTAACAGTTTAATTCTCAACGGTTTTCTCGCGCATGAGCAGAAGCTTTCAAAAAATCCGTTACACAGCAAACGGTTACTTCCTTTGGTTGGGTTAGCTGTTCGGCTTCGTTTTCTTCGATTTTGGGAATTACTTTTTACAGGTAATTTTTTCTTTATTTCTTTTTTTTTTTTTTTCACATAAATTTCAAAGAAAGATTGCCATGATGTCCAACGATGCTCTTAGGATTAATTTAAATGAATGCATGAAAAATTACGATTACTATTGTTAAAGGTTTTTTGCTATGTTGCCTGTGCTTGGAAGAAAGCTGTTTTAAAATGGTGCATGGAAGAAGGTTTGATTGGATCATCGTATGTGTGTCGAAATGTGGAAAAAGTATGGGAAAAAAAAGAACGGGTAAGAAAGTGAATGATTATTTTTGAATGGTACTGCAAAATTCAGTCAGTGTAAAGGATACCCATCATGTGTTTAGGAGTGTAAAGAAATGGTTTTGGATTGAATTGAGCAATATGGATTTGTGCACCGTTTTTAGTGATGCAAAAATAAAAATGTTTCAGAACGTGCTCTCAAATATGCAGTAGCACACTGGTACGCATAATTTCAGTAGGCAACTCATCATCATCATAAATGTCGGAAATAGCAGCATTTTTTTAAGGTAAGTGAAATTATTTCCATTTTTAAATGCCTGATTTTGCAGCGAATTTTCAGTTTCTAAACTTTAAAATGCTATTTTTAATGATTTTCCTTCCGCCATCTTGAATTTTCGCGCTCCGGCGTTGCGTGTTGTGGTAGGGTTGTAACTCCAAAACACAACGCGCTTTCATACGCCAAATTGGCGATTTTCAAAATTTGGCGGAGAAGTGCCGGATTCGACAATTTCAACTACACATTTTCTTACAGGTTATCATTATTCTTTCAGTTCCAGAGGGGAGCTTCTTTCAACCTCAACCACAGAGATCGTTGGGAATTGCTACAGAACATCAAACGGGGCTTTTGGAAGGAAGTGGAGCTCCGAATTATCTTTTCCTTACAAACACGCACGATGTACGCAACTGTCCGCCATTAAAGATAACGTGGTTAAGAAAAGTTGACAAAACATTCGAGAAAGCAGACACACTATACAACTTTATCAATATGTACTAAATATCTTCCAAATTTTAAGTAGTCTTCTCTATGAAGGTATGGTCATAAAGATTACAATATCGAGTGGGATCTAGCTGGTTTCCAGCAGTTGCAAATATATTGAGAACACATCTTGCATAGCTCCAGTAAGTGAAATTGCAATCATAAAACAGTAAACATATTATGAACTATATTAAGGCTGTTTTTCGGTTAATGTTACAGAATAGGTTTCGGATTAGGTATAATTTTCAGATATAAAAAAGGAAAATTAATATTATAGTCTAAGCTTCACTATACCTTAGAGAGAAACATATTTATCATACTTCACATTTTTGACCGAATTAAGCGATTTTTGGCATAAAATGTGTTTCGCGTTTTTTCTCCTATACCGTAATGTTAAATGAGCTATCCTTTCACGTGTTAAAATTTAAAAAATAATATTATTCATTGAACATTTTGAAATTTTAGAAATGCTATATTGTTAACACATGTATGGGTTATAATGTTGCAAAATTTCATGAAAATGGAGTAATATTTTGTCTGAAAATGTGTTCAGGGTCTCGTATTTTTGCTGAAACCAGTCTTAAGAAAGGTTGATTAAAAAAGCCAGCATTTACTAACAAACCCTATAGTAACATTCTCAAGAATATAGAAAATGCAAATTTTAGAACGGTATTAAGTAGCTGGTTTTCTAACAATTTTGTATGTTTTAAAAATGTTTATTTATTTGTTTCACTTTGAAAGCGTTTTCGGATATTTTGTTTTGAAACGTTAAGTTTTCATACTCTCCATTCTGGCATTTTTATAAAATTCTGAGCACAAGTGTGTGCATGTGTGTAATTTGCATCAATGATAAACACCCTATTTTCAAAGCATTGGATAATTTATGACAATGCAATGGGTAATAATCCACTAATATCTTAATATTAATTTATACATTTTATGTAGTGTTAAGATACTATATTGTAAGCTCTATGTAGTCCTTAACAATATATTTTGATAATTTTTCTCCTGTTCATGAAATATCTCGTAAAATAGAATTTGCAGAATTTTAGCAGAAAATATTCCACATTCGTTTCTGGATTTTCTATCTGTAGTCTAATATTCAGTGTCCTTTATATTTTTAGACATAGACTTGTTAATTAGATTCATTTTTCTAATGAAATATGACGCGATGCAACTAATTGCGCAATTATTTCTTCCGATACATCGAGTACAAGATGAGGGTAAAGAATCAAGTGATAAAAATAGCATCTAGATAATTAATTCTGCCAGAAAATTACCAACATTACTTAAAAGGAAATTATCTCCTTTTAATAAACTCAACATTCTGTAAGTGGTTATTATTATTTTTGTATTTGAAGAAAAAAAATGCTTCCCAAACTAGAAACTTTTTAAAATTTTTTTATTTTATTTTCTTTTGTTTTGCTGTATAATATCATATTTCTATCGTCTTTTAAAAAACTGTGTTTAGCTCATCATTAGTGTTCGGTTTCATTTCTCATTTCTAAAACTTTTCATAATGAATCACAGATGCTTTTAAATATATGAATTGGAAATAGGTTTACAAGTCATTACTGTCTCTTTCTTTAAAGTGTCAAAAATATTTGGTAAATATATAAAATATTCTCAGTCATTAACTGTAAAATTCGAGAAATCAAAATCTCTTGCTTTATGCAAGTTTGGAAAAAAAGTGCGTGATTAAAAAATTATTGACTTCTGAGAGGCAACGAGATTCGTTTGCGCATCCTTTTACACTTGTCAGTAGAAATGAAGAAACAAAAAAGTGAAAATGCGTAAACTAGTCATTCTTTATTTTTTTTTCGTTAAAATAATCCCTTTTGTTGCTATTTCTTTTTCAAACTTTGTAACAAAAGAGGTCAAATAAAAAATAATACAAAACAAAGATTTTTTTTAGTTTGGCTGTATAAACTCAGATGGTTCAGTATAGAACCGAATACCCTTCACCTACTGCTTCCCAAGTAATTTAGAAAATTGATTTATGAACTTATTTGAAAAAAAAAGGCTCATTATTTTCATCCTTAAACTTATCGCTTCATTTTTACAATAAGTTTTGGAAAAATACAAAAGCTAGAATTATTTAAGAAGTAATAATATATATTATATTTATAATATATGTGTGTTAACATCTCATACATCCTATGCCATTTTTTTTCAACATTATTAAAAAAATTATTATACACTCTGTCGCAAAAAAATATATGCACCCAGAAGAAATCAAGCTACAATCACGAAACTCGGCAAGAATGTAGTCTGGTAAGAGATATGCAAATGATTAAAATTTCGAAGCCAATGAGACAAGGCTAAGTGTGCTATGCGCATATTAGTTGCGCAACTGGGAGAGTTTAAAAGCATGAGTACGAGCGCCGTACGGCTATCAAACGAATCTGATGACTTTGATAGACGATATTGAGACTTAGGATGCCTCTAAGACGTAACCGGCGGCAGTACGAGCAGCTGACGGACTTTTTGATAGGGGCCGTATAATAGGCCTCAGAGGAAGCAGGTTGGTCGAATAGACGTATCGGCCGCCACCTCGGTCGGAGCGATATGGTAGTTGCTCGGTGTTGGCAACAGTGGATCACAGAAGGTAGAGTGTACCGTCGCGGAGAGTCAGGACGTCCCAGGAACACAAATGATCGCGAGGATCGTGCAATCAGAAGAGTGGCCACTTCGGCACCAACAACGTCGCTAGCATCGATTCAACGCCACTTACCTCCTTCCAGACATCCCAGTGCCATCAAGAGAAACCATAAGGGGAGACGACTGACCGAAGTTGGCTTGAGGAGCCGACGTCCGCTAAGACGCTTACCACTGACCCCACATCATAGGCAGTGTCGACTGGATTTTTGCCGACCTCGGGCAACTTGGAGTGTGACAGACTGGAGACGTGTCATCTTCAGTGATGAATCCCGATTCAGTCTCGGTGATGATGACCACCGCACGTGTCTGGAGGCGCACCGGCCAGCGGTCCGATCCGGCATTTATTGTCGAGCGGCATACAGCAATTTCACAAGGTGTGACGGTGTGGGAGCAATTTCTTGGGACACACGATCATCTTTGGTGGTCCTTCAAGGCACTTTGACAGCTCGCAGATACGTGGACGATATTTTAACGCCGATTGTGCTACCCATGCTATCAAGTCGCCCAGGTGCCATTTATCAACAGGATAATGCTCGTCCACATACTGCGCGACTCTCCCAACAATGTCTTCAAGGATATGACGTCCTACCATGGCCTGCCAGGTCCTACCAGATCTTTCGCCAATAGAGCATGTCTGGACGCGCTGGGAAGGCAACTGCAGCCGTCCCGAGTTACAGGAGAATTAACTGCGCAGATGCAAAGACTATGGCAGGATCTTCCACAGGGGGTCATAAGTGATCTAATTGAATCGATGCCACGCCGAATTTCGGCTTGTATAGCTGCCAGAGGTGGCTTTACTACTTACTGATTTTTAACCTTTGCAAGCTGTAACCGCTTAATAAAATGATATTTTGTTCTGAATTTTTAATCATTTGTTTATTTTCATATACACTACATGCATACCAAATTTCGTGAATGTAGCTCAATTTCTTCTGGGTGCATATATTTTTGCGACAGAGTGTATTTTTAGATCTTTGAACTTTTAATTTGAACTACTGTACTATGTCATATTTATTAGAAAATACTCAATTATATCTTGCTTCACAATAACAATACTTCAAAAAAGACTCTAACACATTGCACCTCAAACTTACAATTCTTGCAAGCCAATATTCAATCAGAGATTTCATCACCCCTTCCCTTCCTACAATAACAATGTATTGAATTCAATGATACTATACTTTAGCAAAAGCTATAATACGATTTTAACCTCTTAAGTATCACCGGCGTATATAAACGTCTCATTTATTCAAAGCTTTAATTGCCCCAAACATATATACACGTCTTTCTGAAATACGATGTTCTCTTTTTACTGCTATCTATAAAAAATTCCGAAGGCTTTGGAATGCAATAAAAGGACATTGACAGTGTTTGCAAAGGATTTACAATTTCCGAGACTTAGTTTAGTGCGAATTCCCCCTTTATTACAATACATACGTGCCTACGTGGAAAACGCTGGCATTACAAAGCAGGTGTGTAACTATTAAACGGTAGTTAAGGATTGCTTATAAAATGTATAAATTATCAAGATAGGTGTTAATTTTGTATAGAATGTTATATATGAAAAGTCCATGGAGTCATTGCTAATTATAAAGCTTTGTGCAGTACTGAAACATTTATAAGTGTATTATGTCAGTGTGAATGTATATTTTATTTTTCCTTTGGTCAGAATAGATTTTGTTTGTTTACTTTCAGTAATTAATTAATTTTTTTTTTTTTAAATAATGCTTTGTTTTCGACTTTTCAATATGCTCGCCTCCCTCGTAAAGGTATCACGCCCCCCTAGTGAGGTTAACCTTACAGTTTGAGAAACGCTGCTCTAACAGCATATTCATTTTTTATATGTTCCTATAATAGACACACTACACGTATTACAACTATATGAATCATTCATTTTAGCATATCTCTCCGATTTCACCTACTTAACTGCAAAGTGCAAATGCTGATTCGGGCTTTTTAAACTTAACTTTTGCCCTTTTTATCATCGACAACTCTAAACTTAAAGAGGCATTTGTTTTTGCGTAAAATCCCCATTAATACATGCGCAAGCATTAATTTATCCATTAATAATTCCCAACATGACGACTAGTTTTTAAAAGAGCTACATTGCTATCTATAGCTATGGGTTGCCAAATAGTACTTAGTTTTCAGTCCCCTAATGAAATGTACGGCATATTTCCATTTTTAATTCAGGAATTTAGAATTGTTTTTTGCTCACAATTCTTTTAAAACTTTAATTCCAGAAATGGGACACTTTTAAGATCGGCCTTTTAGGCTTCATGTTTTTTGTAATTATTGTAATTTTAATTAATGAGTACTGTAATAGATAAAATCACAAAGTATATACACAGTAATAAGTAATAACTGTACTATGTTTTAAGAAATATTTAAGAAACAAAATACTCGCATTATAACTCATAACTGGGAAAAGAAATTAAAAATTTCTGATTTTCAATACATTGTTGTTGTTTTTCCTGAAAACGCACTATTTTTTCTATCAATTTCCATTTAAAAGTTAGCGATGTGTTTGGATATTTATAATTTCGTATGGATAGTTGGCGTTTTAAGTAAATTTTATCCATTCAAAAATTTTATTTAAAAAAAACCCAATAACGATAAAGAATAAACAATTAAGTTTTGTTTAGACAGCCTTATCAATAGTTGTTTCTCAGCTAGAGACATACAAAAATGTATTTATTTTTGAGAGAAATGAAATACAATTTTATAATTGAAATGTAAGGATAAATAAAATAAAAATTGCAATGAATCTGAATGACACATACACATCTGAATCTACTTTCAGATGTGTATGTGTCAAATTTAATTCAGTTGTAATTAGTTGATTGTTATATATACAAACATTAGACAAAAAATAAAAAAGTGTCTATGCAGAAGGTAATTTTTAGTACTTTAATCATAGATGTTATTATACATTCTGCTTACATAAAATTTGGCCTATTTATAAAAACAACTAAAATTCCCTGACAACTCAGCAAAAATGCAGTTTTTTGATTAATTTTTTCTAACATTAACGCAATTAAAGTTCGAGAGTAAGCAAAGGTATTCTTCTATATATCTATGTGAGACTATGTTTTTACGAACCGCTGAATGAAAAAATGCCCCAAAGGTACCAAAAGATAGGGAAATGATCCTATGAATTCATTTTGACCATTTAAATTTCGAAATTGCATTTAGTTAAAAAGATATTTTTGAAAAAAATTAAAATACGTGATTGATTTACCTTTAAATGCCATCTATCATGTAGACATGGCTAAGGAAAAGATTAACGATATTTCATAGGTTGAAATTTTTAGAAAATTGTAAAAGTATAATTTATAATTTTTTTTGTAGCCCTCTCTCTCTCATCTTTCAAATGTAACTTCTAAAAGCTTTGCGGACGTTTCCGCAGTCGCCTCTTTTGGAATTTCGAGTAGGGAACTTGAAAACACTAACAAACTTTTAAATTTAAGCAAATGTAATCTATATGGGCTTAAGTTTCCGCAACAGCAATTTCCAAAACAAATTCAGTTGTCATTAGGTATCCATTTATCTATAGTCATGATTCATGTGGGAACTTGACACTTGGAAGTAGCCCCATTTTTCCAACTCCTACTATTAGCTAAATTTCTATATATATTTATTTATTTATATACAGGGTGTTTTTTTAGAGGTATAGAACTTTAAATTGCAATAAAACAACGATGCCTTATTCGATTGACATGAGTTTTTTTATTCGAAAGATAATCTTGTGGCATTACATTTTAAATATTATTTCTGGTATAGGACTGCCACGGCTGGCTCGGATGTAGTCCAATATGGACGTCCAATTTTCGATGACTTTTTCCAACATTTGTGGCCGTATATCGGCAATAACACGGCAAATGTTGTCTTCCAAATGGTCATGCGTTTGTGGTTTATCCGCATAGATCAATGACTTTACATAGCCCCACAGAAAATAGTCTATCGGTGTTAAATCACAAGATCTTGGAAGCCGATTCACAGATCCAAAACGTGAAATTAGGCGGTCACCAAACGTGTCTTTTAATAAATCGATTGTGGCACGAGCTGTGTGACATGTTGCGCCGTCTTGTTGGAACCACAGCACTTGGACATCATGATTGTTGAATTCAGGAATGAAAAAGTTAGCAATCATGGATCTATACCACACAATCACCATTGACTGTAACGTTGTTGCCTTCATCGTTTTTGAAGAAGTATTCCACCAGCCCATAAAGCGCAACAAACAGTCAGTTTTTCTGGATGTAACGGTGTTTCGACATACACTTGTGGATTAGCTTCACTCCAAATGCGGCAGTTTTGTTTGTTGACGTAGCCATTCAACCAGAAGTGCGCTTCATCGCTAAACAAAATTCGCTTATGAAAATCGGGAACAACGGCAGTCTCGTTTTGGGCCCATTCGACGAATCTACGCTTTGCTTGATGATCGTTTTGATGAATTGCCAAACCAAACTGAGAATAAATCACTTGACAGCTGTTAAATCTGTCGCCATCTTGGAAAGTAATGCCAACTTAAACTTCTATACCTGGAAAAAAACACTCTATATTTATATTGTTCAAATTTTCAATCGTTAATAAAATACTTTCAATTCATTCAATCAAGTTCAAATAAATTTTTTAAACTTGTAGTGGATGACACTTTATGTTAATACAGTTTTTTTTACAAATATGAACTAATTAATTTATTTTAATTTAATTAATTATTGGTAGTTTGACACCAACTTAGATTCTCCTCTACTGTTGTAACAATTGTAATCTCCAAGCAGCTCAGAGGTTGTACACGCCCAATGATATACATTAATGCAGTGATTCTTAAAGTTTCAATATTCGTGACCCAATATTCAATCATAATTTTCATCACGCCTCCCTCATACAATAGCAATGTACAGAATTCAATAATACAAAACTATGATCCTAAACTACCACACGACATTAACTTCTTAAGTGCCACCGGCGTATTTATGCATCTCGCTTGTTGAAAGCGATAATTTCCCCAGACGTATATATACGTCTTTCCGAAGTACGATCTTTTTTCTGCATTGCTATTTATAAAATTTTTCCGAAGGCTTTAGAATTCAATAGAGGGACCTTGACCATCTTTGCGAAGCACTTACTTATTTCAGATTATTTGCATATTTGTTCCCCCTCCTATAGGATGAATTATAAACCATAAAAATTATCAAGATAAGTGTTAACTTCTGTACATAATTTTATATATGACAATCCCATGAGGTCACTGGTAATTTTTAATCTTGTTCTTAACATAGTATTGTTAATTTAATTATAAAATACATTGTGTAGCATTATATTTATAAGTATAATACATCAGTCTAAATGTGTATTTTATTTTTTATAATGTCAGAATGTGGTGATGTGTATTTTGTTTATTTAGTAAATTAATAATTTTTTTGAAATTATCTTTTGTTTTTAACTTTCAATATGCTCGCGCCCCCCTCGTAGTAGAGTTGTTAAGCCCCCCAAGGGGGCTCGCCCCACAGTTTGAGAAACTGCATTAAGGCGAACTCCCGTCAATGCAATGTTTGCGCCCCTCCACCAGCAGTTATGTGAAACAGGAGTCTTTCGAAAAGACCGTACATAATCGTAGTCGAAAGGGATGTGGATAAACCAACTAGAAGGTGTGCTAGGTCCAGTAGGAGGGGTTCTTTCAGCAGGTCATTTGTTACACCGTCTTTGACGGAGTCCTCAGTAGAATTACACAGAGGCATCGAGAGTTAAATCAGAATTTCCTTCCACAGCAAGAAAAGGGTTTTTAAGAGAAATAGCATTGATCCATATCACTTACCAATGAACAGAAAACCATAAACATTTTCCCCTATTGTTTTCAGTTCCTTGTTTTTTTTATACATAAAACATTTTAAAAATGAAACTTCGAAACAAGCACCCCTTTTTAAGGCCATTCACCGTGTCAGGAAAACCTTTTCGCGACTCAGCATTCCTATATGACAGTGTTTTTCAAACTGTCGATACTGGTGACCCAAAATTCAATCAAAATTTTCTCCTCGCGCCCACTTCATACAATAAGAATGTATTGAAATCGACAATACTATACTTTGATGCTAAAACTACAATTCGACTTACCTATTTAATGGCCACCTGGTTATATAAACGTCTCGCACAACCAGTACGTTAAGTATCCCGGACGTATATATACGCCTATCCTAAGTAAAATGTTTTCTGTAAACTGCTATCTATAAAATTATTCCGAAGCTTTTGGCATGCAATAAAACTACTTTAACCGTGATCGCACAGCATTTACTTATTTCAGAGGATTTGCTTACTTATTCATCCCCTCCCCAATACATCACTTAACTTTTGATCGAAAATTAAGGGATTAAATATAAACCGTCCAAATTATCAACATTAATGTTCATTTTTGCATATACTTTTATATATGACAAGCCCATGGGGGGACACTAGCAATTATTAAACTTCTTCTTAACTTAGTATTGTTAAATTAATTATAAAAACCTTGCGCAGTACAGATATATTTATAACTGTATTATATTAGTGTAAATGTGAACTTTATTTTTTATTATGTCAGAATGCCTTTTGTTTGTTTTCTTTTAGTAAATAAATATTTTCTTAAATAGTCTTTTTTTTTATTTATTTTTTACTTTTCAATATGCTCGTACCCCCCTTGTAAAGTTATCACCCCCTAGGGAGGTGCTTCCCACAGTTTGAGCAACACTGCTATATGATTCGACTTTAACTACTTAAGCACCCTCCGTGTATATAAACGTCTCGCTAAGTCAAAGCCTTTATTTCTCCAGACGTATATTTACGTCTTACCGAAGTACGATTTTTTCTGTGCATTGCTATCCGTAAAATTATTCCAAGACTTTGGAAGGCAATAAAAGGACCTTGACTATATTTGCGAATGATTTATTTATTCCAGATTATTTTGCTCATTTATTCCTCCCCCCTCCCACATCACATACGCGTGCCTACGTAGAAAACAGTTGGCAGTGGAAAGCGAATCGCGAAACTTATGATCGGCAGTCAAGGTTTAATTATAAATCGTAGAAAAATTATCAAGATTATTGATAAATTTTGTTATAAAACATATATATGATAAACCCATGATGTCACCATTAATTAATAAACTTGTTTTTTATTTTACTTAGAACTGTTACATTAATAATAAAATACATTGTGTAGCACTGATATATTTATAACTGTATTTTATCAGTGTAAATGTGTACTTTATTTTTTATTATATATTAATTAATTTTGTTTGTTTTCTTTTAGTAAATTAATATATTTTTTAAATTATATTTTTTTTACTGTTCAATATGCTCCGACCCCCTTGTTAAGTTACCAACCACTAGGAAGGCGCTATCCACAGTTTGAGAAACACTGTAATATGATTCTGATTCGCGATTACGTGTACCCTATTTCCCCAAGACGTAAACAACATCTTAGTAGGGACAACTTGTATAAATATTACAAAAAGCCAATATGTGTTATCACTTGATCAACGCACAAAATACAAAGTACATTACCGAGATGAAATGCTCAATGTTACATTCGTATAACTCCCATTCACAAATGATTTTAAAAAAATGATAGAGTAATAGGTGCTAATTTGATATAGGGGTGCTACGCGCCAAGTTGTTTATATTTGCCAAGATGAGCGGTAACATTACAATAGGGTTACCTTGATATTTTCAACGTCTGTCAATGTGGTTGCAATGGAGAAAACGTATACATTATACTTAATTTTTATTGTTTTCCCCTCAGGAAAACCCAATTAATTTTGGACGATTTTAATACAATTTCTTAGAAAATTTAACCATTTCCATTGCATTTCTGCTTCTGTGTTCTGTTGTATTTTAAGCTATTTTCGAATATGGATATTATTAATATCTTGGGTGAGTACTAGGGTATTTTTTGAAAAAAAACTGTGAAGGCTGTGCTAATATTTATGCATAAATATTATTACATATTATGTTATTTATTCATAATTATTATTGTTATTTATTTATAATTATGTTTATGTTGTTCATTTATAATTATTATGTTATATGAGTATTTTTACATATAATTATTATTATATTACATTATGATTACTATTACTTTTATAATTGCTTTTAAGTATATTATATGATTATTTTTTCTGTCATAATTATTATTATATCATATTATATGAATATTAAATAGAATAGTTATATTAAATTATATTATACGATTATTTTTATATAATACATATTATTATTAGTATTTATTACATTATGTTGATATTTCTTATTGATTGATCTTTGTTATTTTCAATCTATTCCTATATTCTTTATTTGGAATATACGTATATTTCAAAACAGTTCTTTAATTATTTTCCTGACGATTTGTTACCGCTAGACTGCTATCTAGGATTTCATACCACTCAACAACAAGCGCTGCTTGGCCCGTAGTGCCCCTATATTAAATTAGTTCCGAACAATATTACATAAAAATTATCTAAAATAAAAATTACAATCTTACTTTTTTTCTCGTTTAGGTTGATGCGTGATCACTACGGAAGAAAATCCAAAGGCAAAACACGCAAAAATATGTTACAAAGATTAAGGATCGCTGATACGTACATAAATACCACTAAAGAAACATTTCCATGTTTATCATTAAAAGTGGATCAATGGTGAGAGTAATGAAATGTTTCCATGGACTTTCCAGAATCCCTAAGAGCAACACTAAAACAAAGATTGATCCCCACACGCTCGTGGAAATTAATCCCTGTAGTAAATACTCCCCAGATGCTATTTTGGCGAGGAAAATGAAATTTCGAAAACAAGATATCTGCGGGAAAATGATGGATCTCATTATGTGATTAACAAAAATATTGATACAAGTCGTAATATAAGGTATGATGAAAAGATTAAGGCATATTAATTCAAGGGGAAGTTTGGAAGTATTTCCACAAACTAATAATTAATTCTTTTGAGTCGGTGATATGTACAACAAATAGTTAATTCGTTTCAATCGTTCATATGTGGAACGAATAGTTAATTAATTTCTGATTTTAATCCATATGCGCGGTGAAGAAATAGATCTTTATTATTTTCTAATAAGCCTTTTTTCCATTTGGCTTCCTATTCTCTCTGGGAATTACTTATTTCTGCT
Organism: Trichonephila clavipes; assembly: GCA_019973935.1. NCBI lineage: Eukaryota > Metazoa > Arthropoda > Arachnida > Araneae > Nephilidae > Trichonephila > Trichonephila clavipes. Next base: position 13,137 of record BMAU01014839.1, read on the forward strand.
TATGCAACATGACAGCATAGGGCAATGTATATGCGTACTTTTTTCAATCGATTTATATACGATAAAAAGGGAAGACATTTAAAATAAGTCGTATAGTTTTTTAGATTTAATCAACTTAAATTTGGAGATGATTTAGGAACATTAGCTTATTAAGTGCAATGATAAAAAATGAGAAAGTTTGGTAAATTGGTATTGATTTGATAAAATGCTAATATTTTACGAGTCAGAAACATACAAATAATATTTTTCGCATATGCTAGGTCTTCCACTTACTTTAACGTAAATATTTTATTTGCATACTTATTTTATTACTTACATAGGTATTTATGAGCAATAGTTACTTTTTTATATTCTTAGATTATTAACAGAGGGAAAAAAACAGATGAAATATTCGGTTTATGTTTATATAACTTCTTTCCTCAAAAACATATACGTACCAAAAAATCCGCCGTGTAACGCGCACTTATGGTTTCTAGCTGCAGTTTTGCTACTTTTAAGGAATACTCACCGTATAACGTGCCCCCCCATTTTTACGAAGAAATCTGAAATGTATTTATGAAATGCTCTTATATTTTGCAGTCATTTATTCAAGGTATTATCCCAGGCATTTAAAAAAAAACATACCTCCATAAAAACACTTTAAGCTCGTAATGTATGTCATTTCTTTCAAGTAAACAGTATTCAGATATATGTAGAGGTCTAATTTATTTATGCTCATTTCTTTTTTCTAAACTATTATTTTTATACATGGTCGAATTTTATGGCGTGACTATGTGCTGGACTTTACGGTAAAAATATCAGATGCCATTTGAAGTTATATACTAAATGTATGCCAATAATATGAAAAACAGCTGTTCTTAATTAGGGATTGCAAAAGTGAATGATATAGTTAACAATTTGACAAAGCAGGAGTAACCACTTCTTTTTTAAATTAAATATTACCACCGCCAGCTGAAAAATAATCTTCCTTTATGCCTTTTTTATATTATATTTACATAGATCCTTTTTTAAAATTATTATCGTAAAAAACATAAGGAAATTTATTTTATCATTAATATTCTTTCTCATTTATTGAACAATTTTCTTGTCATCGTATTACTTAATGTGTTTGAAAATCATTTTTCCTATTTTATGTTTCATTGAATACGAAAATAAAGTTAAAACCCGAATATATAGTTTAGAACTAATCACTTATAATTTATCCTATTACGACTTAATTTCAGAATCTATTCCATAAATATACTCCACAAACAAAAATTGCACACAACACAAAATAAGAACCAAAAAAGAAAAAATATATTTATAATTTTTTCACTTACATATTGCCTCTTCAAATGAAAAATTAATATCTCTCGAAGTTTGAATCTAATGTCAAAGCTAATACTCAAATTTATGTGACATAAAATTGCTTCATAACACTTTTTCCCTTAAAAAATGTTACACTGAGATATTTTCAAAAACAGCTGAACAGTACTCTGGAGTATTCTATTGAATAATGATGTACTTTATTCAGATATGCATTTTTGATAACAAAAAAAAGACATCAATTTTTTCAAAATAATACGTGACAATTATTGGCCAAATGACAATAATCGTGTGTGCCTGCGTGTGTGTTTTCTCTTACATTACCTGAAAATTACGTCAAAATTGTTCAGAAAAATCGATTTTGTGCACGCGGAATACGTCAATTTTAGTATGCGTACAGATAATTGTTAAGAATTGCTTTTAGATTGTGTATAATTCTTTCATTTTAATGTATTTATTACAAGGTTATTAAATTTCTCTTAGTACTATATACCTCACAATTAATATCTAATTATTTTAAAAAATCTATTTATCAAATTATGTATATAAATAGATTAAATATTAATTGTTTCTATAATTAGATTAATTAGATTCAAAATCTTTATATCTAATTATTTTTATCTATTATTTATTTTTTTTAAATTATACTGAAAACTCAAAAAAGTATGAAAAATCACAATATTGCCTAAGCATGTTTTTAAAAATTTTATAGGAGGATATTTTAAAAATATCTCAAAAACAAATGTGTGCTTCTAATTCCAATTTACTAAAATATTTTACAATTTGAGATGTAAACAATTATGAAATGCGAGAAATGGTGTCTGTTTCGAAATTGCACCATTTCGTTGGAGAAATGGTCAAATTATACTTAATTTAAATTATATTTCATCAATAAGTCATATTTTACTGAAAATCTAATTGACGGTCTTGTTTTCCAGAATAATACAAAGACTAAAATATAAAATTGTTTGAGAACTCTAACGCGTTTAGCATCCAAAGCTTATTCTTAAAAGTAACTGTAGTAGAATTATTTGGCCCAGTAACGAGTTTAAATGCCTATCTCTTTCAGTAAATTAAAACATCCATCATATAAACCTTACAAACTATCTCTACTAAATGCATTTTAGCTATTCAAATAATTGGATTACATTGGACAATTATAATTATATATTCTTTCATTCATTATAATTGAAAAATAAAATTTTGAAATCATTACGATAACAGTTATATATATATATATGTAAGTTTTTTGAAAATGCATTGTTGCTTTCAAGCTCTTAGATAAAATCAAATAATCTCATCAAAAAAATATACATATTTAAATTTAAAAAGAAATATTTGCAAGTGAATTCGTTACAATATGTATTCTTTTTTAAATATATACGTCTTTAGGGTACGAAACATTATATAAATTACATTTAAAAAGACACATATATTAAGTTTAAAATCTAAGTATAAATTAATTTTGATTAAAAATATAGCAAATTTTTTATTATAAAAGTTCTTGCTCCTTGATATTACTACTCTAAAGATGTTTTTCTTCTATGTATTTCAGAAATACTCTATCTTCTCGTTGCAACAAATTACGTTAATTCATAGCTTTATTTGTGCATTTGAAATTCTCTGAGAATTACATGTATCTTTCAAATTATACATCAAGTTTTTAAAACGATCTTTTACGTGGTCGCGTTTTTCAAGTATTTTTCTACACAGTGGTTGCTGAGATTTTGCTTGTTATAAATTACTTATTTGGGATCAATTTAAAAAGGAGATAAATGCGTTGGTTTGAAACCAGTGTAATTAATTAGTACATCATTCGAACGCATGTAAAAAATCGAATTTATTATAAAAGTTTAAAAAAACGACTAAAATTTCTTAAAAAAATTTCATGATGCATATTTAGAGTAGTTGTTTAAAAAAATAGTTAAATTGAAGATCTTAAACTATATTTTTTAAATAATGAACATAATACAAAGAGAGAGAGAATCTGGCCATATTGAAACACTGGAAACTTACACCATCTCCAAATTCTTTCTCGAATTCCCAGCTATATTTAAATAATTGTGATTGAATCGTGTATATATTTATACCCTCTACTAACTAAAAAATAGTTTTTTTTATGCTGGCAATTATTGCAATTATAAACAAAATTTTAATAAGATGAGGAGATTTTTTTCTTGTTCGCGTTTCTTCTTATTATGATGCGCAGTCAAAAATTGTAATTTATTTCATTTCCTAATGTATGCAGTCCTCAATTGTAGAAATGTTTCTCTTTCGTTTTTTTTTTCTTTTTATTTATTTTTTAAAAATTTCTCAAACTCAGTGGCGCAACTGTCCATGAGGGCCAGGGCCTACTGTGTCATTTTCAATATACGTGACCATTGAGCTCTGATGTGCATGAGCAGATGTTTCAATCAGGTGGTCAGTCAGAAGCGAGACTCCCAGTGTTTAAGTCCCCAAGCAAGCTTGGTACTCATTTATTCATCCACTGCTGTAGGGAAGAATGTTGAGTTGAGCTTTCCTAGCCCGGGATAAAACCCGGACCTGTGGTGTGGAAGCGCTATATGCAACCACTAGACCACTGGGCCTCTTAACCCCTTCAGGACCGATGAAAGGAAAAGAAACGTATCCCCGGGCCCACGCGTTTGGAGGGTATACACACGCACAGGCTCGGGCGAATTTCCCTGCTAAGCCTAATTTCATTAAAAAATTCCTGTAAAATCTTAAATGTAATCAACTACGCTAAAATTTATTTTTTATTATAATTGATAAAATCTTGTTATACAGTTCACATATTTCCACTGTATTAAAAAAACTATATTGCGAATTTTAAAGATTTTTTTTTTTTCATTTTCATAAAAAAAGTACTCCTTTCGCCATGACGATTAAAATAAAATAGACACAAAAGTGTCAGTATACTATCTGGCAAATATCAAACGATGCGGTTCTAGCTGATACAAATATTTTAAATAACAGCTAATGAGTGTGTGTTATTTTATTTTTTATTTATTTTTTTAATACTGTTTGCTTTATTAGTATCACTCTAGTATTATGTTTTCTGATCTTATGGTTTTGGCCTTTCTAAACCCGATGGCAACGAAAGAATAGTTTGTGGCGTTGTGGCTAATGCCACCTGTCTGACGTAGTCAGAACGAGGTCCACGAAATTCATCGTCGCAAGGGGCTAAAAGTACGCCTGTCGTTGGACTAGGCCTTGAACACCATACATGTGACAATGCGAATTAGCTTTGCGAAATTCCTCGAAGGGACGATAGATGTCTCGACACAACCTATCTCCACACCTCCACAATTTTGCCAATGGACAGGAGGGGAGGGAAATATTCTCCAGTCCCATGCACTCGTGATTCAGTCAACAAGACTTTCGGACCCACTGATTTAACGAGCACGTACTTCGAGCGCACTCGGAGGATATTTGGTGGCATCGGGCATCGAACCAGGCCTTCCGGTCTGGAGTCCTATGCTCTAACCACCAGGCTACCCACGGCCTAGAATAGTTTGTTCTTAATGAATTAAAATTGAGTCAAAATAAGTATAAAGATTATTTTTCGTTAAAAATGAGTCATCGCGTTTATTCTACGAAGATCTGCTTTTTAAATGTATTTTGATTATTAAAATTATTGGATAAAATTATGAATCACAAAAAAATAATAACTGAAACTATTATTATGAATATCTGATGCCCAATAAACTAATAAGCATTCCTTTTTTTTCCAACGTAGTCAAAATATAAACATGAATCCAGAGCACAATAAATCTCAAAACCTTAAGTGCCGAATTCTCTAAAAAAATCTAAACATGTACAGTTGTTTATATTCATAAATATCCGGGATCTAATTAAAAAAACTTGGAGCCGATAGTACATATTGAAATTCAAAGTCTTGTTAAACATTATTCGAAAAAACCCGGACTTCAACTGCCAATTAGTGTCTTGTAAAAACTAATATAAAACGTTCCAAACTCTGATTACACCGGTATGATCATGGACCTCAGAGAAGGGAAAGCGCAATCCCATATATGATACCGTGGGCCCTGGAAGGAGAAATGTTTGATCACATATGTGTGATCATGGTCCTGAACGGGTTAATTTCATACGGAATTAAAAAAATTAAAAAATAATGGCCACAGTATATTAACAGCTAGCTATATCAAAAATAACGAAAATAAGCTGACAACAGCGATCCCTCTGATAATCAAGATTAATTCAATTTTTATTAATGACAAACACTGAAAAAACAAGATAACTGAATACAGACCTCATAAACTTGAACCTCTTTTACGTGTCAAATACAACATCCGAGTTGATGAACCATTCCCAAAGTTCTCACGTTTATATCCTGTATAAGAAATTTATACACGATATAAACGTGAGCACTTTGAACCTCGCAATGTTTAGCGCAGTGCTTCTCAAACTTTCAACACTCGCGACCCAATATTCAATCATTTTTATCGCGCCCCCTTCATGCAATAACATTGTATTGAATCTAATAATAATATACTTTTATACTAAAGCTAGTGTGTGTGTAGTGTGTATACGACCTTAACCTCCTATGTGCCACCGACGTATATAAACGTCTCGCTCAGCCGAAGCATTAATCATCTGGACGTATATATACGTCTTTCCGAAGTACGATCTTTTCTGTGCACTGCTATCCATAAAATTATTCCTAAGGTTTTGGTGTACAATAAAAGAACCTTGACAGTCTTTGCAAAGGATTTACTTATTTCAGAGGATTTTGCTTATTTATTCCTTTTTCCTCCCCCTCCCAATAAAACATCAAAATACTCGCGTAAACGTGGAAAACCGTGACATTGGGGACTAAACCGCGTAACTTTTAATCGACAGTTAAGGAATGAATTATAAATCGTACAAATCATCAACATAAGTGTTAATACAAGCCCATGGAGAGTCACCGGTAATTATCAAATTTGTTCATAACTTAGTATTGTTAAATTAATAATAAAATACATATTGTACAGTACAGGTACTTTTATAAGTGCATTATATCAGCGTAAATGTGTATTTTATATTTTATTATGTCAGAAAGTATTTTGTCTGCTTACTTTCAGTAAATTAATAATGTTTTAAATAATTAGTTTTCAACTTTTTAATATGCTCGCGCCCCCCTTGTAGAGTTATCACGCCCCTCAAGGGGGGCGCGCCCCACAGTTTGAGAAACGCTGGTTTAGCGTGGTTAGCTCCATAGATCAGGGATATACGGTAGACGATGCCATATTCTGCATACTCATAGTTCAGTTTTACGACAAGGAACTTAGGAAGAAATGTGACCATATTTCATTTACTTCTTCCATTAAATGGGTAACTAATAATGTAGTTAATGCCTTGGAGTGTTGAGCACTCAGAAACAAATGAACAACACCTATGAACAATATATATGCTTGGACTAACACTGTGTATAAGTTGTATACGTATTTAGGAAAGTTAGAGTGCAATCATTGCATCAAGGTAATCAAATTTTTTGTTGCTCCATCAAGAAAAAGCTTTTAATGTTTGTTTGTTTTTACTTTAAGCATGATAAGACTTTTCGCCTTATTGCGTCCGAACAACTGAAGCATATTGTTTTGTTTTCTGAGGCTTATTTTCTACGGGATGTCCCCAGACAGAAGTCACGAGCGTAGACGGGTGGTTGTTAAAGTAAAGATAAGAAACTCACCCCTTTGAAACCATGACGTAATCGGTAAGGTGGTTCCCAAGCATGAAGGAAAATGTTTTTTTAAGAAATAGTGGTGTTTTTGTGAAGATAGGAGACTGCATTTTTAAAAATACTTTTTTTAAAATTTTTATACATTAGATTACATGTTTGATATATACTGCAGGAAAATGCTACAATAATTCAACTTTTAATTCTTAACTTTATTTTCAGTATTTTGTTAAAATTGGGTACAAAATACACTTAACTAAAACCGATTTATGGGTAATTTTCAGTGTAAAAATGCTTTCATTTTTTCTAATGTGTCATATTTTTAAAATATATTTATTTTAAAATCGTTTTCTTTTATATCAGTTCGATATACACGAGCTCATATTTCAGATTATCACTAAAAGGTCATTGAACCACTTAAAGCCAAGTTTAAGTGCTCCAATTACCCAATAAATCCGTACAGTTTTTTCAAAACCATTTTATGTTTTCCCATTTTCACATTTGAGGTATTCCATCACCGTAAAACTTCTTCCGTTATTATGGTATGATATCATAATAATTAACTCTGGATTTAGAAAATAACTGGTGATGGGGGGCCGCCTTTCCATAAGGATTACAACAGTAATTTGTATATCGGCCCTGTTGTTGTTTACAAGCAGAGGAATTTCTGGGAGTGCCTCTCACCCCACCGAAAAGGGTGACGCATTTCCCACGCCTGGAAGAAGGCAATGTACCCATAAATACATCATGGTATGGGATGTTTTTGGGAATTTCCCGCGTTTTGGGGAGTCATGGACCGCGGGAAGATATCCCTCCGCTGACTTCAGACCAATCAGAAAAGCTGATTGTGTTTCGAAAAAGAATCCTCTCCAGAATACAGAGGTAAACCGCCGCGAAATATAAGCGCATGCACGACGAATTTAGTCACTCTCTGACACGAATTTTATCACCGATTTTGGTCTGACGACCCTTTGACAAAATGCCGCGATTGAGAATCGCGAGATGGCACACCAAGATTTCTCTCTCTCAGATCCTAAATCAGTTAAGTGATAATGTATATCTTTAGTAATTAACGTAATTTAAATGTTTTGTAAATAAATTAAGTGTAATTTAAAGAAGGCTTTTTAATTTAGTGTCCGTTTTATTTGTCTTTAATGATTAATGTCTAAACTTAAGCTATAGTGTGACGCCAAATGTTAATTTAGAACCTGGGTATTAAAAAATGGATAATAAGAATAAATTAAATTAACTTAAGTTAACCGGGCGTTGCATTATAATGGTACCGTGACAGGATTTTAAATTTTTTTTTTCTTTCTTTGCACCATCATCTGGTGCCAGTTGACCAGAATCTTAAAATTTTTTGGTCGTTAGAAAATTTTTTTTTACATCCTTTGAGTTAGAAATTTTTTTTTTTTTTTTTTTTTGTAAACGTTTCTTGATGGATCATCAGGACAAATTTTCATCTCGTGTGCTACTGTGTATTTTATGTATTGCTTGAATTTGATACTGTGAATTTTTTTTTCTTGCAGTTTTGTCAGAGAGTCCGGGGTGCAACGATGACGCAGGTACTTGTGCTCTTTAATTTTTTTTTTTTTCTCTTTCAATATTGATGTGAATTTTTTTCTCTATGCATGTATTTACGCGAGAGCCGATTAGTTAAAAGTTTCATTTAAATTTAAGAGTTCATGAATTTCTGTTGAACAATTGAGGAAAAGATTTAACACGCATGTCAATCGGATGATTCCATTTATTAAGAGATTTTCATATTTGCATTTGAAAAATTTGGATGATTTACAACCAGACGAGACGGAGGTTAAGGGTATTGTTCCAAGTCCACGGTATAATTTAAGGGCTCGTGCAGGTAATTCGGCTCGTTAAATACGTTTCTGCGCTAAAATATTTGAGGGAGACTTAATTTTTTTTTGCAATTTTACGCTTCGTCATTTCGAGAGCACGCATTGAATGATACCTGTCTCATAGTTGCACCTTGTTTCATGCTATGTTTTATGTTTTTTTTTTAGTTATATCAAATTTTGTACTCATTTATTTAATGATTTCCTGTTATTTAATGAATTCCAGTTAAATTTTTTTATGCAGTTTGTTTTATGTCTTGATTTTATGCTTAAATGACATAGTGTTGTTTGTGGTTAATATCAATTTTAACTCTAGATAAAATATTTTCATGCTGTGTGTTTTGTGCGATATATTAAATAAATTTTGTGTAATGCAAGTGTTATTCAATGATAATCATGTACGTACGTCAATTTTTAATTTTATTAATTTTAAGCTTTAATTTATGTTTGTGACAAAGGTCAAATTTTGGGGTCTCTGGACACCTGTCATGAAATTTGAATGTTGTTACGATACATACATATTTTAAATTTTTTTCCCTATTACATAATTTGTTTTGTGATTATTATCTAGAATTTCAATAATTTTTTCATATAAAAGGTTTCCTTTATTGAATTGTTTAGTTTATGCTGAATTGATTGTTTATAACTGTACTTTCTGGTTAAATTTTTATTTTGCATAGAAGATTAATTTTTGGTAGCAGCATTTTGTTAGAATCAATTTTATTGCTAAATTGTGCTGGTGTATTAATTTTAAGTGGTTGTGTATTACTAAATGATGATAACATTGGAATTTATGCTTGTTAAGATATGGATAGAGATGGTTGTTTGAATATTTTCTATAAGATATTAGGTTGAAACTTTAATATTTTTTTTCCCGCGCATGTTGTTTTTTTTTTTTATGTGAGATGATTGCTATAACTTTGACTTAAAATTTTTTGTGTTGCCGTTAGGTGTTTTAATGCTCTTCTAATTTCTGCGTTGTTTGTTTTGCTATAGATTTGGAATTTTTTTTTGTTGTGGTTTATTCAGGGGTTTAGATTAAAATTGTGGTTGTTAAATTAATGTGCAGTCAATAATTGTGTCTCGCTTGTGTGCTAAACTGTACTAGGAATTGAAGGTTTTGTTTGTCGAGATACTATTTCTGTTGGTTTAGATTACTTGTGGTTGTTAAATTAATGTGCAGTCAATCATTGTCTCGCTTGTGCTAAACTGTACTAGGAATTGAAGGTTTTGTTTGCGAGATAGTATTTCTGTTGGTTTAGATTACTTGTGGTTGTTAAATTAATGTGCAGCCAATCATTGTCTCGCTTGTGCTAAACTGTACTAGGAATTGAAGGTTTTGTTTGTCGAGATAGTATTTCTGTTGGTTTAGATTAATTGTGGTTGTTAAATTAATGTGCAGTCAATCATTGTCTCGCGCTTGTGCTAAACTGTACTAGGAATTGAAGGTTTTGTTTGTCGAGATAGTATTTCTGTTGGTTTAGATTGATTGTGGTTGTTAAATGAATTTGCAGTCAATAAGTGCGTCTCGGTTGTGTGCTAAACTACTAAGAATTTTGATGTTTTGGTCGGTCGATATTGTATTTTTTTTCTCGTTGGGGCTAGGCTTACATGTGTTGATTTATGTCAGTGCGGGTAGATTATTTCACTGAGTGTTGACGTTGATTCAATTTTTTGTTCTGGATTTTAGTACGTAGTTCTGCTTGTTATTTGGTAAAAAGTTTTTTTTTTGTTGTTGGTCAGCTAATGGTGTTAAAAATGTTTCGTCCATTCGTTTCGAAAACGTGGGGAGAGCTTGTCCGCACCCTTTTCGTCGTATCCCCCCGCACGACATCCGGTATAGGACAAAACACTGTTTGTTGGTTGGAATTTCTGTTTATTGGTTACTCCTTGTCGCAGGGACTCCTCCCCGCGGGCAGCATAATTCAGGGGTGGAAGTTTTGGATGTCGGATTCTTGCCGCCTTAGGAGGGGGTCTTCCCTTCCCCCCCCACTGCTGTCGCGACAGAGATTCAGCAAAATTTTTCCGATGGGTTTTCGTTCCCCACCCCTTGTTTCCTGTTTTTACGTTACGGTGCTGTTGCTATGAGACTCGGAACTCATAAATTTTTTGGTTTGAAACTGTTGGAAGAGGATCGGGCGTTGTTGCTAGGAGAATTTGGAAGTGTTGGACTAGGATTGGGTGTGAATTTTTTTGTTGTTGTTGTTTCACTACTTGTAAGGAATTAGATAAGTTTGAGTTATGGGGATTTCGTAGAATATTTGAGGAAGTTATTTGGAGGAGATAGATAAAGTTGGCACTGATGAATTTGTTGAATGGTTGGGAAGTTTTTTTTTATGGAGATAGTTGAGTTTGTGTTCAAGGTGTACGTTTATTCGATAGTTGTTTTTTATGGAAATGGATAATTGAATTGAAAAGAAAGTCATGGTTTATTTGAGAAAATTGTTTGATGTACAGAAGGATATTTTGAGTTACGGATTTTGGGCAAAGGAAATATTGAGTTGATATAATTATACGGTATAATTGAGAAAGTTGTTTTGATGTAGATAGGATAATTTGAGTTAATGATTTGGTACAGTTCCGAGTAAATAGTTGACGAACATAGATAAGTTGAATTAATGATTGTGTGGTAGATTTAGGAATGTTTTGAGATGCATTTAGGAAAGTTCGAGTTGAGGATTATGCGAGATTTTTGTAAATAAGTTGATGAGCAAAGACGGGTTTTGGTTATTGGTATTGTGGAGAGGTCGATTAATTATTCAGATGTTGCAGATAAGTCTAGTTAGTGTTATTGGGTATGTGAGATTTTGTGTACATAAGCTGAGAGCATAGATGGTTTTAGTTAATGGTATTGTGGAGCAGTCAATTGATTATTCGGTAGTTGCAGATGAGTTTAGTTAGTGTTGTTGAGGCATAAGATGTGAACGATCTGAGGTAAAGGCAATTTTGGATTATCGAGGAATCATTTTAAGGTTACTGAGAATTTTGGGTTGTTGTTATAGAATTGTACTTGAGTTATTAATTAGATGATTTTCGATGAATTGAGTTAGCGGTATTGTTGTAAATCGAGGATCTTGTGTTTTTTTTTTTTTCGTGTTTGTATATTTGTTGCGCGTATAGTGAAACAATTTTAGTTTTTTTTTTTATATTATTTGGACTTGTGGATACATTGTATTACGAGGATTGTTAAAAAGTTATGTTGATTAGTTAAGCGATATTTTTTTATATTGGAAACTGTTTAATTCTGTGTAACACTTGCAATAATTTTCTTTTAGTTAAATTACTTTACTCTGTATGTATCGCCTCATATGACTTGGGTTGCATATCAATTTTATGTTTTAAATTTTTTTCTGAAATTTTCAACTGCACTTGTGATTTCTGGAATTCATTTCTCAAATGGAAATTCAAATGTATTGAAGGTGGAAGAAATTTTTTTTCTCTTTAAAGTTTCTTTTAAGCAATATTAATCGTTATAGTTATTTTTTTTTTACAATCGGATTTGCAAAATTTTTTTTTTTATCTTAAATTCATTCTATCTCTTGTGCTGGCGTTTGCGGCATGCAGCAAATCGTTTGCGCAGGGAATGGCATGTTTTTTTTTTTGTGTTGCATTTGTAAACAGTGGGGGTGCATACTGATCACATGCGCACTCACAGTTTGCGTTTCTAAATTTAATCACAGTATTTTTTTTTTCTTAATTTTATTTGTAACCAATGCTCGTAGTGAAGTTTTCTTTTAAAATTCTTTAGGCTACTCAGCATTCTTGCAGGTTATAAATTTTTTTTTTATCATTTATACGATTAGTTAATTTATAAAATTTTAATTTGCAAATCTGAATTAATTCCGTTAATTTTTTTTTAAACTTTTATTTGTAACCAATGCTTTTAGTGAATTTTTTTAATTTCTTAGGCTACCAAGCATTCTATGAAGATACAAAATTTTTTTTTCTCCACTTATGCACACTCATCGTTTCAATCTCTAATTTTTTTTACTTTTACTTAATTATTTTCATTAAATATTATCAATGCTCTTAGTGAACCATTGAAATTTTTACGCTTGAGTATGTAAAGAGTTCTGCTAGTTTTTTTTTTTTTTTTTTTTTTTTGATGGTCTGGGACTTTCACTTCACATTGGTCGTGTCAAGATTTCGATGTTAAACGATTATGAAGTGTCTGTTTCTGAGCGCCACGCTTGAATTGTATGTAAATGTTTTCACTGGCGTTTGTTTCTTATCAATGTATTTTGTTCAACACTCCTAAGTGTTGTTTTATTAGTTGCGCAGTTGTTACATACGCCAATTTTGTATTCTTACGTGTTATTTGTCTTAATATTTTTTATTATTTAGTGGCACACGATTCTTTGTGATTGTTTAATTATTTCTATTTGTCAGTCTGTGTCTGATGTTTTTGTGAATTGTTTGGGTGATCCATTCAGTAAATTTTTTTTTCTCCTCTTCGTACATTAACGTCATTGTAGTTGTTGATAGTTCATTTGGTTTTCCCTCACGGAATAGGTTAGGAACTTCAGAAATTGATTGTATTTTTTTTAACATTCTTATTTTCATTTTATGAGCGGTGAGAGGAGTTGGAATTTGGTGCTTGAGTCTTCAAGGGTGGTCACAAAGGGCCAAGTTTAATTTTTTTTTCTCATAACTGTTGTTTCATTACTAATATGGTTTCCTGGGAGACAAGGTTTTGTTCTTTTTTGCAGTTTAGCAGATTTCTTTAGCAATATCTGAGCGACGATGGAGCTGCCAACATCATGGATGAACATGGACAGAACCCCTCATAAGACGTGGACAGCTGATAGTGAACCAGGAGTCTACAAATTTTGTTCTTGACATAGACATTTGCCGACGCTAGGCCAATTCTGTATTTCGTTTGCTTACTGAAATTTTTTTTATTATTATTCATTTTGGTTTTGTTAATCTGAGAGAGGGGAGGAGTGATGGGGGCCGCCTTTCCATAAGGATTACAACAGTAATTTGTATATCGGCCCTGTTGTTGTTTACAAGCAGAGGAATTTCTGGGAGTGCCTCTCACCCCACCGAAAAGGGTGACGCATTTCCCACGCCTGGAAGAAGGCAATGTACCCATAAATACATCATGGTATGGGATGTTTTTGGGAATTTCCCGCGTTTTGGGGGAGTCATGGACCGCGGGAAGATATCCTCCGCTGACTTCAGACCAATCAGAAAAGCTGATTGTGTTTCGAAAAAGAATCCTCTCCAGAATACAGAGGTAAACCGCCGCGAAATATAAGCGCATGCACGTCGAATTTAGTCACTCTCTGACACGAATTTTATCACCGATTTTGGTCTGACGACCCTTTGACAAAATGCCGCGATTGAGAATCGCGAGATGGCCACACAAAGATTCCTCTCTCTCTCAGATCCTAAATCAGTTAAGTGATAATGTATATCTTTAGTAATTAACGTAATTTAAATGTTTTGTAAATAAATTAAGTGTAATTTAAAGAAGGCTTTTTAATTTAGTGTCCGTTTTATTTGTCTTTAATGATTAATGTCTAAACTTAAGCTATAGTGTGACGCCAAATGTTAATTTAGAACCTGGGTATTAAAAAATGGATAATAAGAATAAATTAAATTAACTTAAGTTAACCGGGCGTTGCATTACTGGCTTAGTTTTACTTTATTTTTCCTCACAAAAAAAACAATTTAATTAATGGTAAGAATTTAATGTAACAGTAATAAATGATACTGTTTTTTCAATTTTCATCACATTAAATTTATTTACATCATTGAAAATATCGTGTAAATGTAAAATTACAAATTCGGAAAAAAAATCTAAAACTCAAAATGTTGCAAAGGTACCAAACAAGAAATAAAGGAATCAGAATAATCGGCTGATTTTTTCAAGTTTTTTCCCCATTGAAAACTGAAGTTAAACCGTAAATCATCATGAGATAGAATTATTATTATGAGCATTGTCGTCTGCAGTATGCATAAGTGTCTAAATACTATTTTGTTTTTCTAGCTTAAAATATTTTTTTCGATTTGGTGGCAAATAAAATGTTACTTGTTTGCATTATATTTATTGAACAAAAATTCCTGATAGTGCAAATAATAAATTCATTTAGTATTTTGATGCTGTAATAATTAATAAATAAAAAAATTATTAATTTAATTTTTATTAAATATTTAATACCTTATGTACTATTTCCAATTTAGCCGCAGATTCTTAATCGATCATTTAACTTTTGGATTATAAAAGTGTGTTGTTTAGTTTAATAATACAGTTCTTGAGCATTTTTTTCAATCTATTTTTAAGGAATATATATCAGAGAACTACAATACTTCTGAAATTTGATTTAAACTTTTTTCATCCCCTGCAATTGATGTATCATTTTTTCTCTCAAACTCGAATAAAAAAATATGATTAAGAAACTAGAAAATACCTTTAAATCCTATTTATTTGCATAACTTTTGAAAATTCATCGTAGACTGATTATGAATAATTAAAATCAATTTAACAAAATGAAATTATACAAAATAAATACCTACAAGTGAAAATGAAACTTTATGATTTTCAATTTAATTGTAAATTTTTCCTTTATCGCAATTTTTTTTACAGAAGTATATTTATATCATGTACATGAATCCCTAACAGGTTAAAAAATTTTTTTATTATCACCAGAAAGAAAAAACATGTTATATATTCAAAAATATACATGACTTACGGAAATTTAAAAAAAAATTATATTTTATTAGCCTCTTGTGTATTTAAATGAAACGATTTATAATGTTCATAAGAATGTCATATCATCTACTTAATTTGATTGAATTCTTTTATTTCTATATATTTTTCAAATTAAATTTAATATTCTTAATAAAAATAATCAGATTTTATGATTTCTTAAAACCCTTAATGCGTCTAAATTTTAAGTTAAATCCTTTCAGTGATTCTCTCAATTCTAGAGAAACAAAGTTAATTAAACTTCATATAAAAATCAGACTTTTAAAAAAATGCATTTAATACTAAAGCTTTCTCGATGCATATTCGAACTATAATTGCATTTGGAATGAAGTAATACTTTACGCTTGGGAGAATATTAATCTCGAAATGCCGCGAAAGATAAGAAAACGTAAAATTCTTTCTAAAGAAAGGTTCAACATCTTCAAATGAAATTTATTCTACGTAACTTTGTTTTGATCTTCACTCATTCAAAATTTAATGGCAAATAACTGTATAACGCGCCATTTTCCTTCGAAATTGTAAAAATAAAAATAAATAACGAATAAGTACTTCTAAAAATATAAAACCAGTTACTTCAGGCACATCTGGCAATAAATAATTCTTTAACTGACAGAAATACGTTTCTATTTTCAAGGATATAATAGCACTATCAGCACTAACACTGTGGGGATACAACTGAGTTAGAAAAGTAATTACTGGAATTATTTTCAAGTAACAGATCAAATGCAAATACGAGAATGAGCCCTCAATTTAAACAAACACGAATGCTTTTGACTGGCTTACAAAGCAAACACCGAACAGCGACACGGATTACATTTATTTATTCTTATTTCGATTTTCAACCCTCAAGTTCAAAGTTTGAGAGATTTTATTAGATCTGAAGTTCTTGGTGGCAGAATAAATATTGAATTTCGCAGGAATGAATCCAAGAAAAATGTTGAGACAAAGAAGAATTGACATATCATCCATGTCACGTTAGAAAAGTGGTTTAAAATTTCATCGAGTGATCTGGTATTAGATTCCGTTCCGTTATCTACGAGATTAGTTCTTTTTTTGTTCTTCTGCTTTCAATTTCTGCGATGGCATTTCCTTCGTATTCGATGGATCCCCTCAATGTATAAATATACTAACCATTACCCGCCCTCTTAGCCCAGTATTTAATGATGTATGAATAAATACTGTATATATATTTCAAGAACCGGAATATAACGCTCACCTATACTTGCAAGCAGCATTTTTTTAGTTTTTAAGTATATTCGGCGTACAACACGCGTGCACCTACTTTTTTTTACAAAGGAACGATAATTTTACAAGTGCAATCTTCTTAGATTTTGAAGTTCTTTATTAGAGATACTATCCCAGACTTTTTGAAAAAAAATTATGCTATAGAACTCCTATTGAGTTGATTGTGTATGTCATTTCTTTTAAATAAACAACATTCCAATTTGTAAAGAAGTCTAATTTTTTTCTAAGATTAGCCCAGTGGCGCACACAAGGGGATAGTCCTAAGGGTCCAGGCACCCCCATAGCACTTGATTGTTTTTCAATTAGTTATAATCCTATGTATATAATACGTAAAATTTAATTCTGTATTTGTTATTAATAATTAAATTTTTTAAATTAATGCTAATTATTTTTTCAATAATTAATTTTGTATTATTGTTGTTCCCGAAAATCGACAAAATCAAAAGAATATGTTATGTGGTGTATTGGAGCATGATACCAAAATGGTGGACTTTCGACCCTGGACTCCCCTCCCCTTGAAAAGATTTTGTATGCGCTACTGGCTTAGCCTTTTTTTATTTTTGAAACTATCATTTTTATACCCGGTGTATAACACTCACCCGTACATTTCATTATTATTTTTTGAGTTAAAAGTGTGCACGTTATATGCCCGATTTTACGGTACATAAATAATAGATATCCAAGTCATCTGATAATAATTGACATCCAAGTTGATATCTTGATATACTTAAGAATTTGATTAGGTCGAAAAATATTATAAATATCACCTCTTGATTTAACAAAAACAGAACTTCTAAATAATAATTCCTAAAATTGAAGTAAAATTATCTGTTACACTTTCGTAACCCCCTTCAAAGTGGATGTCCACAAAACCCATTTTTGGAGGATCTCTACTTAATAGAGAAAACATGTTTCCCAAATTTCAAGTCTAAATGTAGTAGTTCAAAAACGGAATTATTTTTTGAATAAGCTTTAGGAACCATCTTTGAGATTTGATTTCCATAGGACCCGTTCTTAGCGGTTTTCGATTCAAG
This sequence comes from Trichonephila clavipes, assembly GCA_019973935.1. Taxonomy (NCBI): domain Eukaryota; kingdom Metazoa; phylum Arthropoda; class Arachnida; order Araneae; family Nephilidae; genus Trichonephila; species Trichonephila clavipes. Next base: position 30,969 of record BMAU01014839.1, read on the forward strand.
GAAAGGAACAGACATACTACATTTCATTATTGTAGGTCTGGTAGCTCGAAAAGGGATAATTTTTGTATCAATACACCCCAGTAATTTCCCGCTCCCTTTAAAAGGACCAATTTTCGTAAAATCTGTGCATGGTGGATCTACAGTGAACAAAAAAAACATGCTTACCAAATTTCAAGTCAGTAGGTTTAACAGTTTTTTTAAAAAAGGGAATTTTTAGCTAGAACGCCCCTTAACCCCTTCGCGATGGGCAGTGAAAATATGCATTCATAACGGACGCACCTCATGGCTGGACAGTGCAAATATCATTTTAGAAAAACGCTTTGGTAGGCCGGGCGATGCAAGCATGACTTTTCAGCTGCAACATTTTTAAATGACCACTAGATGGCACCCTATGTCCATTATATTGAAACTGAGCATAGCTAGAGTAACCTGACCTTCAGTTTGTATATATTCTTCCTGGATTTGGTATTTTGCAAATCGGCTGTTACGGGGGAGGGGATAATCAAAATAAAAACAAATAATTCGTAAAATTTCCACATGATATAAAACATTCGCGTTTCTAATAACTCTTCCAATGCTTTATTTTTTAACAGTGTGGAGTGTTTTAGGTTTTAGCATCAAATCTGTGACAGTTTTTGCTGCTTTCGGATATACTTAGCGTACTTTTCGTATTTCAAAAACCTTGACTTTAGGTTATTAATTGATTGTTTTGAAGGCCTTTTCCTAACATTAATATGAACAAAAAGAATGAAAAATCCCAAAGTGAATAGTCACAAACCGTGTGTAAGTAAATTTTTTTAAAAAACGTAACAAATATTTTATGCTTGCAAATCGTACAATGTAGAAATTTACGTTTCTCCATGTTTCGAGATTTGTAACACTCAATCTTCATTTTAATTTTGCTATTTCATTTTGTAAATAATCTTTGCCGTAATATTTGTTATTAATTTGAAAGCGTATTGATATGTTTTGTCAAGGAAAATTTTGGAAAAAATTGAATAGTGCTTATGAAATTTATTTCCAAGTCATATTTTTTTTATAAAATATCATGTAAGTTAAAGGGAAAACGTTGTTGCATTCTAATTTTAATGTAACTGACGGCCTTATGTAATAATCTGAAGGGGTACCAACAATTACGAAATTAAGACTGAAATTTTATTATTTATGTTTTTTTTTTCTTCTTAAGTTAGGCTTAGCGACGAAAACGCCAGGTCCTGAAGTTCAAGTCCTTACGCTTTCACCCCGTCCCTAGCGATATTCTCATAGAAAATCGCCCCGTCCTGAAGAAGTTAACCTCTCACAACCCTCCTTAGGGCTCGATCCCCGTAAAGTCCAATCCTAGTGGATCTCTACTCCATGAAGGGAATATCCTTGCAGAATTCCAAGTCATATTATGAATGTGTGTGCGTGCGAGCTTGCGTTTATTTATATAATACGTTTCATTTATTAAAAGGATATTATTGCAATAGTGTAATTTTAAAATAATCCAGAACACAAATATAATTTCAATAAATAAATTCAAAACTTCTAAAAAAACAGAAATTATTCCCTTCTAAAAATATGCTGCTTTTAAATTCTTTAATAGTTTTTTACGGCTTTCGTGAGCTTATTAGCAGTTATTTTTATAAGTTAAATATCTATATTCCAAGGGAAACAAATTGAACTATGTAATATACAAATAACGAAAAAACAGATTTTTAAGCGTGCTATTTTGAAAAAAAATTCCTGCTTCTTTAAAGAAGTATTTTAACTTTTTCTTTTTATAATATGTATATTTTTTTAAAAAAATACTCATCCTTATTTTTGAAAGATCGACTTCCGCATATCTAAAAAGTTTATTTAGTAATACAAATTAAAAACAAATGTTTTACTGCGTATATAGAATATAATAATCTTATATTGATGTAACCGTCCACTTTGAAATATATCATCGATGGCTGTAATTAATTCCATAACATTATATCAAATTTCTGAATGTACAACTCATTCCACTTTTCCACTACCGAGAAATCCATGAATTGGACGTTTTTGGTCAGATGCCTGCACTAATTATACACACCAACAAACATTTGCGTAATATCCCGCCAACCTGATTTCTAGCACCCGTATACACATTTCGGTGCAATATTCAATGATCAAACCCAATTCTATTAAAATAACGACGTTGTAAAATATATTGCATGGCATAAAATGGATACAGTTTTGAGTCTTTGTATCAATTTCGTGCGCTTGTTCAAATAAGTTATTTCCATAGAATGGACACATGTGTTAATATGAAATCATTTAAAAGTAATGATTTGCTTATAAACATCAACAAATAATGATATACTTCAGAAATTATACTTAATTTCACAAAATAATCATATTTCCTAACTCTTTGCCGAAAATAGATTTACTTGATTTTTAATGTAAGGCAACAACAATTACATTTCCTTAAAGATATTTTTAATTACTTTGTTTTTACGTTACTTTTGAGTATCTTGTGGAAAAATGAAGATTTGTAGTCAATTATTGGTAGTTATTAATGAAATTAATTAGTCAATTATTAATCAGTTTATTGTATGGCTACATACATATGTTGAATTTTAAAAATTAAAAAAGTGGCACGTACGTGTTATACCTTTAACCAATATTGGCAAAAAAAAAAAAAAAAACGCTGCAAAAAATGTCGCCAAATGCTGTCAGAGTTGTCATTACAGTGTTTGAAAATGCTCGGAATGTCTTTCACTATTGGCTGTGTATCTCGATATTTGGCAACGTCTTTTGATCCGACAGTTTGTTTATTTAGAAGTTTCATCTAGCGAAGATTAAAAAAATTGGGAGGAGGAGATTCTTTTTAAAGTTTATACAATTTAGGTATGTTTTTTTAAAATATTTATCACTTACGTAAGTTGCTTTATGTATCCAGAAAAATAGAGAAATAAGCATATGAATACGTAAAAAATAGAAATGCTTCAGTATTATACCGTTGACCAATTTCACCAAACGAAAAAACATCACCAATTAAAAAAAGTCACCAAATGTTGTCATCGTAATCATTACCGTATTCGACAGTGCGCTGAGAACGATTTCCAATATTGGCTGTACATGGGGCTTTTGGTGACGTCTTTTTATTGGATGATATTTGTCGACAATAAATTACGTAAGTACCAAAATAAGTAAAAGAAGTTAAATTCCGAGGATTACAATATTTCCATTTCCTTGTCTTCAACATAATTCATCTCATTGCATTTGCAATTTATATTAAAAAAGTAGTTAAAATAAATCTTTTCTTCCATACTGTCGGAAATTTAAAAATACAGTTTTTAAAAACTGCAATCTATTTTTTTCTTTTCTTTCTTTTTTTTTTTTTTGAAAATAATAGTTTTGATCTGAATTTATTTTAACCTCAAATAAGTTCATACAAATAAGTTATAAAGTATCAAGTTCCTACGGAGTGTATCTAACATTATTATAATCACTGTCACAGATTAAACAATGGATACTTGGTATATATTTAGTAAAAAAAAATGATGTTAATGGACAGCAAAGATTTAGAATCGCTTATTTGCCATTCATCTAAGATTTCAACACACATTCTTTTTTTTTTCATAATTAAATCCTAAGATAATGTACTCGTACTTCACCACAGTTGTAGAAAGGAATAAGCTACCGAATTCACCGTTAACTAGATTCAAATATAAATCAGAAACTAAGAATCAGGTTGTATCTTTTCTATTTTGCATATGTATTACATTACCTGTAACTATAAATAGTTCTTTAAGTATTTTTTCGTAACACAATTATTTCGTTCCCATTTACTAGAGTTTTGTTAATTCTAATTATATTTGCTCTTTCTTGATAAGTTTTACTCATTATTCAGATCAGTTTCCCGTAACTTTCCGAAATCGTTGTAAGTCTGTAGCACTCTTTGTATTTTTCTGGCTTTTCCGACATTTAGTTCAATGCGTAAATTTACATTTCGAACGATAAAAACTTTTCTGGTGCACATTCAAATCTTTTATTTCTTAATGATTTGCAATTATAATTAATAATGCATAATACGAAAAATTATAGTCAAAATATGAGTGAAAATTATTAATACTAAGCTTATAACTAATATATACTAAGATTTTGTAAGTGTACAATTCTTGCTTCGAGAGGCATTATGTAGACATCCGTAAACCGCTACACATTTCTGAAGCGAAGTCAGTTACTGTGTGACGGGGTTTTACCGCGACTTCTAACTAATCCTCTTGGGGAATCTTTAGGGTCTGAATGGGCATTTCAATTCAATCTTCTCAAGAAGAAAACGCAATATGCAGATTAGTGAATAGATATATAAGGGAGCTTTACCATTCGCGAGTTAGCGATATGGGAGTCATATAGAAGCGGAATAAGAGTGGTATAGGAGTCCGCAAGACGCCGGAGAATCATATAGAGGTCGGCTAGAAGCCGGAAAGTTGAATAGAAGCTGGATCAAGTCGGATAATAATAATATATGTAGAATATTAATATTAAAAGAATAGAATACGCAAGAGGAAGACATAAAGCTTGTTTGATGATCGCAGTGTGATATCGGTTAATTATAAAAGTGTAATTATTAAAAAGACCCTAGCTTGTTAAGGAATCTACTATAAATAAAGATTTGGAGTTTAATTTCTCATAAAGATAGTGAGTAGGATTTCAGGCGCTATTTTAACTTAGAAATGATAATTACGTAGTATCACTCCTGATCTGATTCATCTAGTAAGACTTGTGTTGCATTGATTAATATATATTGAGACAATAAAAAAATTAGATTTATTATGCAGAGTTCGAGTGGTCAATCATTTATTCCTACAAATCTAGGTCGCGTGGATGAAAAGATGATACCCCAGGGGCAGAGGGCATCACAACTGCACTGCGATATAAAGATGAAATTATTTGACATCATGTAAGACTGTTACAGGAAATAATTGGACAAAATCTTATTTTTATGAACGATAATAAGAGGCTTAACACAGTCATTCTTGATGGTGACTTTCTTGACGAAGAGGGCATTTGCCGGATGGAATGGCCGAAAAATATCCTGACGTAAATCCTATCGAGCATCTTAACGATGCTTCAGGAAGAGCAATCGCTTGATGTCAATACTCTCTAAACACGTTTTAGACTTTAAAATCTGCATTTATAGAAAGGTGGGGATTATTGCCACAAGATAAATTTAACATTTTAATTTGTAGTGTGAGAGCTCATTGTGAAGCCTGTATAGCAGCAATGGGTGGTTGCATAACTCATTAGACATATATTTATTTTTATAATTATTAGACAGCGCGCTTTGACAAATCTTTGTCTAAATTGCATATTACAAGAAGTAACACCCATTTAGATTTCATTTGTTCGATTAATTATTCTCAGAGTGTGAGGAACTCATGTAGAAAATTTATTGGATATAAATAATTGCTGGCAAATATATTGCATTTTTAATGTTTACAACCTTAATTATGAACACTAATGCAGTTACAGAATGATGAAAATATAAATATGACTAAATTCAAATCTCCCAACAAGTAGGCTTTTCAAAAAATTATACAATGTGAAATCGTTTGGGATTTGTGAAAAAAAAAATAAATCTATATCTCCAAAATAGATCCCTCTCTCCGACATTTCCTCCCTGGGTCTGACGTCTACAATTTTACTTCCACGAAAAACGAATTATTCCATCTGTGAAGAGTTCAATAATATATAAACAGGGGCCGAATGAAAAGCTAACACCAGAGTGATTCTTTGGAGAGTGTCGCGTTTCTATATGAAAAATTGTTCGCCGCCAGCAAGTGAAATCTTGACGGGGGAAAGCAAACATTCTTTGTACATACACACTCCTCCAGAATCATTTTCTCAGCGTATAAAAACTATTTTCTCCGATACTTCAATATTCTATTTCTACTTACAACTTTGGAAGTTTGGTTTTGCCCATTTCAATTTATCTTGTAAAGATAGCATGGAGTAGCTGGAATCAAAGGACGTCTCTTGATAAAGGATAAACTTTGAAGAATACTGTGAAGTTTTGATTTAATTTTTTATTTGTATGTTTACTTATAGCGTCGGTTTCGATACATTCAGTAATAAATATCAAATTGAAATCGAGAGATCAATTTTTTCCCATTTGAATCATGTTATATTGGAGAGAGCATACTAGCAACGACGTGTATTTTATTTCTTGCTTCTACAACGGAGTTAATAAAATATTAATTATTAAAATTACGTAATTCTAAATTATATTTCAGAAATTATTAGAAACTATGCGAGAAAATTTCAATTCTTTAACTTAATGGACTCGATTAATCTGACGTCATAATCACATGGTGATAGGTTAAACAAAATAGCCACGTGTTTCATTCGTGTTTTATTTGACTAAGTACTTTGGTGCCATTTTCGGATTTACATCTCTCTCTATTATCATAAAACAAAATGAACTCCCCCGCAACTAAAAACACAATGCAATTTTTATTTTCATGCATTAATGATAGCCTTATAAATATTTTCTTAATTTCACGTTAATATTTCTTTATCATTCCAAAATTACAATTTGTAATTACTCGGAACAACTGTGAAGGGGCTTTATCGGCACTTTTCTAATAATCCTCTTGGGATATCTTTGGGGCAATTCTTTCCAACCAACCCAAGAAGAGAGCGTGGTTATGCAAATTAATAATTATATATATTTGAACGTTAGCATTATCGAGGAGCGCTAAGTGAAGCTAAGTGAAGAAAAGTAAAAATAAGTGAAGTGAGGTAAAGTTCTAGTGAAGTTCTAGGAGAAGAGTCTTAATGTATTCTATGAGTTCATAACTCGGTCTAGTAGTGCCAGTGAAGCTAATTAATTAGTGGGTCCGAAACCAGAAGAGTATTCCCTTAGCCGGATGAAGTTGGATCGAACAACAGATTGAATATATAAGGACCGTAGCTGTTCGCCAAGGAAATAGCGGTAAGACTATTTAATTAAGCTTTAAGACTAGAGCGGATTCTAATAATTTAGGAAATCAGCTATAAATATAGATACAGTGGTTTATTGCGCTATTTGCCATAATTATGGTTTACGTCGCATCACTCCTGATCATAAGCCTCCTAGTCTAGTGTTGTTTTATTGAATACATATTAAGATCATAAACTCTAATTTTATTATGGCAGAGTTTAGTGGTCAATCCTTCATTCCCTCAAACATAGGTCGCGTGGATGGTGATGAGATGATATCCCCATCGCGCGGGATATCAAACTGGCGCCCAACTCGGTTTGCTAATGGGCAGTTAAATTTCCCTAACCCCGAGGTAGGAGGTGCATCCGGATTCAGAGTTTTGCCTGAACTTAATTTTTCTGGGTCAGAAAATGTAGAGGAATTTTTGTAGGACATTGAGAATAATGTGATGTTTTTTTAATGTGCACATTTAAAAGGTCATCTCTTAGGTAGAGTAAATGATTGGTTCGAAATTTTTGGGTCAACTTTAGTGCAAGGGACGGCCACGGACTTCGCGCAATTGAAAGTGGCTTTAACGGAAAATTGTCCTGAGGTTCTCTCGGAATAGGATGGACTTAGAAGTAAAGTTCTACTCGGCGCACCAGAGTAGGGGTCAGGATTCGACCGACTTTATTTACGATTTGTTGAAAGTGCATGAGAAACTTGGACTTAAAATGTCAGAAGAACCATTAGTGGAGCATATATTGGCTTGACTCGAGCCTCAGGTGTAAGATTACGTGGAAGTTAGAAACCCGATCACTAAGGCTAAGTTATTACAAGTGATATCGAAGTTTGAGGAAAGGTATTCGTGCAAGAAAATGCAGGGTTCGACAATTAATGAGAATAGGGAAAGACGAGATTGGGATATGCGTCGGTTGTCTAATGACAATCGAATACAGAGAAAGGAACTAGTTTGATACTCGGGATAATGGCACCAAACAGCGCTTCTTGTTGCTGGAATGGAATCCAATATGGAGGCCTAGTGGTAATTTAATGATACGAAATAATTTTAAAGAATTGTTTTGAAGTACATTGAAATGTATTTCATATGAAGAGCATGAGAAGAGATTGAGAATAACCTAGAACTATCAATAAATATAGTGCATATCAATATAATATAATAAAAAGTAACATGCACTAATAAGCAGTATGTAATGTATTATATAAGCAGCATATAATAATCTAATAACACAATTTTAACGTTATTATATACAATATTCATATAGTGTGATTTATTAACAATTTTTTTAAATAATGATAATACTTTTTAATAGTAATTATAAAAAGGAATAATCATCGTACCGTAAAAAATAGAAATAATGCATAAGAATGCTCGTATTATACAATTATAAATAACATCATAATTATTATAAATAAATAACATAAGAATAGCTATAAATAAACAACAAAAATAATTATAAATAAAAAAATAATAATTATGAATAAATAAAATAATTATAAAAAATAACAATATTAATTATTAATAAATAACAAAATATGTAATGATATTCATAAATAAATATGAAAAGAAATAATTATAATAACGAAGATTATATGATTATTACATATAGTAATAATTGCATTTTTATATTACATTATTAACAAAATAATTACATAATATATGTTATAATTAATAATGAATAGCAATTACAAAGTTCTGAAAGCTTGCAATACAAAACTTGCATTTTGCAATTTACTTCAATGAATTTCATCGAACAAAGAACGTAAAAAAAAAGAAGCATTTTGAAAACTTAAAATAAATAAAAAAATAAACGATTTGTAGCGATAGTTAAAAGTTCAACACTTATTCTTTTAAGAAAAAAAAATTCTAGTACTCACTCATATTAGAAATATCCATATTCGAAAATAGCACAAAATAAAACAGAAGACGGAAACTATAGAACAATTACACTAAAAATTGTTAAATTTGTAATGAAATTGTCTGAAATTAATAGGATTACCGCGGGGAAAAAACAATAAAATTATTTCTAATATACGTTATCCCCATGACAACCACATCGACAGACGATAAAAGTTTAAAGGTAACCATATAATAATATTATCGCCGATCTTAGCGAACATAAACAACAACTTGGAGCTATATATATTACTCCGGATATCAAACTAGCACCAAGTGGCAAGTGGCATGTAACTTACGGAGATTGCCTGCCCCGGAACGGGGCGTACCTCCTCATCAGAATTTTAGAAAAAGGCCGAAATAGTGATTTTACTTAAAAAAAATTTTTAAAAGATATAATAAAAATGGGCAGAACAATTCTGCTGGAACGGCGACAGAGTGAATCTGTCGGCCGAAGAAACAGTCGCACCACTTTCCTGCGATCTGATTGGCCGAGGCCGTTCGTTCGCAGAGAAGTGGGCGTGGAAATGGAATTGGGTCGATCCGAAAATAAACGACCCGAGCAAAGGAGATCTTGAATTGAAATTCAAAGGATCTCATGCTAAAATAGGGGAGAAAACAAATTTTGAATAAAAATTTTAATGAACCAACTTGCACTCTTGCCGGGATAAAGGGGGGTGGGGGTAGGACAATAAGATAGAAAAATGAACATCGGTTTTATAGGAAAAATAAATGACGCAATGAAGTCATATATGTGATACAATCATGAGTAATAATTGATAGATGTAGATATGGAATGTCCAGTTCTCAAAAATAAAAGCGGTCGCACCATATACACTGGTGTGCAAAAATTAAGGACGAGACGGTTTTTTCAATATAACTTTGTACAAAAGCTTTCCAAATCAACACATTTAATACCGTAAGATCCCCAATACGTAAGGACATGTGTAATATGTAAGCAACACTTACTAAAAGAGAAATCAGAGGGATAAAAAGAAGCTTGATTGAAAAAGTAGCATGGAGCGCAATGCGACTGAAGGCCGAAACATCCCTGTGATGGTGTCCAGCAAGAAACATCCGGTCTTTAGTAGGGGATGTGATCTCCCCTGACTGCTAGGCAGGTTTCACAGCGCCTGCCCATGCTGAGAATGAGGGTGTCAATGAGTTGTTGAGGCATTGCTGCCCATTCGTCTCGCAGCGCCAATCGAAGCTCCCGAATCGTTCCTGGTGGTAAGGTACGAGCTGTCAAGCGTCTGCCTAGAAAATCTCATACATGCTCGATGGGATTGAGATCCGAGATCGTGACGGCCATTCCATACGTTCAATATCCTCATTCTCTAAGAGCTGTTCGGAAGCTACTGTGCGATGACATGGTGCATTGTCGTCCATGAAAAGGAACTGCAGACCCATAGCGCCTCTAAAAAGACGCACATATGGAAGAAGAATCTCGTTACAATAACGGGTCCCGTTGACTGAACCTGCGTCGAAGATGTGAAGGTCTGTACGACTACCAAGCATGATGCCTCCCCAAACGAGAACACCGCGACCTCCCTACCTGTCCCTTTCAATGATGTTCGAGGGATGATTGCGGCTTCCCCGCTCTCTCCAGATGAGTATGCGATGAGAATCGTTACTCAAACTGAATCTGCTCTCATCTGTAAAGAGTACTCGTCCCCATTCATTGTCTCTCCAATTCCGGTGTTCCCGGCACCACAGAGAACGCCTTCTCCGATGGGCAGGCGTTAAAAATACACACCGTACAGGGCGTCGTGCAAACAGACCACCACCGTGCAGTCTTCTGGCCACGGTAAAACGCGATATCGGTCGTCCAGTTGCCTGTGTCGTGTGTCTGGCGATTTCTCCCGCTGTCTGTCGCCTGTTTCTTCTGGCCTGTAAGACAATGTACCGGTCATCTGCGGGTGTGGTTCCTCGTGGACGACCACTACTGAACCCCCGGATAGCTGTTCCTGTAGTTTGAAATTGTCTCCAAAGTCGTGAAACGATGCTGTGAGCAATTCCGAACTCTGCAGCCACACTTGTCACACTGCGGCCTACCTCCATCTTCCCAATGATTCGACCTCGGGTAAAACCATCCAGATGTGGTCTAACAGATTGATTATTCGCCATTTCTCGCTGAGGCAGCAACTCGGTGTGATTTTAACTGCTATACGGCGTGCAATCTCTTTGCCAGAAATATTGATCTTACACCGACAACATGCTTTATACTACTCAGACCCTCCCCCATTACGTCTACCTGCATATCTGCGCATGTGCTACCGTACATCACCTTACTTAATCTTCTGATTGGTCTTTCTGTCCGCTCTGCCTCTTCGTTCAGCTGATATGCTAATTTTCGACTTCGTCCTTAATTTTTGCACACCAGTGTATATTACTCCGGATATCAAACTAGCAACCTAAATATAACAAATTTCGACTTTATCTTTAAAATATTTTATTCTTTAATTTTATTACCTAATTTAAGCGCTAATTGGATAAAATCCACATTTAATTTAACCAATGGAGAGAGAGAGAGAGAACCCTAGATTTTCTCTTGCATTTTTTTCAAGTACCGCCTTCTTTAGAACAACCATTAAATTGTATTGCTCAAATTCAAATGTATCCTCTGATTGGATTAAAGTCTCAGTAAATTTAACCGATGTATCAATAGTTAATCATTTCTATTTAAAATACCACCTTCTTTCAATAATTTAATTTTATTGCTGTAATTAGTCAACAAAGCGTTAGTGGGAGGTAAGTCACATTTATTTTATTCAATATCATGTTTTTGATTTTAATTTTTAAAGTTCTGCTTATTTTACTTAATTTAATTTTATTGCTCAGATTCTGATGACAGATCTGATAGGATGTAAGTTATAACTAATTTAACTAATTAATGATAGTTATATCTTTACATTAAAAAATGAATTCCAGCCTCTTTAAGGGATTTATTAATTTTATTGCTGAAATTGTACAGCAAATCGTTTATTGGATGTAAATCCTATTATTAGTACCGCCTGTTTTATTCAGTTAAGTTTAATTGCTCCGATTCTAGTGAAAGCTCTGATTGGAAGGAAGTTTCGATAAATTTAACCAATGTTATCATTTTTTGCCTCTATTTTTTTTAGGTACCGCCTTCTCTCAGACGATCTTACAATTTCATTGGAAAGATTCAAATCAAAATTCTCATTGGATGTAAGGCACACTTATTTTAATTAATATTGTCTTAGACTTTTTTTTTCATGCACCGCCTACTCTACAGCATTAATTTAACTGTATTGGTCTGTTCTATTGAAAGTGCTGATTTGATACGTGATACAAATAATTTAACCACTGTAACCATAGTTTGATTTTCAAACTTTAAGTGATGCCTTCTTTCAAGGAGTTACTATAATGAAAGTCATTTAAAATGCGCCGTCATGTATCCATCGCATTTTGAAAATAATAATTATATGATACATACATCTGTTGAAATAACATATAAAATTTTATAATATTGGAGACCGTAAATTTTTTATAACACTCACAAACCTCTTACGCAAAAATCCATTTTAAAAGTTTGAAGGATGTAGAGAACCACAAGTAAAACAGCTGAAAAACAAAAGCTCCCAAAAGAACTTCTAACTAAAAGCAAAAATTTTATTTACAGAAAATATTTACTCAAGAAACAACTTTCAGCGGAACCCCCTATTGCTCTTGAAATGCGTTAACCCAAGAAAATTAAAGATTTGCTTGAGCACTAATCATATGAGGATTTTGTTTTAAGGTTCTTCGCGTTATATTTACCTTTTAAGTTAATGAGACTTTTCAGGTAATTTTCTTTTTTAGCACGAAAGAACAACCAAATTCTTATTCCTTGAAGGTAATTTACTTTAAATATAACATGCATTGTACTTACATTATTGACTAGTCACCCATCCGGTATGGTAGTTAGCAACGCTAAATGTTGTGCCGTAAGACCTGGGTGCGAATCACAGAGAAGGCATCGGGGTTTTTAAATGCATAGTACATTTGCGGTATGGAGATACACTAAATAGCCGTTGAGCTGCAAAGTCCTCTCATGGTTTGGTGAAAGAGGAAGAGAGGTGGATGTCCCCTTGTGACAAATCTATACGGAACTTTATCACTAACCTTCTGAGACGTCTTTTTTAGGGAAATTTAATTCCCCTTTCTATTTCCAATCAGCTCCAAAAAGAGGACAGGGATTCCTTATTATATATGCAGATTAGATAAAGTATTTAAGTCAAACGGAATAGTAAAGTAAAAAAGCAGTAGAAGAGAGAGATTGAAGCAGGAAGGTATAATAGTGAAGTTAAAGATTTATTATTGAAGATTTCTAGGTGGATAAATTAATCTCAAGAGAAGAGCTGAGCTGCAGTGTGGTATATAAATATTGATTTATATTTAAAGTCTCTCATTAAAGCTTTATATTAAGAGTGAGATTAAAGTTAAATGTTCAATAAGAATATTATTGAGTGTAATTCTGGGATCTCTTATTGCGGTAATCTCTGCGTGATCGATATTCTAATTGTTAATTAATTGGATCATTAAATATTTAAGTTAATATAAAGAAAAGTCCCTTTTAAACCTCATATATCTTTTTTAAATTATTTGTTATTAAAAGTCTTTGATTCTATTTGGGAAAAATAACCAAATAAAGAAAGTTATTCTTTAAAATGGCTACTGGTTCTTCTTGGACACAAAATCATTCTCGTTCTCAAAGTGAGATCCAAGGGGATCTTCACACCCTGCCACCCCCAAGGTGTTCTCCTTCAAAATTTGTGACGAACCAAGATAAAAAAAATCGTACTGTCACCTGCATGGTGCTCACGGCTACGGATAACGACAAACGAACACCTAGCCCCTTGTCATGATGAATTTTGTAGGATTAGATCTAACACAGTCGAGATCAGGTGGCGTAAGAAACAACATTATTAAGCATATGATGGTTGATTGGGATACGTTTAATGAAAGGAAATTTGTTTCTCAAACTTTTATTAGTTTGATTCTATTTAAATAGAAATATGTCCAAGTATTTCATTGATTGATGGATTGTTATCGGATATTTTGAAGGTATACCGTACCTGTTTACGACAGTCCTCGGTCAATTGATGAGAATGACACCTGAACTGGTACCTCATTCTCCAACTTCCTCATTACGGGGACCCGCGAGGAAAAATGTGTATGAGTTACTCCGTGATTCCATATAACGTTGGTCACATTTTATTGGCGATGGCCATTCTATTACCACAGCCCCTTTGTGACAGGTCTTATTTGAGTCCTTTCACTAGTCCTGTTAAAGAGTATTTCTCTAATACTTTTTTAACAGTTGTTTGAGTTTAAAACCGCATTCCGTAACTTGATTTTATGCTGGTTTTAGTGAAATATAATCCCTAGCAATGTGAGTGTTAGAGTTAGTTCTCACGCTGTTATCAAAGTAAAATTAGAAAATGCCTTTCGGATGCCTTAGTGAAAGAAAGAAGTTTTAGGCTTGAATGTAGTTAACCCGTGAGAAATCTGACGAGTGCTCTTCTGTCGGATCAAATTGAGATAAGTGTTGAATTATTTGTCTTACGAATTTAAAATGGTTATCCAATTTGATTGATCCCTTGGTTTATAATCTTAATTGACAGTAAATTGATCGAAAAAAAGGAAATTGGTTATTTTTTAACAATGTCTGTTGATTTGGTGTTTCAAACTTCACCTACTGTTTCAAGGTTGTGACACCTTACGATGTAAAAGCCATTGTTTTAAGGAAATATTCAAATAATGTAGATTATACCATAGTTCGCTATCAGTTTTTCTGTTTTCAACTGTCTACAGCGATATATAGTAGACGGTAATATACTTTTAGGTCACATAATCCCAGAGGACGAATAGAGGCTTCACTACCCCACACACATAATGAAAAGATCTAATGAGTAATGGTCTCGTAAAAAACCTTAAACGACTTTCAGTTGTAAAAGATCTGGCAATTGTGTTATTTGACAGAGAATGTGTTGTTTATATCGAAAAATGTATACAATGTGTACATAAATATTTATTCAAGTACAACTTCATTTTTGATTTGCTTCTTTTTAAAACTATCTTAATAATCCATAATTAATTTTCATCCATCCCTCCTTAAATTAAATTCGTGCAGACGATTTGAATCAGTTTACTAATAATATACAACACGATGACTTCGCGCACGCGCGACTCCTACAGAATCATAACATCTACAAACATATCACAGCTAAGAACTCATCATTACAAGTGCATGAAAATTTTTCCTCATGAAACAAGAACCAACATACAGTGTAAATACTGACGAAAATCTTAACCTTCACACCAAAACATATATCCGAGTGCCCACCCAGCGTTTATCCAAAGAGCACTATAACTCGGACTAACTGTACTTATGTACCTCCTATAGGAGTTGATTCATAGCAATGTTACACAACCTTTTTATCACCACTGACCGGTCAAAGTTTGTTAATTATACCGCTGCCCGCTGAGTGGTAGGGCGTAGATTGTATATATCTTAGACTGTTTTGATTTAATAATTTTAATTTAATTGTATTTACTTGCGACCAGAGTAAAATATAGCTAGGCCAAAAAATGAATATAAAGTGATTTAACAAGGAATATAAAGTGATTTTCATAAAAAGTACTTCACATCCAAGAAAAATATACCACAGTAAATAAAAGGTAAATAATTTAATATTTCTTGCGTGCACCGGTATAGTTTGATCCACGGACCGGGGGTTGGAAGCCACTGATTTATAGCACACGAAGACAGCCTCATTTGTTGCCACTTTTGGTAGAAACTAGGGGGCGGGGCACAACTATAGTATTATAGCCATTCCATAACGCTTGTTAAAAAATATACAATCATATTATTTCTCGATATATTTAATTTTTATTTCAAACGTTAGATCAGTAATAATAGCACCAATAAGAATCATTTCAGCATAATATCCCAAATTATTTTAGATACTTTATACCTTAAGCCGGCGTTTCTCAAACTGTGGGGCACGCCTCTCTGGAGGAACGTGATATCTCTACAAGGGCAGCGCGAGCATAGTGAAAAGTCGAAAACAAAAGATTATTCGAAATATTGTTAATTTACTGAAATCAAACAAACAAAATATAATCTGACATTATATATATATATATATATATATATATATATATATATATATATATATATTACACTCTTATAATACACTTATAAAAATGAATCAGTACTGCGCAAAATATTTTATATAATTAATTTAACTATACTAAGAACAAGTTTAATAATTACCAGCGACTCCATGGGCTTGTTACATATATATAATTTGATATATTTTATAACTAATTAATTTAATACTAAAGCAACCATTTTTTTTACTGAGTTCTTTTTTCTATATTTGGCGAATATCAGAAATTAACACTTACCTTGATAATTTGTAGGGTTTAAAATTAATTGTATGGTTTATAATTAAGATCGCCTATTGTAGCTTTAGCGTCAAATTACATTATTATTGCATTCAGTACATTTAACTACCGATCCCTTAAAAGTTACGAAAAGGGGGTGCCAGTATTGAAAGTTTGGATTCGCTCTCCAATTTCACCATTTTCCATGTAGGCTCGTGTATGTGAGGCATTGAGGGGATGAAAAGGAATAAATAAGTAAAACCTTCTCTGAAATGTTAATCCTTCGAAAACACTGTCAAGATACTTTTATTGCATTTCAATGTCATCGGAATCATTTTATAGATAGCAAAGCACAGAGAAGATCGTATTTTGGATAAACGTATATATACGTCCAGTGCATTTAATGTTTTGGTCGAGAGAGACGATTATACTCGCTGATGGCACTTAAAAGGTTAAAGCAGTGTTTCTCAAACTGTGGGGCGCGCTTCCATAAGGGGCGTGATAATCCTACAAGGGAGGTGCGAACATCTACACTATTAAAATTCGTAGGTAAATAAACGTATATATGCAGCTATCTGTAGGACCCTATCTTCTCACAAACCACACGACGCAGAAACCCGCCAAAGTTACCAAAACAACGGTAATGATCCGATGAATCCATATTCTAATTATATAAAAATATTAGTTATTCTAATAATTAGATATTATATTATTAGATATTCTTAATTAGATATTCTAATTAGTTAAAAATATATTAATTAAAACCATAATAAACATAATTAGTGCCGTTTTCCCCTTCCAGGGACCAAGTTCAAAATCTCGGAACTTCTTTATTTTTCAGACGTTTTTAAAACGCGATCTAATTTGTTTCATGCGACTCAGACCAAAAAATAATTACACAATCAGAAATATCATTTACTTCGCCACGATACAGTACAATTTAATTTACAAAAAAATTATATTTTCTATTATTTACGATTTTTTTTAAAATGAGTCAAAATCGATACGTTTTTATGAGTATGATTTTTAAATCGTCCCGCTTGCATTTTCTTTCGCGTTAATGAAAAAATATTTTACACTAAATAACTGCATGCTTTTCTCTTTTAGAATCAGACATTTAAAAAATTAAATGTCAAAAAATATTTTTTTTTACGATTTTTCAAAAAAAAAATGCTCCAACTTTAATTTAAATAACCTTTTTATTTATAAAAATAATCTCACGAAACTTTTTTTCCGTGTGTAGAACAATATTGTCCGTAATCTGTACAAAGATTGATTAAGTATCTTAAAAATTACGGTTTTTAAAAAAAAAATTCGTTTTTTTCTTCCTTTTTGCGAGAAACATTTAAGCATTATTTTTGTTACATCTTTTGTTTGAAAATGACCATTGTTTGCCATCGATATATGAAGTTTGAAGGCATTAATTAAAAAATGTCGGAAAAAATATTTAAAATTTAACAAATAACGCAATGCGAAATTGAAAATATCTTCCTTTCATTTTAAATGTCTTTTCACTACTTTTCTCCGCAGGAACAGCAGCGTGTTTGTTTAACGCGCTTCTTTATAAATGGTAGTTTCCAGGTTCGAAACTGCAGCATCACTTAGTATTTTTTTTATTTTTAAGAAACACTCAATTTTATTCCCGCATTTACCAGGTGTATGCATATTAAATGAGACGATTGCTATCAGATGTTGCCACGCATATATGCAAACAATACGAAACCGTGACACGTGATTTGTTTTATAGTTTGAGCTTTGATACTCATGTTTACTTTACATTTGGACGAGTTTCAGCGTGCATTGTATTTTTTTTACTGTGTTGAAAATGTCGAATTTTATGCCTTCCGACCACGATTTGCGGACAGCATTAATTTTTCGTTACCATCTAAAAAAAATTCTGCCGAATCCCATCAAATGTTTGTAGAAGCATACGGTGGCAATGCTGCTCTGAGACTTGCGCAGTGCTACAGGTGGTTTGAAAATTTTCAAAATGGTGATTTCGATGTGAGAAACAAGGAGCGTGGTATACCAGCAAAAAATTTTGAAGATGCTGAATTGCAAGCATTACTCGATGAAGATGATGGC
The DNA here is from genome assembly GCA_019973935.1 of Trichonephila clavipes. NCBI lineage: Eukaryota > Metazoa > Arthropoda > Arachnida > Araneae > Nephilidae > Trichonephila > Trichonephila clavipes. The sequence continues at coordinate 49,286 of BMAU01014839.1, forward strand.
CAAACGCAAGAACATCTTGCAGAACAATTGAACGTTGACCAGAGCACTGTTTCCCGTCGTTTCAAAGCAATGAGCAAGATAATAAAGGTCCGTAGCTGGGTACCACACGAGCTAACAGACCGTCGAAAGGAAAACCAAAAAAATCATGTGTGAAATGTTGCTTGCCCGCTACAAACGCAAGTCATATCTCCATCGTATTGTGACTGGCGATGAAAAATGGATTTATTTTGACAATCCCAAGCGTAATCGATCATATGTTAACCCCGGACAGCCGTCTGATTCGACTGCAAACCCGAACAGCTTCGGCCGCAAGACACTGTTGTGTATTTTCTGGAATCAGGAAAGACCAATCTATATATATAATGAGCTTCTCAAACTCGGCGAAACCATTAATACCGATCACTACAAGCAGCAATTACTTAATTCGAAAGAGTTTATACTCGAAAAACACGAGCAATCCAAGAAACGGCAGCACAATGTGATTTTGCTTGAGGACAACGCACCTAGCCACCGTGCTAAGCCGACCAAGGTCATCGTTAAGGCGCTCGGCTGGGAGCTCTTGGCTCATGCGGCTTATTCGCCAGACTTGGCTCCTTCCGATTACCACCTATTTTCATCATTGGGACACGCATTGGCTGACTAGCGCTTCATTTCTTGCGAAAACGTCAAATATTGGCTTGATGACTGGCTGGCCTCAAAAGACCGATCATTTTTTTTTTGGCGTGGTATTCAGAAATTGCCCGAAAGATGGGGAAAATATATAGCTAGCGATGGCTATTATTTTGAATAAAGAAATATTAACAGTTTTTGCAAATTTATTGCGCTTTTTTTAAAAAACAATCGTCTCATTTCATTTGCATACATCTTCACCAGCATTTTTTTTTTTTTTTTTTTTTTTTTTGCAAAAAAGAATACTTTACATAATTTAAGATTTTTTGTAAAATGAATCAATATCGATGCTTTTTTATGAAAATTATTTTTAAAAAAGCTCATTCTTTGTTCTTTTAGAGTTACTGATTTAAAAAGTAAAATACCGATAACTCTGTTTCTTACGAATTTTTAAAAATATTCAAAAATTTTAAATATTTAATGACTACTTATCAAATTTAAAATTTTCTTACCTTCTTCATTTATAAAAATAATTGTATGAAACTTTTCCCGTGTATCGAACATTTCAAAAAATGCTCACAATTTTAATTCAATATTTAATACAGTTTTTCGTTTCTTTTTTCCTTTTTGTGAGAAATACTTTAGCTTTATTTTTGTTTCATTTTTTGTTTAAAAATTACTGCTATTTTCAATCGATATATGAAGTTCGAAGGCATTAACTTAAAAATGAAGGCCCCCCCCCAAAATGAAAACTTTAACAAATAAAGCATTTTTACAATAGGAATAACTCTTCCTTTTATTTTGAAGATCTTTTCACTTCTTTTTCCCGGCGATTTCACGGCGTGATTGTTTAACGAGCTTCATTACTAATTGTTGGACCCGGGTTCGATTTTGTAATTATAAAAATTTCTACTGTTTTCAACATACAACTATTTTTTAAAAGGTACAAAGAGTGAATGCATATTAAAGTCCCACTGTTCACTTCCTCGGTAGCTCTGATCGCGAGAGGGGAAAGGGAATTTCCTTGACAATATGTTATGCATTTAAAAATTTTCGTGCAACGCCGGGGGGAAATAAACCTGTCTGTCAAAGAAAAGAAGCGATAAAATTTTGAAACAGAATTTTAAGTTATAAACTCGGTAAAAGACTGTAACGCCGGGCTAAGCGGGGTTGGGGGATGGGAATGGAAGTCAGTAGGAAAAGAGAATTAGAAGTGCTGATATTGTGAAGGAAAGGGAAAATTTATAAAAGTAGAGATAGCCCGCGCAACGCCGGTTCATGCAGATTAAAAAAAAGATTAAAATATTATAGTATAATATTAGTTATTATATAGTTATAAATGTACAAGTACTACAATGTGTATTTGATCAATAATTCATCAATACTAAGTATAATAATTACTGATGATCGCATGAGCTTGTCAAAATTATATGCAAAATTTGATACTTATCTTGATAATATGTAAGGTTTAGAATTATAAACGTATTGCAGAATATTAGAGTTAAGTACTTTATTATGGAATTCAGTACATTATTATTGTATGGTGGTGGGGGGGGTGCTATGAAAACTGTGATTGAAAATTGGGTCGCAAGCATCCAATTTTGAGAAGCAATGGGTTAAATTTGCATGACAGCTTTTGCGTCAGAGTATAGTATTATTGAATTCAATGCATTGCTATTGTATATAGGGGGCGTGATGAAATTTATGATTAAAAATTGGTTCAAAATTATTGAAAGATTGGGAAGCCCTGCTTTAAGCAAAAGGAAAAATATCCAAGATATGCAACAAAAAAACTGAATTATTAATATTTATTTAAAAAATGACCAACTTTTATTTTAAATAATGGATAGTTAAAAAAGCAATATTCAACAAAAGTATATATTAAAGTTCAGCAAGTAACGATAATGATTATTAATATAGTTTGTATGCTAATAAATGATAATACGATGTGACATTTTTCCTCTTTAGATTTTCAACTAACAAAAACCGTTGATAAAGATATATTTATAAATGAACGTGTTCTCAAAACTCTGTTTCCCTTAAAATAATACCAAAATTTCACATTTTATTAATTATAAACGGGTCACTTTTAAACACGTTGCTAATATTCGTTTTAAATTTAATATGTATAAAAAGAAAATTCGCTTATAGTTCAGTAACTTTGAATCAACCATCTGAAAGTTTATTCAATTTTTCAAACTCTCCTTCTTAAAGAAAGGAAAACTTAAAGAGTACATAAAAAACGACAAGAACGTGAACTTCCACTCGAATTCGTATAAAAAAGACATTTTTCTTCTTTATTGCTGTGGCCAAATTTGAAAGCTTCCTAAAAAAAACTTTCACAAACAGTTACTTCAGCGTTTTTAAGTACTCGCGGCTCTATTCAGCTGAAAGAAATTATGTTAAGTGAAGAATTGCGTGACTTTTAAAATTGTAGAAGAATGTGTCCTATATAAGAGAAAATAAGTGGTTGTCCAATCATTTTCTTTAAAAAAAATATATGTATTATTTTCGAGGCACAAACTTTCGGTTCCGATTGCGATGCATTGGAGCATACATGATGCTTGAAAATACGTCCTCAAACTTAAACAGTTTAAATATGTGTTATGAATATGTATATAGATGTATAGCAAGACTGTACGTTTTAATGAGGTTTTTTTCACATAAGCAAGTCACTAAAAAGTAAAATTCATTACCTTTTTTTTCCTATCATTTATCTGTTTATAAATTTGTATAACTTAAGATTGCAGGCATATTTTAAAATTTCATCACATTAGATTTGTTTATTTTTAGGAGGCAATCTGTTTTTTTTTCTTTTAAGCATTGTAACAGAGCTTTCATAGCGATTTCAGCTAACAGTCCTCTAGGGTTCTTTGGGGCCGGAATGGCAATTCTTTTCAGCCAACTCAAGAAGAAGAACGCGGTAATGTAAATTAGAATCACATATATATTGGAAGTTAGCAGTAAAGCGGAGTCTATGCCTGGGTTTATGTTAATGTGCAGAAGTGATTGCTAGGTGGAAAGTGAAGTTGCTAAGTAGAGAGATAGCTGTAAAGTGATTTGAAATAAAGTTTAGAAGAATACTAAGTCCAAGAATTAACCTAGCCGTACCAGTACATACGAACCAAAAGTAGGTACGAGACCAAAAGGAACACTGTCGGATAAAACTACTTCAGACGTGCTAAAGACGCATATGTTTACCGATGATATAGCGGTAAGTGAATTTATATAAGCTATAAGGAAAGTGTGTATATTAGTGATATAGGAATTAATAATAGGATATAAGGAGTAAGATATGTAGAAACGAAAGCTCTATTTCTTATATATATATATATATATATATATATATATATATATATATATATATATATATATATATATATATATATATATATATACCGTTTCCAAAAAGAATGTACCATTTTTCTTTTTTTTTTCTAGGTACCCAGTGTGTAAAGCTTGATGAAAATTGGTCCGAAAGCTATTGGATACTCCACATTTTGAACTATCATCCTTTCGTGTGTTCCAAAATTGTCAACATGGCGTTCACCTGACCATAGAAGACATTTTGTGCAGTGGAATACGCAAAAACAATGTCTGTTGTCACAGTTAAACGCAAATTTCGGTGACAATTTGGGATCGATCCACCAGACAAGAACTCAATTAAACGTTGGTATACTCAACTCAAGGATACAGGTTGCCTGTGCAAAGGCAAAAGCATCAAATGACCGCGTTCGGACAATCTTTTTCGGACACGGTGTGCACACTTAAGATTGAAAATATATAATTCAGATTTTGGAAACATAGAAAAAGTGATACTGCGGTATTACAAGCGATACAGACTTCGTACAACTATTAAACTAACATAAAATTTGGGTTTGACCAGTTATATGGCTAGACACAACCTTCCCTCTTTTTGTTTGTAATACCGAATGAAATCCTATTAACCCTTTGACGGTTAGGGAAATGAGCAGTTTTCGTTTAGTTAATTCGCGCAGTATTACGAGTAAGCAGTAGTCGAAAGTGGCAGCTGTTTTCCCCGCTGTACTTCCGAAAATGTCACCCTTCTACGGTGATGCCGTAGATAGCTCGCCTCATGCATTTTAAAGGTTTCTTAAAGTATTTGTAGTACACAAATAACAGTTTTTACGTACTTTAAAATAATGAATAAATGATAATTATTAAATAGTGTAAATTATAAATGATTATAATCAATACATAAATAACAATATAGTTAATTATAAATATAAGACAAATATTAAATTGAAAGGACTAAATAAAAACATCTAATGAAAACTTTATTAAGAATTTAAATATAGTAATTACCTAAAAATCTTTTTGTGTGTGATATACTTTAAAACATGGAATTGCACATAATGGGGCATTACAGTCTTTGCAATAAGTACGTGTTTCACGGCGAATTCTTTTTCCATTGGCATCATTTTTGCTGCAACATACCACACAGCGTCTAGTAGGTTCTTTCTTTTTTTCTGTAGCTGGAATATAGTCAAGAAAGTGGCGTGCTGACAATCTTAAAGTATTCGAAACTGTTTCAGCAGGTTTTAATTTAAAATGTCTGTGAGTGTGATATTTTTCAACAATTCTTTCAGCTAGTTCAATTCTGAATTCCAAATTTGATTTTTTATTGCCTTTTTTTTTTCCACAGCTGAAAAGCATTAAAAATTGTTACATCCAATAAATAACGAAATATTTTCTTGTAATATTTCCTTTGACGAGATCGAGTTAGGTCATAGTATCCAATTTGATTGGAGAGTCACAATTTAATTGGAAATTAGGTACTTAAATCTTGGAGTATTATGAAACTTATTTTAATAATAAAAAGGTATGTGATAGTGTTTTACATATTCTTTTTCTGAAAAAGTTAAATGTAAAAAAGTTTCCATTTTTTAAGAAGGAAAAAAAATTGAGGAATCCTAAAAAAAAGCATTTTTTCCCTTACTTTTTTTTTTCAAAAATGTATTCATGTTATAAGAAAAGTTTTAAAAATGTGGTATCCGTGTCATTTAATAAAAAATGTGATAAGCTTAAAAATAAATGCATTCACAACACTCCCATACAAATATGGAAACAGTTCAAATTATTTAAAAATACGCCACAAAATAAAAAGCTTTTTTTCCATAAGACATACATTTAGTGTAATGAATGATGTTTGTAAAGACTCTATTAAAGGGCCATACATTCAAATGTAATATTATTTGCTTTAAAGTATCAAAATAGTAATACTTTCAATTTTGTATAGATCGTTTAAATTATTTCGCAAAAATTTGCTCTAAATTTTTCTTTCAGTTTGTCACAGTAACTTTATAATGGGTTCAAAATATACAAAAGGAAGGAATTCTACAATGTATTTCAATACTTTTTTTTTAAAAAATGTTTATTTAAATAAAAACAAACGTATTTTATTCATAAAACTGTATTAGTTTTAGGTCTCTTCACTTCGTGTTGATATTCTGCCTCAATAAGTACTAAATTTTAATACTATACGCCACGGTGTTTTTCAATACTTTGCCATTTATTATGAGTGTGAAGCAGTGTTTCTCAAAGTTTCAATATTCGCGACCCAATATTCAATCATAATTTTCATCACGCCCCCCTCATACGTTAGCAATGTATTGAATTTAATAATACTATACTTTGACGTTAAAGCTACAATACGACTTTAACCTCTTAAGTGCCACTGGTGTATATCAACTTCTTGCTCATCCAAAGCATTAATTTCCCCGGACGTATATATATACGTCTTTCTGAAGTACGATCTTTACTGTGCGCTGCTATAAATAAAATTATTCCAAAAGCTTCAGAATGCAAAAAGGACCTTGGCAGTGCGTGAGAAATAATTACTTATTTCAGATTATTTTCTTCTTTATTCCTGGACCCCCCATCAATACATCGCATACGCGCGCCTACGTTGAAAACGGTTAGCATTGGGAAGCGAATCGCGTAACTTTTAATTGGCAGTTAAGGGATTAATTATAAACAGTGCAAATTGTCAAGATCAGTGTTAATCTTTGTATATAATTTTATATATGACAAGCCCATGGGGTCAATGGTAATTATTAAACTTGTTCTTAACTTCGCACTGTTAAATTAATTATAAAATACATTGTGAAGCACTGATACATTTATAAGTGTAATATATCAGTGTAAATGTGTATTTTATTTTTTTATTATGTCAGAATGTATTTATTAATTTACTGAATGTTAACAAACAAATTTAATTAAATGAAATTTCTTTTTTTCGACTTTTCAATATGCTCGTGCCCCCCTCGTAGAATTGTCACGGCCCCGAAGGGGGCCGCGCCCTACAGTTTGAGAAACGCGGGTGTGAAGCTAGTAACTTAAGGATGGCTGATTTATTTGGTTGTACATCAAAAATAATCTTTACTGTCCAGGTATCAGAATTCTTAAACCATAAATAAAATAAGATCTTTTATTTTTCTCTTCTCTATCCTACTTTATGAAACAACACTTTATTATCTCAAAATTTTATTCCTTGCCTTATACAATAGTGATAAGACAACTGTGATATGTTTTTCCTCGTGTGTTGATTGCACCCCAAATGATTCAGCATAGTGCATACACGTCCTTCCGGTTCTTTACCGAGAAATAATTATCTTTCCACAGATCCCGGGAATTTAGGAGCCGGGAACATTGCAATGTCCAAGGCAGCTCTTCTCTTCTATACTCATGTGAACAACTACCAAAACAAAAAAAACGATAATACATTTAAGAATCAAGTGTTTCATGGCTTTATCACACTTATACGTATTTGGAGCTAGTCCTCTTTCAAGCAACTCTTTCGAACATTTCCACCCGAGATTGCCATAGAAACTGCCTCGAATAACATTTTCATAGTGAGTTGAAAGAATTGCTCCAAATTCCAGCTAATAGGGTTCTTCATCTCCCTACGTCACTAACAAGATTTCTGTAAAGATGGCAGTCTTCGCTTCATCAAACGCATCAGAAATAGAGCATGGTATTTTAATGTCGTATAATATTTTAAACAGTATGACACTCCATTTTCGTTCAGGACGATCAACAAAAGCGCAAGCAGAATAATAGAAATAATATTGAATGTTCGTTTTCCGAAGGAAAAAGAACTCAGCGAGTAATTTTTCAAAGTAGATATATTGTGGCTGAAGTCAGAGGGTGTCGTTTTGTTTACTGTAACCCTTCACGTTCACATCTGCTCGAAAAATTTCCCGAAGCGGTTGTTTGAAAGAGGATCGAGTTATTCCAGACATGCGTGTGTGATAAGAACTTTACAAAAGGCACTTCGTGTGAATATAAACTTTAGAGAAGTCCATGATATATGTTATTTTAGAGTTAGTTTCTTTTATTTTTCCCTACCTTTTTAATACTTCAATATTATGAATTAATCAATTCCAATTCAGTGATAATGTTAGTTGATTTTATTGAGAATAGTGACCTAAATCCCTCCACAATTATCTTGGAGATAGATATTTTTTGTAACAATTGTAGTTTCGCACAAGGGGCCGACTGGATCTCATGTAGATTTCATATGCAAGAGTTTACATTTGTCGCCTGTCACTATTAAAACTCATCGACGAACAAAGTTCCCCTTCTTTCCCTTTATCTTTTCTACCTCGCAGAAATTTAAACAAAAATACTGTGTCTTTAAAGAATAATTGAAAATTAAAATTTTTTAGAATCACTAAATCAAAATCTTATGTTTGTCAAAATCAACAAAAAAGTATGCAATTAATCAAAATGTAAATTAAATTACTCTGTGTACCATTCAAAGTGATTTAAATGTCATACCATATTCAATTTATTAAAAATATGCATTCTGAAGGATTTAAGAGAAAAGTAACTTAGAAAGAAAAAAATAAGTAAAGAGGAACATGAGCTAAAATAGAAAGGAAAAACAGGATTCATATTGTAGAGCTGTATCCATTACGCGCGCGTAAAGTGATTCCTCCAAAAGTATTATTTCCTTTAAAAATATATTAATTAAATTATTTTTTTCCATTATATTACCTTAAGTATGGTAAATGTGAGATAAAACTTAACTGTAATAAAACTTAAATTTTAAATTCCATCCAATTTTATAGAAATAGATCAATTTAATAATTTTTTTTCAATGATAAAAAGTTCCTGCATTAGGACAATTTTTCAACGCAAAGTAGAATGTTGCACTATTCAAACTTTGCTGTAAAAATTAGTATTTTAACTAAATAGTTATTCAAACACTATTTGGATAAGAGCTTTAGATAGCATGTGCTGAAATTATGTTTCTTTATGTTTTGCATCCAACAATTAAGCAATTTCAATTCATTTCAATAAATATAAAACATTTAATCAATTCCGCAGGAGGATAAATTGAAACTCCACAGAGTACTTAATTATCAACAGATGCAAGTGTTTAAAAAAATAAGCGCTCAAATGCTCTAATTACGTTGGCTCATTATCTCTTTTTTTATAACACAAATACTTTTTATAAACTCGGATGGGAAACTCTCACTCGCCGCTTAAGTCTTCATTAAACAGTATAATAATGTACAAATAAATCTGAATACACGACACGCACCTCATGGAAACATATGGCATTAAAAAACAAAGTATTTCTATTTCGAATTCTTGATTACAGAAAAAACGGTAAATTTCATTATCCAATAAGTGAAATCATTGTTTGCGATTTTGGAAGGAAAAAAAGCGGGAACTACTATGAGAGATTTAAAAAAAAATTCGAAACAAAATAAAGCTAACAGTTAAATGAATAACGCAATAATTAACAAATATAATTAATTCTTAATTAAATTGCAGGACTATTATATATATATTTGATAGTATTATTTAATATTCCTCCTAATTGTCATTTTTAATTATTCAGTTAATAATCGAGAAACCTAATTGTATATTGAAGGAATAAAAAAAATGAAAATATCGTTATGGCTGTAGCTAAATTTTAACAACCTTTACAGAAACTTTAAAAGCCATTTTAGATTTCTTTTACATTCATTTAAATATATTTCATGAGCTGAAGAAGTAATTTTATATGTAAAGATAAATTTCTGAGGAATTATTCTTTCATTATCCTTAATGTTAGGGTTAGATAGAAACATAATAATTTTTTCATAAAAAAACAACAGTAAAGTTGGAAAAATGGAAAATGTGTTAATAAAAGTTTAATATATTTATGTACTTAAAACATACATTAGAATGGAACTTTAAGCCTGCATTTTGTTCTGCATCAAACCTAAAAATAAAAATCGCTGTATTTTGAAATTGTAAGTTTTTCTTCTTTTTAAAATCAATGTTCTTTAAAATAAGAAGAAAAAAAAGTACATCCATTACATATTACAATATTCGTAAGTGAGAGATAATGGTCAACTCTGTACTTTTATCGTTAAAAACAGAAATTGAAAACATCAAGCTATGCAGTTATTTCAAAATAATATCGAAAATGAAATAAGTATATATATTTCATAATTCTTTAAGTACTTATAAATGTACTTTTATTGCTTCGTTAATGTGTCTAGCGCCAATACCTGATTACTGATCAAATAAAAATATCCCTTAATTTTACTGGCTTGCATCTTTTTCCTCATCTTTCCGTCTACTTTATTGGATCACTCGCATTGGTGTTTAGATTCTTGTATAAATTTTCCAAAGTTTTTGTAATTTTTACTAGGTTAGAGCAGTGTTTCTCAAACTTTCAATACTGGCGACCCAATATTCAAACATAATTTTCATCGCGCCTCTTTTCCATACAATAACAATGTATTAAATTCAATAATACTATACTTTGATGCTAAATCTACAATGCGACTGTAACCTTAATTTTGTCATTTGCCCCGTACGTGTATATACACTGCTGGACAATCGCTAAGGACGGATAACACTATCATCCATAGCAACCACAAAATGAAAGGAAGCAAAATGTGGAAAATTAGAATAAGTGCGGGATATTAGTAAGAAGAAGAAGTATGAGTATGCGAATTTTTTCCACGTCTGTTCATCACGTGATAGCGTTCATAAGAGCTTTAAAGGTTTTGACGCGTGTGGACAGTTGTTGTTTCAAGTCAAAGTTTTACGGGAAAGATTTAATAGACGAACCTAAAAATGTCTTCCCGAAATCACATAGATGATTTTATGCGTGGCCGAATTATTGGAAAGATCGAAGAAGGGCGAAAAATAACAGGTGTTGCCAGGAGTTCGACATCGAGCGTTGTTTCACGGCTGTGGAAGTCATTTAAAACTACTGGAATGTGTAGTAGTCGGCACGGGGGGAGGTCGTGTTAGAAGTACGACGCCTGCAGAAGACAGATATATCGTCCTATCAGCAAAAAGGAACAGGCGCACCACAGCTCAGCAGGTGGCAAATCAGTTTCTTGCTGCCTCAGGAAAGCAGAATTCCCGAAAACTGTTGCCAGACGTTTGAGGGGGAGGAGGACTATACGCACGCAGACCTGTTGTGTGTGTCCCATTGACCAGACAGCACCATACTGCCCGTTTGCAATGGTGTCGTGAGCATCACAATTGACTGACCAGGACTGGGCATGCGTACTATTTTCAGATGAGAGTAGGTTCAGTCTGTCATCGGATTGTAGACGCCAACTGATCTGGCGCGAGAGTGGTACTGCTTATCGTCCAGAAAATATCCAGGAAAAGGACCGATATCCGACATGCAGTATCATGGTGGGGGCCGTCATCATGATCAATGGCTTCACGCGCCTACATGTGGTTGCGAATGGGACTATGACGGGCCAACGATACATTGATGTTCTACTTCCTCATGTTCGTCTTTTTCCGTGGTGCTGTCGGCGATAAATTTGTTTTTATGGACGACAACGCAACATGTTATCGAACACTCGCTGTTCAGGATTGTCTAGACAGCGAGGGTATTCAACGTCTCGTATGGCCAGCGCGTTCTCCAGATCTAAACCCCATTGAAAATGTGGGATGCTTTGGAGAGGCAAGTTGCTGGTCGAAACTATCATCCGACACACAAGAACACCCTCATCCGTGCACTCACAGAGGAATGGGGTAAATTGCCTCAACAGCTGCTGGATAATGTTGTGCAAAGTATGGTACGACGTGTGGAATGTTGCATCACACTCCACGGTGGACATATCCCGTACTGATACCTTTCTTTAAGGTGCCTGCTGACTTTTAGATGCATTGTTCCATTTCTCCGTACGCAGATCAAATGAACATTTTTTTTCTTTCAGATGTTTCACAGCTTTTGTACTTTCCAGAACAATAAATAATCTTTATTCTAATGTCTGAACAGTGTGGCAACTATATTTTATTCTACTAGGCCTCATGTCTCGCTTAATGTTATGCTACATAGCAATTTGTGATCCGTTAGCAATTGTCCAGCAGTGTACTTCTTTCCAAAGTACAATCTTTTCTGTGTGAACTGCTATCCATAAAAAATTATTCTGAAGGCATTTGGAATGCAATAACAAGATGTTGACAATGTTTGCGAAGGATTTACTTATTTCGAATGGAGAAAACAGCAAGCAATGATTTTTGATCATTAACTTCTTTTCTACTCCCCCCCCCCTCTCAAACACCACATACGCTTGCCACGTGTTATCCGGTGGCATGGGGGACTGAGTTACGCAATTTTTTATTGGCATTTTAGAGACTTATCATAAACCGTACAAATTATTAAGATGAGTGTTAAATTCTGCATATAATTTTATATATGACAAGACCATGGGGTCACTGGTAGTTATTAAATTTGTTCTTAACTTATTATTGTTATAAATTAAACATAAAATGCATTGCGTAATAATATATTTATAAGTATATTATATCAAGGTAAAAGAATGTGTAATTTATTTTTATTATGTCAGAATTTTATTTGTTTACTTTTACAGTAAATTAATAATTTTTTAAAACTAATGTTTTGTTTCCGATTTTTCAATATGCTCGCGCCCCCTCATAGGGTTATCACGCCCCCTGGGGGGCGTGCCCCACATTTTGAAAAACACTGGGTTAGAGAATATAAGAGTTTTCACCATTTTATTTAACGTAAAAATACAAAATTACTGTCTGAAAAATGAAGAGATTAAAAATATAAGTCAAAATTACATGACATCATTCACAAAATATTTTTACATGCACTGTATACATTTTTTTGAAAAAAAAGCAACATTAAATACGCCATACTTATACTAAAATATTCTAAAGCTTTCATACATTTTTTTTATTTATTATATTTAATAGATTAACCGATGTTTGCTTGAGTGGAGGTAGAAAAGTATGTGAATGATATAAGAATATATATACAGAATTTTCCATTACAGTGGCGTAACGAGCCCCCTGTAAAGTCAGGTTGGGGAACCCAGGCCGGATCTTATAAAGTTTACGTACTTGGTGTCAGTCAGGCTTTGATCCAACCCCCACGACCAACATGATGCATGGGTTTTCAATAAGACACTGATCCATTGCCTTAATTAGAAACAAAAAAGTACAGGTAAAATAGAGCAAAATTTCTTTGATTTAAAAAAAAACTTGAAGAGGTATTGTTATGTAAACTGAATATAAATTAAGCTGATTTAATTTAAGTAATTTACCCCTGAGTGGCAAAACAAAAATAAGCTACAGCATAGATTACTCAAAATGTTTAACAACGCATAGATAAAAAAAATAGCATGGCATCAAGACACAAAGCAAAATGTAATTCGACAAGTACTAAATAATAATTAGTACAATTGAAAATACTAATAACTCTAGAGATTAAGTCCAAGAACGCATGTTAATGCTAATGTAGTAATTGAGGTTCATTTTAGGTATTTGTACACTTCCACTGATTACCTCAAAGAAAGAAAGTGAGTTTCATATTTGGTGCAAAATTAACAGATCACAACAAAACACTTATAAAATGAGGTAAGAAAACGTCACAAAATATAATTAATTTAGTTTTTAACCCATTTACTGTCGGTTAAAATTTACGCGATTCGCACCCCTGTGTCACTCATTTAATACATGTTCGCGTATACGGTGCATTGGAGGGAAAATAAGCCGAAGAGAGCAAATTTTTCTCTGAAATCATTCGCAAACACTGTCAAGTTCATTTTATTGCATTACAAAGCCTTCGGAAAAATTTTACTTATAACAAAGCAAATAAATTAATTGTATTCCAGAAAGACGTACATATACGTCCGGGACACTCAACGCACTGGTTTAGTGGGACGGATAAATACGTCTGTGGCAGTTAAGGGTTGGGAATGTTGCTCAAGTGGACACTTACTATATTGCTCTCTTTTACTTTAACCAATAGCATACTTAACCGGGCAACACTCGCGCAAAAAAAAACGAACGAAAGCTCTCGCGCAGGGTATCTCATACCCACGGGGTGTTAAATTCTGTTTTTACAGTACCTTTTATATACAAAGGTGATAAAAGAAGAAAAGTAGGAAATACAATTTGTTTATGACACTTTTCACCCCTAAATTTAGTTTTCCAGTTCTTTTTATAAGGGCATTCAGTATTCAGTATTTTATTTAAACGCTCCTTTAATCTCGTCGCGAGTGAGCGCGATGTTTCCACTGGATCTTAAATTTCTTTTACTTTCGTAAAAGCATTGCTTGCTTGTTTCTACATTATTTAAATTCTTCTCTGCATCGAAATCCAGAACACTTCAGAAATCAACATCTGGTTCGATGTTTAGTAGGTGGTTTCTGAGTACTTAAAATAATTTGCGCATTTATCAGCGTAACGTTCAATGACATAAAAAATACTGTCATTGGCTGACGATTACATTTTCTAGCCATTGAATATGATGTGGTCATTTTATAAATGACGATAATTGCACCTTCAGTTAAATTAAGGAAGATAATATTTAAGATTTCAAACAAAAACGATGGGAATGATACTGCAGATGTATGTGTGTGTGTGTGAATCCATTCCATCACCACTATGTATAGTTGAAATTAGAAGACGATTTCAATTTTTCTTCGGTGTATATAAAGCAATTTTTGTATCTTTTTAAAACTAAACATATAGGAGTAAACTTCTCTATTCTTTAAATTCTAAAATTTTGGAATTTCTTTTATTTTCTATTATTGTTCCAGCAATAGTTGTTGTTTTTTTCAAAAATTCACCTGAAAGTCGATAAGATGTGTACCTGTTGTCTATTTTAAAATTACGCTCTTCCTAAACGTTTTGTGTCTCTACATACAAAACATTTATTTTCAACAGTTTCCCTCTTTTAAATCTGGATCGATATTAGTGGAAGAATCCTACTTACTGTTATATATACTCTTTATAATTTGATTCTTCCTCATCATCCATCAAAGACTTTCTTCATCCGAAAACAATGTTGTATTATGTATTAAATTCTGTATATATGAAATTGCTTAAACGTCACATTTCTTTATCATAACTACAATATTGTGCCACAGCAAAAGATAGATTTAAAACGTCCTCCTGCATTCAGAACTGTAACGGTGATTCATGCACAGGGTATGACAGAAGAGGCGATATCCGAAAATATATATTTAGAATCCGCCTTCAAGCTAAGGTCCCTCTATAGATATGACCTTAAAGTCAGATACATAAGAAACTATCCATTTTTCAAAAAAGGTTTAGAAGGAGCATTGTAAAAAGTTAGACGGTGGGTATAACATACCCTGTGTGAGAAGTGATTAAAATTAATACATTTTATTTTTCAGCAGTTAATTTCATGCTCTTACATTTGTATCAACATAAGAACAAATATGCAGCCTTTTTTTACATAATGGATTATTCTAAGCTTTTAAATTGTTACGAGATTCTTGCTTTTATTGTATACGAGAAAATGAATGTCATTGGGATAAAAGCGTAGGGTGCTCTTTATTAATTGCTATAATTCCTTACTAAATCTATTCCGAAATGCTGAGTTAGTATAAAAATGTACTACAAAGCACCCCCACGCTTTTACCCTAATGGCATTATAATTTTCTCGTTAATCATTTTATTCTTATATTAAGATTTTTTTTAACTTTTTAGTTCGATTCACCATAAAAGCGTGTTTTTTTTAGTTTTTTTTTTAAACTATAATTTATTTTTCATTTT
The DNA here is from genome assembly GCA_019973935.1 of Trichonephila clavipes. Lineage (NCBI taxonomy): Eukaryota > Metazoa > Arthropoda > Arachnida > Araneae > Nephilidae > Trichonephila > Trichonephila clavipes. The sequence goes on from BMAU01014839.1 coordinate 64,949, forward strand.
TTAGTTATATCTACAATAAAAGCCTGTTGTTTAGTTTTTAAATCTAACACTTATTCTTTGTTGAATTTATCTTTGAGTTTGATATTTGGAACCAGAGTTATGTGGCTGCGGGAATTAGTCTAGCTCTTCAATGGACATTACTTAATGGGTCTGAAGGGAATTTATTATCTGAGTTTACTTGGACCTCGGATGAGTTATATTTCCAAGATTCCGTCTCTATAGATACAGGTCTAACTAATAAAAGTGTGTTAAGAAGAAATATTTAATTTCAATAGTATTATTATCACATTTTAAACGCAATTATTGCGATAAGGTTAATTCGTATCATCACTTTTAAGCATATTTCTTTATCAAAATAAAAAATGTTTAGCAGTTAGAACATAAATTTATCACCTTTTAAACGTATCGCTTTATAAAAATAAAGAAATATTTAGCAGTAAGAACATAAATTATTTTTATTCGCATGCACGAGTCCTTTTTTTTTATTTCCATTTTCAAGAAAATTGTGCACCCACCGTACCCTTTTTCACATTAAGAACACTTTTTTTGTTTTATTTGTATTAACCACAAGCCTATTTGCAGTTTTAGGGTTGCACCTTAATCTTTTAGTCACTAAATTTGGAATTAGTTGCCAAATCTGGTAATGGCATATGGAATTATTCGCCAAATCTGTTAATGGCATATGGAATTATTCGCCAAATCTGAAAATGGTTTGTGCAATTAGTCAAATCTGGAAACGTTGTAATGAATTATTCGCTAAATATCGAAATCCTTAAAATCCTTATCTTTGAGGATCCAGATCAGGAAAATGAAACAAAATTATGAAATTATATTGTATTGTCATCGGTCCTTGACAAGTGTGCAAAATTTCGAATTAATCTGACCTTTTAAAAAGGTAAAAATCGAGTTCAAAGATTCCATCATATAAAAGTGAAACTTATAAAAGCGTGTTAACAAATATGAATGACACTTCGGATATGAACAAATTCTTTTACAGCAAAAAGAAGGCTCAGTGCTTAAAAACACTAATTTTGTGTTTGCGGCCCTCTTTTACAACCAAAAATATATTCTAACAATATTTTCTTCCTTAGAACGTTAAAATATCTTTTATTTCCACTATTTTCCACTTTCGAGAATAGATTATGGGACCACACCTATCTAAATACATAAGATAAAAAACAGCGTAATATTGTGTTTTTGCTAGCAAATGGCTTGCAGCGTTCGGTCTATGAATAACTTAAACATCAATCAACATTTAACCTCCTGCGATTTGGCAGACGTGTTAAAAAAAAACTTGGAATCTTCTAAAGTTACGATTCACTCTATGTCTGGAGACAACATAAATTATTCATTTATGCGACTCGAAACCTCGATATGTGTCTGGTACGTCAATATATAAACCGTTTATATGTCAGCTTGTCTATCTAAATCTGTAATGCCACATGAAGTTCGATGCAAGCTTGATATTCATGTGAAATTTCTGAGGATGTATATTTAAAAAAAGTACACCCATATTTACGAGGTATATAGTAAATTCACTCCCATCTATATGCTCATGTGCTTTTAAGTAACCAAATGCATTTATATTTTGTTATGAATAAGATTTTTTTAAAAAATGGATTACTGGGGCATTTATAACCGTATTGAATGTTTGCTTGATCAAATTTGGAAAATTCTTATATTTCTTATTAAAATCTTTTGTGTGTTTGATTTCATTCAGAATGTAGTTTTGCAATCCATTCTGCTCCAAACGTGTAATAAGAAAATATATTGACAATCCGAAATTAACATGCAAAATTTTAATAAAAATTGGTTTTATAAAAACATGTTTTTAAATAAAGTTATTAAGTATCGAAAATAATTATTAAAATATTTTTGCAAAACATAAATGTTCACTTTTTCAGACGTTGTACGTTATTACCTTGAATTGTAATAAGTAATACGCCTATGTGCTTTGTTTATTATTATAAATATGCAATTATGTATTAAATAATGTATTAATACTTGCGGGTTCGGCCCCGGCCCAAGTTGATGGATTTTCATGAGAGGAAATCGACAGCGGTCATGTCATATTATTATGTGGCACGTAAAAGGTTAATTGAGTGCCTGTTTGACTTAGGTGATCTCGGTAAATTCAAATACTTGTACAGGTTCGCATCATCAGAGCTCAGATGCCTCCCTTTTTGGGAGGAAACTGGGCGTCAAAATTACTTGTGGTGATTGGTATCCGCCTATATGGTGCCGCACTAAATAGAGATATCAGCTTCCGGGGTAGGTCTTAAGTCTGCAATGGTAAAACACCAATACGCAGCCCATTAGAAATAAAAAATGTATTAATTTTAATAAATTTAAAACTCATCTATACCAAGAAATTAAATTTAAAAACACATTTCAATTGTTTAAAGGTTTAAAGCAGTGCTTCTCAAAGTTGCAATACTCGCGACCCAATATTCCATCATTATTTTCATCACGCCGCCCCCATACAATAACAATGTACTGAATTCAATAATGCTATACTCTGACGTTAAAACTACGATACGACTTTAACCTCTTAAGCACCCCCGTGTATATAAACGTCTCGCTAAGCCAAAGCTTTTATTTCTCCAGACGTATATATACGTCTTTCCAAAGTACGATTTTTTTCTGTACAATGCTATCCGTAAAACTATTTCAAGACTTTGGAATGCAATAAAAGGGCCTTGACAATGTTTGCGAAGGATTTACATATCCCAGATTATTTTTGCTCCTTTATTCCTCTCCCTTCCCCCAATACATCCCAAACGTGTGCCTACGTGGAAAAAGGTTTGCATTTGGAAGCGAATCGCAGAACTTATGATCGGCAGTCAACGTTTAATTATTAACCGTACAGAAATTATCAAGATAAGTGTTAATTTTTGTTATAAATTATATACATGAAAAACCCATGGGGTCACAGGTAATTAATTAACTTGTTTTTAACTTATAATTGTTGAATAAATTATAAAATACATTATATGTGGCATCAGTAGCACACACAAAGATATTTCAAGGGGGGGTCCAGGATCCTGCGAAGTCCATTATTTTGGTATCATGCTCCAATCAGCCACCCAACATATTCTTTTGATTTTGTCGATTTTCGGGAACAATAACAATACAAAATTAATTATTGAACAGTAATTATTAATTAAACATCAATAACAAATACATAATTAATTTTACGTAACATATACATAGGATTATAACCAATTAAAAATAAAAATAAAGGGCTATGAGGCATGACCGACCCTTAGGACATCCCCCTTGTGGGCGCCACTATGTAGCTCTAATATATTTATAAGCGTAATATATCAGTGTAAATGTGTATTTTATTTTTTATGTCAGAATGTATTTGTTTGTTTATTTTCAGTAAATTAATATTTTTTTTAAATAATCTTTTGTTCTCGACTTTTTCAATATGCTCGCGACGCCCTTGTAGATTTGTCACGCCCCCCAGTTAGAGAAACACTGGTTTAAAGGAAGTAATCTACGAATAAAATATCTATTCATTATATATCCATGATCTTTTTTTATAGTATAAAGAAATACATTTAAGAAGTTTTAAAATTAATTAGAAAAATAAAACTGTGCATTTCAGCATTAAAATGGTTAGATGACTTTTAAGTATGAATACACACTTCATCAAGGATGCCGAATGTGCGTAATTCAAAGTAGTTACAAATCGATTAAAAAATTAGAAGTTGTCACAGATTTTATTTACGACAACGGCATACAAAGAACTCTTAAGTAAGAAAACGGAAAGTTTAAGTAAAGTCACGCTATTTTAAATATATATTTGTTAAAGTATGGAAATGTAATAACATTCATAATTTGCTGTCCACTGTATATAGTTCTCAAATGCTAATGTTTAGTATATAATAGAGCAAGTCATATAAAAAAATTAAATCAATTCCTAATTTGAATGGATGAACAGAAAGTATTTTATTAACGAGTGACAATTTGAGGATATATATATATATATATATATATATGTGTGTGTGTGTGTGTGTGTGGCATGCAGCCAAAAGCCAAGCAGTCTTCGCGCGCAGGCGCAGCTAAGTGAAACAAAAACTGAAACTATGAGAACTGAAACTGTGGAAACTTTTGAACTAGTGAAAGTAGAACAAAACTTTTAAGAGAGAGAAAGAGAAGAGAGAACGAGAGAGGTGCGCGAGCAGGCGTTACCTTCTGCATATCATCGTCAAACTTATCTGTTAAAAATAGCTACCTTTTTTAATTAATTTTTGTTAATTGTTAAAATAAAATAGAAGAAAGACAAACGTCTTGGACCCCTTGTTGTCTCCCCACAAATTATGGGGCTCGGCCGGGATCGATAAAATTTTGATTTTGAACCAAAGTCTGGACAATGAAGAAAAAGCTCCGTGAAGGAGACGCTCCGCCATTTTTGGAAACTTCGTTCAACCTGTGTAGAGGTTTGAACTCAGCATGAATACTCCGCCTGTGTAGAGGCCGGGATTTGGGAACTTCGTTCAACCTGTGTAGAGGTTTGAACTCAGCATAAATATTCCGCCTGTGTAGAGGTTGGAACTGTAGAATAAAATAACCTGTGTAGAGGTATATTTTTCATCGAACCCTAAATATTCCGCCTGTGTAGAGGTTGGAACTATCGTCGAAAATTCCGCCTGTGTAGAGGCCGGAACTACAATTTCACAAACACCTGCGAAGAGGTGTCAATTCGAACAATTTCAACTATATTACCTGCGAAGAGGTGAAATCACACACACACAGTGGAATCGAAGCTTTTCTTCAATTATTGGATACATCGTACGTGCGAGCAACAAGGGAGCTAGAAAAAAAAAGGTAGGATCTTTCCATATTTTTTCTAAAATGTATAAAAACGCTCTTAAAGAGGATCTCATAAGAGTTGTTGAGGATCTAGACGGTACTGTGGAGAGTACGGACACCATAGCTAAACAAAAGACTAAAATTGAGAACAGTAGTACATTTGAAAGTGATCCAGATTTCGTTAAAACTTTAATTAAAAACTGTATAGATGAGAGGGTATCGCGAAACGAAAGAGAGGTAACTTTAGAAAAACAGAAAAATTGAGCTCGCGAAACTTCAGTTAGCAAAATTAGAAAAGAAGTCGAACTTCAAACGGCTAAAAATGAAGCATTAAGTTTAAATCCTGCAGCTAAAGTCGAGTAAAGTAAACAGTTCGAAACTAACATAGAAAATATGATAAAAAGTATTAGAACTTTATCTCTTCCTGTTCCCACCAGATCTGAAAATTTTAATCTGTTCTTCCAATCATTAGAACGCGCATTTTTAACCAAGAAAATAAATGACGAATATAAATCTGAAATTTTAATAAATCTTCTGGGCGAAAGAGCTCATAATGTCTTATTGTATATTAAAGAAGAGGAATTAAATGACTATGAAAAACTAAAATCTATAGTACTCAGAGAATTCCAATTAACCCCTCGCGAGTGTTTAAACTCATTTAAAAATGCTGTAAAATCATCAGGCGAGACATACATCCAATTTGCTGCAAGATTGACGGCAAACTTCCAATATTATTGTTCGTTAAGAAAAGTTAATTCCTTTGAATCTCTATGTGATCTTATAATTTCTGATAAATTATTTGAAACTTTAAATAAGGAAACTGCAACTCATATTGGCATTCGAGAAGCAGAAGATTGGTTCAGGCCTATTGATTTAGCTAAAGAGTGCGATATTTATATTTCATCTAGAAGCGGATCACATAAAGAAATTTTTATTACTTATGAATATACCCAAGACCCCTTTAAAAATAGATCACAAAACTTTAAAGCAAAGATTAAAGAGAACTATCCCCAAAATCTTGAAAGAGAAAAAAAATTGCTATATATGCGGTGATTCATCTCATTACACAAGAGACTGTGAGAAGCGTTTTAAACCTAAAGAATCTAACAACCACATCCATAATAGAATAAACGTGAATACTTTGAAAATCGAGAGCGAAAAACAAAATAGCGATGAATTCGCAAATCTTCAATACGTAAACATTTTTTGTGGAAAATCAGCCCGTAACAGTTTTGATCGATTCAGGTTGCCAGATCCCAGTTTTAAATTCCTCACTAATTAGAGTGCAAACACCTTCCGAAGAAATCATAACATTAAGTTCATGTTTTGGCGAAAAGCGTATGGTAGAAGTTAAACCGATAAATCTTTCTCTAAATCAACACTCTCCCGGTCTAAGTGTTCGAACGGCAATATCACCGACCTTGACCGAAGGAGTTATTATACATCCCAGTGTATATGCTGAAATAAAGAAACTAGGCCACGCAAAGAGCGATGTTTTATTGAGTGAAAGTGGATCCTCTTTGAGTGCAGATTCTGGTGTTTCTTTTTCCAAATGTTTCTTTTTCAAATGTGATAGAAAACACTAGTTATGATTTGCCACATGATAAAAACTTTAATACTAGAAATGATTTGAGTTCTCTAATTAAGGATTATAAATGTAATAAAGTTAAGAGTACTAAGTTAAAAATGAGTATTATAAGAGAAAAATGTTCTGATATAGTATTGTGTAAGAAAGTAAATGGTGCCATGCAAACGAGTTCCGTGAACTTCAACACCCCTTCACCTATGGAGAGTAAATATCGACGGTTTGCGTTGCTCCGGAAAATCTTCCAGCCCTGGCAGTGGAAACGGAGGAAAAAGAGAAATCGTTTTGAACAGACGTCCAGAACTCTAGAGAGGAAAATATCGATGCGTTCAACCAAAGATCAACTTGTTAAAAAAGACGTTCTTATGCCTGTGAAACACAATGTTTTCCTGTGGAACCTTCCGGATGTCGAAGAGGTGCCTTCACATGATGGAGAAACTGTCTAGTTCAGAAAAATTATGATATGTTAAATCTCTATGTATTTGTCGTATAGTCCTTGTCTGTTCCGTCTTTTTTGTATGTTTCAGATTCTCCTCTGGTCTCGATGGAAAAGAAAGAAAAAGGGAAGTACCGCTGCGGACAGTGTACAGTCAGGCTGGCCGTTGTGGCATGCAGCCAAAAGCCAAGCAGTCTTCGCGCGCAGGCGCAGCTAAGTGAAACAAAAAACTGAAACTATGAGAACTGAAATTGTGGAAACTTTTGAACTAGTGAAAGTACAACAAAAAACTTTTTTTAAGAGAGAGAAAGAGAAGAGAGAACGAGAGAGGTGCGCGAGCAGGCGTTACCTTCTGCATATAATCGTCAAACTTATCTGTTAAAATAGCTACATTTTCAATTAATTTTTGTTAAATGTTAAAATAAAAATAGAAGAAAGACAAACGTCTTGGACCCCTTGTTGTCTCCCATATATATATATATATATATATATATATATATATATATATATATATATATATATATATATATATATATATATATATATATATATATATGGGGGAGAGGAAAAACTAAAAGTAGGAATTGAAGAAAGAACATGAGTTGTCTGCAATTTTGGTTTGGCTAGTGTGGCTGAAAAATCGGTTTTCAACGCCGACTTTTTTCATTCTTTTAACAGTTACATTGTTACAATAATGGAAAAGATTCTTAGTGGGAGCTTAAAACCAGTGATTAATTAAATTTTAATTTAAGTAACGAATTAAAAATTGAAAAAAACTGTATTAACATCAAGTGTCAACATCTACAAGTCTACAAGTTCATCTACAAGTTTAAAGAAATGTATTTGAATTTGATTGGATTAATAGAAAGTATTTTATTAACGATTAAAATGTATGTATATATATATATATATTAACGATATACATATATATATTGATATATATTCTATATATATACATATATATATATATATATTGATATATATTATATATAAATAAATATATATATAACGATATATATATATATATATTGATATATATTATATATTATATATATATTCTATATAAATAAAAAAAAATTATTATTCCTCTCCTTGAGAGAGTCGTTATTGTTATCTTTTCTCAATTTATTTTTACTATTTTATTAGATTCATCATCCACGCGTTGTATTAAGCTTAACTTTTCAACTTGGCTCTTTTTTGTTTCTATTATGTCGAAGATTTCTGCTGTACGGGGAATTTTGTATCCACAAAACATTGCTAACCTTAATTCGGCTGCCTAATTCAGCGACAGCTTTAGAAATTATACTATATCTCCAGTTTAGTCCAAAGACTTTTGTATCTACATTTGTTGTGTCTGCTGAATTCTATTTCCTTACTTCTTTAGAACTGTAGGTTTTAGTACTTCTTCGCTTTTATTTTATTATATTATATTATATTATATATATATATATATATATATATATATATGACAGGCCCCAGGCCTGCTGGTAAAATAAAGAGGGCATCATCTTCACAATATTCCTTTATTACGCTTTCATCATATATAATCTAACATGGCGGACCTTTTGCCGCGCAACCGGGTGTTACCAAATACAACATCGCTGCGAGGAGACACCAGCCAAATCCTTCCTAGTATGCGTTCGCCTTCGTCAGCGCTCGTTGCTCCTTTTAACAGGCTTGTTTACTCATAAATCCTTACGCGATGGTAAAGAGTTCGCTCTATTTTCATTTATTACTTCCTTAATTTTGAACCTAAACTTTTCAAACCTGTAGAGAAAGAGAGAGAGAATGAGCTAATAGTAGGAACTGAAAAATATGCAAAATTTACCTTAATAATAATTTTAACATATTGTTTTTTATTTTTTTTAATATTTCATAAATCTATAAGATTTCAAAATCAACAACTACATATATAACAATTCAAAAAGAAAAGAAATCAGAAAAATAGTTATTATGAAATAAATTTTAATTTGTTTTACTCAATTACAATTTTAATTAAAAGAAAACATAATAATAAGAATATCCATTCCTCCACTAATCAATTCTATATTTTTTTGTGTGTTTTTGTATTTTCCCCTCTAGTTCTACAGCACATAATACAATTTTCTCCTCTGGTGGTTGAATTGTTTATCTGGAAGTAATTTTTATCCGTGGACACGGTTCGTCGACTACTGATAAGAACCCTTTAGTTATAAAAGCTTCATTCAATATTGATGTACTAATCTGGACAAAAGAAATAATTCTCCTGTCCTCATTTGTTTTGTTACAATTTATATATTCTGTTTCAAAATACTTCGAAAGTACATACTACGGTTATTCTTTTAGTATTTTAGAGAACTGTGTTTATGTTGATTTTCAAAGTATTTGTGGTAAATATTATTTGAGGGGAACATTTTTATTAGAATGTTTTTTTAATTTTTAATAAGTGTATAATAGTTAATATAAGATTCTCTTATTTAAATAAGTAATACTCATTTTTGTTTTTTTTAGAATTGAATCTTGTTTCATTTTGTTTTTATAATGAACATCAGAAGTATAGCCATTTAAATTATAACTGGCTCTCTTAGCGCCCTTTTACTAATCATCCTATACTTATTTCCCTCCATGTTTCCCTCCGCTGTTATTTAATCCATCCAATAAATTATTTGATTTAAATATATATTTCTATAAAAAAAAATCCATGACTTCAGTAAGAGAACTACATTAATTGAGTTCTCAGAGAAGATAGCAATTGGACGATTTGCTGTTAGATTAACACTAGAACGTACGTTTGTGTCAATTGGGCACCGGAAACTTTTTACTTTGTTATCATGTCAGCATTTTTTCAGATAATTTGAAAATTGGATTTTAATCATTTTCCTTGATGATTACACAGAAAAGGGTTTGATGTTCTAGGTCAATTAGGCGTGATTTTACAACTAAATGTGCCTACAACGTCCACTGGTGTCATTTCCACATCAAGGCAATTTATCAATACAAAAAGCTGTAGTTCAACAAAATATAGTCCCCTAAGTAGATATGGTTAGTAAAACAAACTTTCCAAAGTCCTATCGTACATTTTTTTTGTTACCTCGGATACAGTCTTATTGAGTTCACAGTGGAAATTAATCAAGTATTTTAATATTGTTCTGCTAAATGTTTTGTTTCATAATATTCGCTTATCTGCTCATTCAAAAATTTCATTCGATTTTTGAACTTAGTGCATAGCAGACACCCTAAAACGATGGCTCTTAGAAAAGATTTAAGCCCTGATGAAATTGCTTATTTGTTGCGAGTGTTTCTGAATTGACTGTAATTTAGGTAACGATGAAGACACAAGATTGAATGAAAGTGACTGAGAAGAATCTGAAGAGATTGCAGATTATAATATTACATTAAATCTTGATATAAATATATCGCTCGGGATGGCAGAGATTGGAATGCACAATAGTAATGTTCCTGGCAGATTTGCGACTCGAAATGTCTTGCGGTAAAGCAGTGGACCAACAAGCTTCACGAAACATAATGCCAACATCAGTTTTTTATGATATAAAAGGTACTAATATATAATTACGTGAACTAATATGAAAAAGTCTTAAAACTAAACCCTAGTGAACAGTATAGTCCTGCAATTATTTAGTTAAAATAATTATTTTATATATTTGATATCGTGGTGTGTCGAAATGACACCGGTGGACGTTAAAGGGTAATTGAAATTCCGGACATTTTAGTGTTAAATTACAGTTTATATCTGAATTGGTAGCGTATCCAGAAAACGAATTAAGAGCCTCCTGGTTTGAATTCAAAGAATCAAACTGAGTATCTGTATTAAATGATAAGAATATTTTATCATAAATATTTAAAATAAGCAAAAACTAACTCTTTCTATTAGATACCGGAAAATTTAGAGGTAAATGAAAGCTAAGAAATACAATTTGATGATTCTTAAGAAATGGATTTTCGTTCCATTCCTCAAACCAATGCGAGCGGAATTCCACTACAATATATTATATCATCGACTAGTTTCATCTCAAATCGAAAAACATCACTAAATATTACCTAAGTGCAACAAAAAATGGAACAAACATAAAAAAAAAAGATTTTTCTACAGTTCGTGTGCGTGTTGAAGTACAATATTCTTCGTCACGTATACACGAAAATAATAATATAGCTTATACTTTTATTTTGTTGTAAAAATTTTATAGAATTTTAAATTGCAATTTTTTCTACAGAATATAACGCATTGGAGTATTCTAAAAAAATACGAACTAATACGCCAGTATCCAAAAGATAGTGAGTGAATGAATATTGCCGTCCACAGTGGCCAGTTTTCCCAATCTGGCGCACGGAAATTACTTTATGGCTTTAAAGTCTTTAGATAATTATATATAATTATAAAAAGGCATAGTAATAAATATAAGTAGGGTTATTTTTTTCTGTTTTTACTAATAAATAGCGTTAATAGAGTCTTGATTTATGTGCAGTTTGAATTTGATCAAGAATAAATTATTGCTAAGTGAATTTAGTTTTTAAACAAGGATCTAAAAATATTAACAGAAGAAATAATTTATATATGGGAGAATAAGTACGAGAAATAGTGTGGCAAGTTAAAAAAATTAATTTAATAATTGTTAAAGGTTAAACAAATACAATCAAACATAACTTTGTACATATGCATTAAAGAATAATAGGTAGTGTTTAAAAGGACTCAGCACCCTTTGAGCATTTTTTTTAATTATGTAATTAAAAATTACATTTTAGCATTTGATATAAAGCTTATTTAAGAAAATGGTACGAAATAAAATTGTGCACATATTATTCACACAATTTTACAAATTTCATTTATTTTAAAAAATATTTGGAAATTTTTAAAATTCTATTCTTTTTGTGTTAATTTTTTGACATGAATTTTTTGTAATATTTCTGAGAGGATGTCTTAATCCTTTTTAGTAATCGAGTTTTCAATACCTTAATTAGTTTTGGAGAAAAAAATTATAAAATCGTATATATATATATATATATATATATGTGTGTGTGTGTGTGTTTGTGTGTGTGTACGTGTGTGTATGTGTTTGTGTTTGTGTGTGTGTGTATATGTGTGTGTGTGTATATATATGCTAAAATTCAACCAAAAGCCTAATATTATCCACATTTCATTTTTTTTTAAAAAAAGAGGTATTCCATTTACAGAAAAATGGATCCCTAATTTGGTTACATACATTACGTATAAGACAAAGGGAAAAAGTGGAAGTTATTGGTAAATGATTGTGGAAGTAGTAGTATTTTGAATGCGAAAAAACACAAACTGAGGAAAACCATTTTAAAGTTTATAATTCTAAAAAATAATTATTACTAGCTTAAATAAAGATAAACTACCACACAAAAATATTAGCTGTATATTTTCTTTAAAATAATAAAATATAATATAAATTTTACTCCCCCGACAACCACGCATCATTAGATTTGAAGAACTTTTCATTTCTATGGCACCTCGTCCATTATTCCCTTACAAACGAGCAGAAATGTTTCACATTTATTTCTAAATTTTAATTGCTGCTGGTCATCATATTTATATAAGTCCAATGTAGTCATAACTAAACTAAAAACAACATTATTTTTGTTCTAGTATCTTGCTCTTCCTTCCACACATTGAATAAGGAACGCCGAGTAATCCCATCAGCCAACGCTGAAAAATACATAACTTGGGAAGTAGTGGAAAGTAGCAGCTAAATTTGGTATTAAATTAAAGGTCTATATCTACTCTATGTGACTTAAGTGTTACTGTTCGTATCAATCTCAAAAGTTCTAGTCCATTAAACACAAAAAACTGACATTCATTAGTAGGAGTTACATGATGTGCTAAATGTTATGGGTTTTTTTTTCAATTTTTAATTTAACTTGAACCTAATTTGAAAGTCAAATCAAGAAATTACTTACTCATGGTATCTATTTTCAAAACGATCCCGCTAATATCTGCAAAATCCGTTTCAGACGAAATGATAGAACTTGCAATTAAAAAGGATACTCTCGCAAGTGTTTCTTCTAACAAGAACAAACCCGATCTATACCGATAATTGTTGACTATTTTGATTCGCGTACTGACAAAAACTTTTACCACATGGCTAGGAAACTCAAGAGGACCAAAAAATGGTGGACTGTTGTTTTATTTCGCGCAATTTCATTTTTGGACTTTCCGTGCGCTAGATTAGAAAACTGTCCACTATGGCGTCGCACTGTTCAGCTACACGATGGCTTTTGGCGACAGACCTCATAATTTTGAACCAAGTGACAAGAACGGCACCTAAGCTGGCAACTCCTCTCCTAACTGCCACACCACACCAACGGGAGGACATTTAATCTATCGACAGATTTAACGGCATCACTTTCCTACAAGTCGGATCTTCAGTGTTACTGGGCTCAAATTCATGACAAAGCCACGAGTCCTTTACCTTAACCACTAGGCGACTACGGCCATCGAAAAGATTCTGAAGTGTAAATTATAAGATGAACACATGACTAAATATGCGGCAAAATAGTAGGAAACATTGTGAAGATTCACGACAGCATTTAGATTCGTATTTATAAGAGAATTTCGTTGCCGTCTTCTTCATAAAAAGACTCATATTTCGCGAATTTGAATGCAATTATTAAATTTGATCGCTTGTAATGCAGCAATTAGATCTTTCATTTATTTCAAGCATTTTCTAAAAAATAAACAGTATTCTAAAACTTCGCCAAATTACTTGTTGAGGGATTAATACGGAAGGAATAAGCAGTAGCATGTGTAAATAAAAGCATTTGGCGACGTTTGTATTTTGATTTGACGATGACTTTGATATGGTGAAACTGGTAGACCAGTGCTTCTCAAACTTTCTACATTTGTGACACAATATATTCAATCACAATTTTCAAAACGACCCCCCCCCCCCCACTTTCCATATAATAAAAATGTACTGAATTCAATAATACTATAATTTTACGCTAACGCTACAATATACTACTTTAACCTCTTAAGTGCCACCGGTGTATATAAACATCTTACTCAGCCAAAGCATTAATTGACCACGACGTATATATACGTCTTTCCGAAGTACGTTATTTTCTGAGACTACTATCCATAAAAGTATCCCGAAGGCTTTCGAATGCATTAAAAAGAATCTTGTCAGTGCTTGGGAGGGGTTTACGTATTTCAGAAGATTATCTTATTTATTTCTTTTCTGCCCCCCTTCCCAATACATCACATACGTGCCCCTACGTGGAAAACGATTGCATCGGGGAGCGAATCACGTAAATTTTAATCGGTAGTTAAGGGATTAATTATAAACTGTACAAATTATCAACATGAGTGTTAATTTTTGTACGTAAATTTATTTTGACAAATCCATGGAGTCACTGGTAAATATTAAACTTGTTCTTCAGTATTGTTGAATTAATTATAAAAAACAATGTACAGTTCTGATACATTTATAAGAGAATTATATCAGTGTAAATGTGTATTTATTTCTTCTTATGTCAGAATGCATTTTGTTTGTTTACTTTCAGTTAATAATTTTTTAAATAATCTTTTGTTTTCGACTTTTCAATAAGCTCGTGCCCCCCTGGGAGAGTTATCGTGCCTCCTTAGGGATACGCGCACCACAATTTGAGAAACGCTGTGGTGTACTGTATGATACGCAAGTACCGAATTAAAATTCTAGTAATGTATAGAACAAATTATACACTGCTGGACAATTGCTAAGGACGGATAACACTATCATCCATAGCAACCACAAAATGAAAGGAAACAAAATGTGGAAAATTAGAATAAGTTATTAGTAAAAGAAGTATTGCAAAATTTTTTCCACGTCTGTTCATCACGTGATAGCGTTCATAAGAGCTTTAAAGGTTTTGACGCGTGTGGACAGTTGTTTCAAGTCAAAGTTTTACAGGAAAGATTTAATAGACGAACTTAAAATGTTTGGCATGTCTTCCCGACATCACATAGATGATTTTATGCGTGACCGAATTATTGGAAAGATCGAAGAAGGGCGAAAAATAACAGATGTTGCCAGGGAGTTCGACATCGCTCACAGCGTTGTTTCACGGCTGTGGAAGTCATTTAAAACTACTGGAATGTGTAGTGTCGTGTTAGAAGTACGACGCCTGCAGAAGACAGATATATCGTCCTATCAAAAAGGAACAGGCGCACTACAGCTCAGCAGGTGGCAAATCAGTTTCTTGCTGCCTCAGGAAAGCAGATCTCCCGAAAAACTGTTGCCAGACGTTTGAGGGGAGGAGGACTATACGCAAGCAGACCTGCTGTGTGTGTCCCATTGACCAGGCAGCACCGTACTGCCCGTTTGCAATGGTGTCGTGAGCATCACAATTGGACTGAACAGGACTGGGCATGCGTACTATTCTCAGATGAGAGTAGGTTCAGTCTGTCATCGGATTGTAGACGCCAAATGATCTGGCGCGAGAGTCGTACTGCTTATCGTCCAGAAAATATCCAGGAAAAGGACCGATATCCGACATGCAGTATCATGGTGTGGGCCGGCATCATGATCAATGGCCGCACGCGCCTACATGTGGTTGCGAATGGGACTACGACGGGCCAACGATAAATTGATGAAGTTGTACTTCCTCATGTCCGTCTTTTCCGTGGTGCTGTCGGTGATAAATTTGTTTTTATGGACGACAACGCAACATGTCATACACTCGCTGTTCAGGATTGTCTGACAGCGAGGGTATTCAACGTCTCGTATGGCCAGCGAGTTCTCCAGATCTAAACCCCATTGAAAATGTGTGGGATGCTTTGGGGAGGCAAGTTGTTGGTCGAAACTATCCTCTGACAAACAAGAACACCCTCATCAGTGCACTCACAGAGGAATGGGATAATTTGCCTCAACAACTGCTGCATAATGTTGTGCAAAGTATGGTACGACGTGTGGAATGTTGCATCACACTCCACGGTGGACATATTTCGTACTGATACCTTTCTTTAAGGTGACTGCTGACTTTTCGATGCATTGTTCTTTTTCTCCGTACGCAGATCAAATGAACATTTTTTTTTCTTTCAGATGTTTCACAGCTTTTGTACTTTCCAGAACAATAAATATTCTTTATTCTAATGTCTGAACAGTGTGGAAACTATATTTTATCCTACTTTTTTAATGTTATGCTACATAGCAATTTGTGATCCGTCCTTAGCAATTGTCCAGCAGTGTATTAAAGGTGACTGAATTGAAAAAAGTAGCATGCGAGAGATCCATACAAATGCTTTGAAAGGTCGTAAAAAGTAAAAATAATGTATACTTCTAGAAAATTCAATTCTTAAAAAGAGTGTTGTTTTTAAATCGAATCACCTCTCGCACAAGAACGGTCTCGCTGAGAGTTTGTTTTTGTGACGTCTGTGAAAACAGACGTATATGCAAATATTACTTTACATTTAAGTTTGGTTGTTTTCTTTCTTACCTACCTTTAAGTTTGTAAATAAAGTATGCGCTATTCACAAATGTTATTTTTATACTCTTCTGTATAAAAAATTCGAATTCTGACGGAAAAATCAAACATGTACCGTATTCAAACTTTCGAGAACTCAACGTCGATATAAAATTTTTCATCGGAATGAAAAAAATTATAGAAAATAATGGGAAGTCCTGACAGTGTATAGCAATATATAAATTGCTGAGCGTCGTTTCAATTTATAGTGTAAAAAGTAAGTAACCAAGGAATAAACAAATAATAAAAAACAAGTAATATAAAAAAATTTAAGTCAATTGCTACTTAGATCAACAAAGAAAAAATTACGTTACTTTTTATTAAATAGTTACAATTAATACAAATATGTATATACATATGACAGAATCACTCCATTAAATGGTAATTAATTTTTATTAATAACCATTCAAGTATCGTATTGTCATCCAAAATAATCGTGTATATAAAATTTCACTTCAACTGAATGCTTTAAAACGTGAGAAAAAAAAACTTTTCAAGTTTTGACACAAGTCGCTAAGTCGCCAAAATGATGGTAACGGGGCTGTATTTGTAATTCCTTAAATAATTAGGTTTAATCAATTAACTTTTATTAATTATAGTTAAAGTAATGTATTGTCTTTCAAAATAATCATGTATATAAAATGTCAGCTCAACCGAGTGCTTTAAAATGTATTTCATTAACGATTGAAAATTCCACCAAGATAAATAAATATATACAGAGTGCGAGCTAATAGTAGGAATTGAAGAAGTCAATTCCTACTTAGGCCAACAAAGAAAAATTTTGTTTTAGTTACTTTTTATTAAAAAGTTACAACCAATATAAATATTTTATATATATATAACAGAATCATAGTATTAAGTGACAAAATAGAAAACGATTTTCCTTGCAATTTTTCATTTTCCTCTCTGTATAGGACTGACTATTTTTTGTCACTAATTATTCATTTATTAAATTTGATTATTCTAATAAAACAGTGTAGTAAAAAGTAATCACATTCTCAGAGTCCGAGGTGAGATCCGAACCCACGACATTTGGATTACAAGTCAAACGCGCAAACCATTATGCTACAGGAACACACAGAATGCTTTTCCTTTCTATATATGCTGTTGGACAACTATGTAAGAGTACACTATCGCAGATAACGTCCTAGATGCATACACACTTTCAGAACCCCGTATTAATGAAAAATATTCAACGAGAGCTGCATGCTCCGAACATTCATGGCCGAGTAGCTATTCCAAAACCATTATTTGTTTCATGGAATGCTACGAAGAGACTAGAGTGGTGCCGAGACAACCTAAGCAAGCGACAATTTCCAATGGGAACAAGTCATCTGGTCTGATTAATTCTTATTAACATTATTCTAGATCACCGCACGTGTGTTAGTCTGGCCAACACCGTCTGGTACATTTCATGTTGATTGCCTGGTTCCAATCGTGGAGCAGGGAGGAAGCTATGTGATTGGGTGTAGCGCAGTCCATTTCCTTGGATTTGTGCCTTTCGTTGCGAACACTATCGAAGAATTCTCACGGATCATTTTAACCGTATATGCTTCAGACTCTCTTTTGGGAGAACGTCCTATATTCGAAGATGATAACGCTCCAGTTCACACGTTTCGTTGTGTTCAAACACTATAACATGAGCATGACGATGAAGTGAAACATCAAACAGGGTGTTCCCAGTCACCTAATCTGAACATCATCAAGTGTTTGTCGGGTATTTTAGAGATCAAATTTCCTGCTCAGTTTCCTTTTCTACGGACACTTTCTGAACTAAAGTTGGCCCTGCATGATGAATGAGTGCGAGAATTCCGATGAACTTTGTTCAAGACCTTTATTTGCGAATCCCACGTCGAAAGAATGCTGTATTTTAGACCAAAGGTGGCCTAATTCTTTACTAATAAATCAATTTAGTTTTTTCACAGGTTTTCGTATTATTATGCCCTATACTTGCATGATTGGAACAACCTAAGGAAGAGAGTTGATATTCGCTTTTCACCCCCAGAAATAATTCAGCACTTGGAAAACATTCTTTTTACAGAAGAGAAAGTGTGGGAGAGAATACCCTTGAGAGTTGCTCAAATATTTGACTTTTCTTACGTGTTTTGTACTGTTTTCGATCAGAAAACATCATTTCTGTTTTAAACTTTATATCAGAGAAATCCCATGTTTTGTTTATTAAGGAATTGTGTATTTTTTTACCACAGACAAATATAGTAAATAAAATGTAATGACTCATTGTACATAAATCTTTTTTTTTCACTTTAAATCATCTATGCAGCTTATATGAGTCACTAAAAATTTCCTCATCCGTACTTTATATCTAAAACCGTAATATCATCCTATTGTTTTGAACAGCGTACATATTTTTACATGGACTTGGAATAAACATGTTTCCGCTATTTTCTTCAAGTAATTCAAAACATTTTACTTCACTACACAACATCTTTTCTATAAACTACAACGTCGTTCACTCCTCTTACTTGTTTTGAATTATTTTCAAAGTATAAAGCAAAGAATAAGGCCATTTGGATGACTCCACCGGTGCACCCATGGTATCAGAGCAAATGCCCTGGCGACTCCTTGGTTCGGGGCAGCACAAGTGACAAGATCAAACTTCGTTTACTCGTTTCCTTAGTTGTCATCTGATGTCATTGACTTTTGTAGATAGCATTTAACACTTCTAAATTTGCACTAATTGTTCTTCTGCTCAGGCCTCCTGGCCACATTTTATCTTGTTCGGGGCATACCAGGAAGGAATTGGATCAAGATCCCCTATTGGTTTTGGACTTCTTCAGGGTGAATGGACTCATGGACCTGATCTAGCTCTGCTAATCTCAGGGATGAGAAACACAAATAACACATCTTTACATAAATTTGTGGTGATAGACCCGGATTCTATGGGTGAATAAATCAACAGCAGAATAAATACCAAATAAAACAAAAATATCAGATACGCCCTCGTTTTCATTGTATGTCATCTTTCTCTCTCATTTAAAATCTAATTTCTTAATTATCTTATAATCGTAAAAAGTCATTCGTTTATGATTAAATTCCATTTTGAATGTCCATAAATAATTTAAAACGAATTAAATGTATTTCTACAATGAAGTTTAAGTCATACAAAAAGTAATTACAAAACATAGATTCGCCTAACAACAATCTACTTTAGTGTCTTATTAACCGCTTTAAAACCAATAAAACAATATCCATCAATGTAGAAAGAAGATTTAACAAATAAGCTAGTTGTAAGGCAAAGGTAATTTCAACACTAGTTTTAAATTACTTTTCTTATCTAACACAGAGATTTGAATTCCCACAAGGTATTTTTCTAATTTTCTCGTATGTTTTGAAATGCATTTTCTGGATTTTAAGTCTATCGGATAAATGCTTTTACTTGAAATGAGGAACTTTCAAGGGAACAAACAAATTATCCTACGAATGCACCACTACCAATTTTAGATGTACCTTCTGATAAAATTGTGGTTGACATATTTGGAATGCTTGAAAGTTGGAGATGGAATTTCTGCAACACAAAGCAGCGTTTCATATTTAATGCACTTAAGAGAGTTGTATTCTATATTTATATGAAAATAGAAGATTTCATCTAAGTACAGAATTGGAAAATTTGGTGTTCTGCAGGAGATTTACGAGGGATTTTATCTTGAGTTGCATATCTGTTGAAATTACTTTCTATATTTCATATGGACTTTTCAGAAACAGTGCATTTAATAAGGGTGAATAACAGCTTTTATGTTTAGCATAAATTTTAACTTCAAAACATATCGACAAATGTTAATATCCAACAGGAAGTAAACATTAACTTTCCTTTCATATTAGAAATATTTAAAAAGTTTTGAATTTCTGTATGTAAATGATACCCTTTATACTTCGTTGGAAAAAAAATTTCTGAAGTGTTTGTTAAAAGTGTGTTTTTTTACATATCCTGAAGTGTCTGTTGTTTGATTATCATTGAAAAATTCAATGAAAGCTGGATAAAAAAATATTTTTCAAAGAAAACATGTTTACTTTAAATGATATTGCTTATGAGGCTTTATCAGTTTTAATACTTTTCATAATATTATTTGATTGACATTATTTAGTACACGGGAATATATGTGTGATCAAAAATGAGTTTTCAGAACACTTATGACAGAAATCCTAATCAAAAATTCAGCTCCAGCTTAATTGTCAATGAGATAGATAAAATTTATTAGCAAAATAAGATAGACGAAGCGATTACTAAAAGGGTATTCAAGTCTATAAATTTGAAAAAATCAATTTTTTTTTTTCATATTTTCAAACCTTAACCTTTTAAGAATATGTACTTAAGAGAAATCTTCAAAATTATAATTATTTTAGGATATAAAGTTATTTTAGTGTTGTGGCATGTAAACTGGCTCGGTTGGAACAAATCAAACAATAGACGATAGGAATCCTCTGTACACATGCGATCATGTTCCCTCGTAAAACAATTCGTTCTCTTTATATATATTTTAAAATACAATAACTAAAAGTCACCCTTATACACTTGAAACATTCTTTTATATTTAGTGTACAGTTAAAGTCAGTTTCTGCTAGTTTAATTCTAACATAAATAACGTGGACGCGTGTGTTTTGATTGAAGTTTAAATTTAAAATATTTTGAGCGTTAATTTGAATTTGTGCAAGTACAATGAACAGAAAAGGAGCGCTACGAAATACGATTTCCTGACGCTTCAAAGGAGGCTAGAATTGCTCATTTGGTAGAAAGAACTTCAAAAAATGCGTTTTTTGAAGCAAATGAAGACCCAATGCATGGAGCAGGAATCACAGATTCAAAAAAACGTATATATGAAGTACCATTGTATAGCTTAGTTTGAGCGTAACTCGACCCGAAACTTTTAACACGTTTTTATCGAAGCTACTTTTTTCCAGACTCTTGCCATGATATCTCAAGTTTTACTGAACCAATTTGCTTGAAATTTGATGTGACTCTTCTCCATACCTGACTCTAGCACCCCAACTAAAACTATACTAGAATTTCAATATTTTTAATATTTTAAAAAAAGTCAAAACAAAATAACTGGTAAAAAATGTTTTTTTTTTATTTAAGACAACCACTTTTTGAAGAGAAAAAACATTTTTTTTTGTCTCTTTCAATGTTTGAACGTTAGCATTTTTTGGGATACAGAATTATTTTTTTTCCAGATTACAAGGAGGGTTACAATGATGACAAGTAGGGTACGTCATTTTTAGCATCCTCCCGGTCCCCGTTAATAAGCCTTTAAATTTTTATAAGTTTTTGATTTAAAAATAAAAAAGTCAAAACAAAAAACTTAAAAAAAAATTTTTATAAGTTTTTGAAAAAAAACATTTTTGCAATGTTTGAACGTTAGCATTTTTAGGGATACAAAATATCTGGTTACAATGATGACAATAGGGCACGTCATTTTAGCGGTCCCCGTTTATAAGCCTTTAAATGTTTATAAGTTTTTGAATATCCTTCAAAATATCTTAAAATAATTTAAAAAATTATTACACCTGATAAAATAACTGAAATTCATGCATCTAGAATAGAATACATCCTTAAATAATATTCGGTTGTAGTTAAATAAATGAATAAAACACTACTAGAGTGTAATAAAATTAATAGATAAGCATATATATATACAATAACAATACAAATACATACGAAAACGCATGGTTCTTAAAGAACGAATTTTTTAAATTCCTACTATCAATTTCTCTCTCTCTCTCTATATATATATATATATAGATGTTTATTTATTTGTTTATTTGTTTGTCTGTTTATTTATCATGGTGGAATTTTCAATCATTAATAAAATACATTTTAAAGAGCTCAATTCAGCTGAAATTTTATATACACAATTATTTTGAATGACAATACGATACTTGAATGATAATTAATAAAAATTAATTACCATTTAATGCTGTGGTTCTGTCCTATGTATATACATATTTATGTCAATTGTAACTATTTAATAAAAAATAGCTAAAATAAAATTTTCCTTTGTTGATCTAAGTTGGAACTGACTTAATTTTTTTTAATATTATTTGTTATAGTAAAACGTACATCAATACAGTTTATGTCAAGATAAATCAATTTTATTTTTCTTGTTTTAATAAAACATGGCAACGAACCACGATTATTTTTTTCTTTGTAACGTTCGTTGTATTTTGGGTTGCAGTAAACGGCTTTTAACAAGTTTATATTTCGTAAAAAAATTTAATTTGAAAAAAAAATCATTTTATTCAAAACTGTGCTAAAAGGAATTTAACCCTTTATCTACCGACGGTACGTATAAGTACCACTCACTTTAAAATTACATAGACTAACCATTTTTACGAATACTCTGACGATACTTAGCAGAAACATTCTTTTAAATCCGCTCTTCCAAGATGTATGGCAGCACGGGTCTTATGATGAGTACTTTAGCGAGGAATGCGAATAGTTTTATAGCAGACATTGCGTTTTTAACTGGCTACGTTTACAGTGGATTGCGAAGATTATCATTTTTGTTTCGAAAAAATAGATAATGTCAAAAGGTGTCTTAATTTTTTATATGTTAATGAAGACCTTAGAAAACGATTTGACTACTAATTTTAAGTAAACAGTGTATATAACTAATTTTACAGTTGAATATTTTTCATTAATTAACTAGCTCATTATTAATTAATTTTTCATTAATTTATTAGCTAATGGATTAAATTTCCGAAAGTTGAGTATTTTGTTTATGTATACCCCTTAATTTTCAATGCAGTGATTCAAAAAGAATTTTTGCATGAAAAAAACTGCAGTAAATCATAATGCGGTAGATAAAGGGTTTAATGATGAATAGTTATCGACATTAACACAAGAAGCATCACAACTGTCTTAATACTCTTTATTAATTTGATATTTTCCATTAGGAAAAAATATCAAATACGTTCAAATAATTCTAACAACTTATCAAATAACTTCTACTGAATTCCTGATTACACATAATTTACTGTAATGCATCAATGCAATAAAAATGGCTTAAATGTACAATAAAACAGATTAGCATATTTTCGAAAATTATGCTAAATAAGATTTTTTTAAAAATTTATAATGGGGCTGCAGATTGATATTTTACCATTTTGGATCCAGCACATTCTCTGGGAGCTGGTGTCTCTTTTTAGTGCGACACCATTAAGTGGATACCAATCACCGCAGGCAATTTTGACGTCCAGTTTCCTCCGTAGAATAAGGTACCTGAGCTCAGGCAATGTTAAACTGCAATTATGATTTTAATTTTGCCCAAAGCGCACAAGACAAGCAGGCACTCAAGGGATATTTTACATGCTACATAATCATATGACATGGCCGCTGTTGGTTTTCTGCTCATGAAAATCCACCTGTTAGGTGCCTAACTCACTACCTAGGGCTTACAAGGCTAGTGACAAACCAACTAGATCCCCCAGCCGGCTGTTCATTGTTTAAATAGGCAGTCATTTGAAAAATAAACTAGGTGCAATATAATGATAGCTAGCATAATAGCTCTGTAATTATTAAAATTGTAACTAAGTATTCGAATAGAGTAAAATATTAGTATTACTCAATTAAAGTACATAATTATTTTATCCCCAAACCCACATGCATAAAAAAAACCCAATCCTTTAGAAAAGATCAATGACCTGTCTGCGAATTGAACATAAAATTATTTTATTTACTCTTTTTTTAAATTTACTTTCTTTACTGATATTTTATTAATTCTTATTGATAAAACTATTAAGATAACTAACCTGTTTAGTAAAGACTAAAAGTTTTTTTTTAATTTGAAAATAAGAAACAATTTTTTAATTAAAAAAATAAATTTTAATAGTTTAAAAGTTAAAAGTAGTACCTTTTAATGAAGTCATTTCATTTTTGACAATTGTTTCAAAATATTTTTTTAAAACTTTATTTTTTTATCTTTCTATTTTATTCCCATCTACGAATATTTAAATTCTGTAGAACAATATCATTGTAACTATATTTTTAAGTTATTAGACGCATACTTCAATTTAAATACTTTGTTAATATTTTCAAAAAACAAATCTGCAATTTTTAACTGATGGAAACATTTGCAAACTTTTTTGGATATAAATATAGAACTTTTTCTAGTTTCTTTTGAGATAGGTTATAAACGATTACGAAACTCCCTCTGATACACTTGTATCTTTAATAAAAATCTTTTGAAATTGTATTCTTTTCGATCATCATTAAATTTTATAAATATTTATCAAATTATTGAATAAGAAGTATTTCCTATAAGAAAATGAGAACATACAACTTTAATATAAACTATGTATATCTTAATATAGTTAAAGAGTAAAATTATTATATACAAGGAATCATGAAAAGAAATTCTTACTACAAAAGTAATTTGATTCTAGCAAAGAAAACTTTCCAAAGATAATTTGGCAAAGAATTATGAAGATTGTAAATAAACTGCAAGAATACATATGAAACTAAAATTTTAAATTCAATAAACAATGTTTGACAATGTAATAAAATTTAATCTGGACGAAGTAAAATATTAAACATTAAGTTTAAAATCGAACATTTTGTATATATTTTATCAAGTTAGATTTGCAAATGAATGAGGTATTCAAAATAAAACAACTCTTAACGTTATTTACATTTGTTTAGTTAAAAATTTTTTTTTAAATTTCATTCTTTTTTATTTAAAAATGGAAAAATATTGCTAATAATTATTAATATTTGTCACTATGGTTACCGGTGTCTGCTTTATCTGATTGCGCTGACAATCTAATCATTTGGATATCAAAGCACCTTCTTCATGTCGTTTAAATTTTACGTCTGTAGAATGTCGCCTTCTTGGTGTAGCAATTTTAATGGCCAGTAGTGTAGTTACTTTTACTGTAGATCTAACACTTTACGATTAACTTACAACGTACTTCTTAATCTTGGAAGCAATTACAAATCTAAATTCTTAAGGCTGTTTTTGCCATATGTGCGAGAGCCATATGTACGACATTTTCCAACAGAAAAAAATCCTCAATTTTTATAAAAATTTATGACACGTGCGTTTGTTTATAATATAAAGTTTTTAAAATTTCAAAACCTTTCATAAATAATACTTCGTTTTTCCTTTTAACATGGGAAGGGATAGCTCATTTAGCATTACGGCATAGGGAAATAGAAATGGAAAACACATTTTATAAAAGAAAAATGTGTCAATTTTGATAAAAATGAGTAGTATGGTAAAATAAGTGATTCTCTACAGGTTAGTGAAGCCAGAATACAACATTAATGTTTGAGTACTTTTATATCTGAAGAAAATTCCGAATTTCGTCACTATTCTTTACACATTGCAGTTCTTGTGGTCTACTGGTAGCGTATCGCTCTTCCACACCACAGTTCCGGGTTCTATTCCCGGGCTGGGCAAGTCCGACTCAAACTTTCATCCCTACTGAGGTGGGTCAATTAATGAGTGCCAAGCTTGACACTGGGGACTTAAAAACACTGGGGGTCTCACTTCAGACTGACCTCCTGATCGGGACATATGTTCATGCACTTCAGCGCCCGATGGTCACTTATTCTGGGATGGGCACAGTAAGATCTAGCCTTCATGGGCTGTTGCGCCACTGATTTTGAGTTTTGAGTTTCTTTAACATTAGCTGAAGAGAGAGGAGACAGCCTTAATCAAACATGAGGTTATTCAAAAAGCTTTAAATGTGGTCGGAGTTTATCGAATAACTATAGCTTGGTACAGATCCAATGCTTTTTCTTTCCATAACTCCGGATGGATTCTTAGATGAATATAAATTTCAAGCCACACGACTTCCTAGTCACAATTCACATTCTATTATTTCGAGATATCATGATTAACATCATACATACACCCCAATTCTAGTGTTTAAATGGCATTTATATTAGTATAAAATCAATTCATCTCTACGGAAAGCGGCTTTTAAACGAAAATCACAGTTGAAGAATAGTTTCCCCAAGGAGATTAGTGAAAGTTATGTGGATAGGACACATCACATCTAAACTAGAGCAATTTTAATAAACTTTTGTGTGAAGTTCGACCTTAGAAATGAGGGATTGATTGTTTATTAACGCCAAACTTTAAAGCAGCACGAAAGCGTTTAGCGACGGTCTTCTCAAAGTTAACCCACAAGCGGTCGCGCGGGGCACAGTCACTCCAGGCTCACGAAATGTTTAATTCTGGGAAAACTGTTTATTTTTGACAAATGACGTCAGTATCCTCCTATATGACAGTCTTCATGTAAACCAAAATGTATTTGTCACATATATCTTCTTTTTTGGGATAAGCAAAGGTTTTCTTACATTCTATAGGTTGTTGGGGGTGACTGAGTTTCCCAATTAACCACTTTTGTTCCAGAATATTTTTTTATGAAAAGGCTACATTTTTTTCCTGTGAATGCCTTAGTAGGTTTTTTTTCTGTCTTGTATCACCCATTATGGTTTATAAATGTAAATGAACAGAACATAAAATGTAAATGAACAGAACATAAAATGTGAAAGAACAGAACATAAAATGTGAATGAACAGAACATAAAATGTGAATGAATAGAATATAAAGAAAGAAATGGGCATCTGTGCAATTTATTCGATATTCAAACTGATTATGTAAGAGTAGAACCAGAGGAAATAATGGATATTCATCCTGATAGCGGAAGTAAATTTGAGAAGAATGATTACCATGAAACGTTTGAGTTGAAAGGAAAATTTTTAAATGCTACCTAAAAAATTCCATCAAGAAAGATATAAACCCAAAAGTGTACCATGAGAGCTGTCAAAAAGGCACAAGATTAACATGCTGTGACGGGGCTTTATCGGTATTTCCACTAATTGTCCTCTAGGGATTTCTTCGCATCCTGAAGGGCAATTATTTCCAACCAACACAAGAAGAGAGCGTGTTTATGCAAATCAGGAATCATATATATTGAAAGGTTGGCATTCGCGAGGATTCCAAAGTAAAGCTCTCAGTGCTAAGTAAGCTAAGTGAAGTGAGATAAAGTCTAGAAGAGGAGTCTTCATCTTTGGAGTTGGCCTAACAGTGCCGGTGTAGATAAGTCAAAAGTGGATCCGAGACCAGAGGAGCATTGCTTAAGTCAGATCCAGTCAGATTAAAGGTTGAATTGACGTTTTACGGACCGTAGCTGTTTACCTACCCAGGAAATTGCGGTAAGCTAGTTCATCTAAACTATAAAGATAGGGCGGATACTATTAAGTAAGGAATTAATATATAAATATAGATTCAGTTGTTAATTGGGCTAATTATCAGTATTACGTTAAGCATCTACTCACTCTAGTTCAATATCCTCCTACAATAGTATAGCTGATGTATTATATATAAATTAAGATCAGAATAAACTGTTTTATTACGACAGAGTCAGGTGGTGCATCCTTCATCTCCTTAGGTGTAGGTTGCGTGGATTGTGGACAGAGGGTGTGCCAACAGAGAGGATACCACAAAGCTATTTGTCAATCATTAGAGGACAAAAAAACTACATAAACTTGAACAAAATATGACAGTTTTAATACAAATATTATTCCTTTAATGTTAACGAAACGTTTCTGTGATTTGTGCCCTCTATTAAAATTATACACATTTGAAACATTTTAGTTAACTTTTATTGGATCTTTTTCTCAAATTAACAAAGAAAAATTAAAAAGTCCTTAAGGGGAACAGTACGATGCAAATGACTAAAATCGGTTAAAAAATCAAATATAATTTTTTTAGCCATAATTATTTTTTAAATAATTTTTTTGTACTCTCACAAAATCTCAAAGCTCCAATATTAAAAACGCAGAAATGTGATAACTTTTACGTTCGTTTTTATTCACATTCCAATGGCAAATAAAAAATTTTAACTGACTTATCTCAGAAAGATAAAATAACTAAATTGTCTTCAGTTAAAATGCTAAGGCTTTTTTTTTCTATTGTGCCTAATGCTTGAAAATCTTTTTCACTTGTTGCCAATAGTTCGTGGAACTAACGCTGGTGTCATTTATCAATGGAATCAATACTTATTCTTTAAAAAAAAATAATTGAATTTAGAATTAACAGCCTTTTAAGGAATTTTCTATAAACATTCGAAAAATTAAATATTGTACGAATACCAATCATGTTATCACAAAACTCATATCAACATTTATTATAAATAGTTTGATGTACTTGTAAATCAAGTTTCATACATGTACGCAAATTGCTGTAGGCGTAGTTGCATATTAAAATCCATCCGTAAGTTTCAAGTTTCTCCCTTTAAAAATTAAATGGTTAGTTTTTTATAAAATTTTGAGCACAAAATCTGCTTTATAACAAATATACACATAAGAGACAACCAAGAAATTATGAAAATCATTAAGTTAAGTATTTAAACCGTACCATGTCCCCTTCAAATTAGGTAAGTTTACTTTTCTTAGTTAAGTTATTTACTGGAGTGAGTGTTTGAATATCTACGTCACACTGTTAAGCTACACGAGGGCTTTTGGTGACGAACCTCGTAATTTTGAATCACGGTCAAGTGGCGAGGACGACACCTGAGCTGGTATCCCCTCTCCTAACTACCACACCGCACCAAGGGAGGACATTTCAGCTCTCGACAGATTTAACATGCATCATTTTCCTACACGGCGAGATTTAAGTGGTACTGGGCTCGAACTCATGACAAGCTAGCCACGATCCGATACCTTCACCACTCGCCTATTGCGGCCACATTTTTTTTTATTTACTGGAATTACGATTTTTATCGTGTACAAAAAAATAATTATAAAAAAAGGACTGGGGTTACTCTGTCACCCCGTGGGACCATTTACGTTAGTATCGAGTGCCTGCCTGCTCCTTTTTGATCAAGTAGCGAAGTCGACCATGGAATTGGCACCCTATTCCCCAAACTTCTACATCCTGTCAACACTGGGGAATTTAAACTCTACAGATTTAATTTTCCTTAGCTCTTAGTGTAATACCGGAACTCTCAAAATTGAGAAGATATTCATATTTTCTACGAAATATTGCATGAATCAGCTATGAAACAATTTTGGCGTTTATTATTCGTTACTTATTGTTTTATGAGAACAAAGTTATTCAAAAGTTGCAGTATACAAAACAGTTAAAAATTTATTATCAGTTGCAGTATTATCCAGCGCTTTTTTTTAAAAGTTAAATAAAAATAGTTATTTTAAAATAGCTTACAACGTCTTATTTTTTGTATATTTAACTACATAATATTTGAATAATATCGAGTTCAATTTTCTTACCATTAGATGTATAAATACATTAAATACACTCGTAAATAAATCATACATGTGCACGACAGAAAAGAACTTTCATTCAACTATCATTCTTATTATTATGTAAAAGCAAATAGCACAAAAATGCATATTTATTTTATTTTCAATCCAATTTTATTCCTAAGAAGTTTAGATAATACTCAACTGTAAATTGCATGCAATTAATTAAAATAATATATTAATAATTATTATTTAATAACATAATTCTGAATAACCATTACTGATGTTTACGCGAAAGTTTGTATCTATGAATGTTTGTTATTCCTTCACGCGAAAAACAGCTGAATGGATTTTTAAGAAGCTTTTCAATAATATAGCTTACACATCAGAATAACACATAGGCTACAATTTATAAGGATATTGTGTGAAATGTCCAGAATATAACGATAATTGTCAAGTAAGTAGGAGAAAATTCTGCCATCTGCAAAATAGTACGCGACAGCATATACCTGTCTTTTATGTGTGAAGCAAAACTTTCCCTTTTTGTTTTGTCGACGCTATTCGTCAGTGCGCAGTAGTTTTTAATTTATTCCCTTGATCAATGTAATCACTATATTTTTTTATTTCAGAATAGAACTAGATTACGAAGGGAGAGGAGATGGCAAGATTTTAAACTAATATAAATACAACAGAAAGTAATATTAAAGTATTACACTTCCAGATATAAATTATTTAAACTATTCTAGACGTTCATTGCACAAAATTTTTAACAATGTGTTACTTTTGTTGAGCAGAGATTCGCTTAGGAAGTTGTTGTCAAAAATCGACCGACAAGAGAGTTACGGGGAATTATAAACAAATAAAAAAAATCCTTTTTATCAGCTATTGGATCTACAAGCTTAAAATTTAACAAACATGGGTTTTTTTGTTTTTGTTCAGATGAAATATGCAAGAAGTTATTTTTATTTGCATTTCACGTAAAATGAACTCATCATAAACTTCTTTATCTTTCATTCTGTATTGTTTAATTTTTCAATTCATCTTATGAGAAAGGGGAATACCAGTTAGTTTTTAATAATATGTTTCTGAAGATTATGTGCGTGTGTAATTCAAAAAGGAGTAAAAAATATATATTCGATCTCTCTTTTTATGATATACTATGATTAATATGGTTTACTTTCTTAAATTTAAAGGTCTTTTCATATATAAAAAATTTAAAAAATGGAAAGATTTAAGTCAGGACTTTGCCCGGTCAGAAATCGAAAAGGATGTTCTGAATCTAGGTATAACCTAGTTTAAAAATTAAGGCTCGTGATTATTCCATGTCGAACAAGAGTTGAGAAAGATACATTCCACAAGAATTGAAATCGGACGTTATTTACTGGACGAACTTCCCTCTGCATTTCTAAGCTGTCGTTATTTACAATGTTCTACTGGCACGCGGGGTCGTAACAATGACTTGGCTAAGTGTTCTGCGTTAAACTTGGACCGATTTATTTCCTTGCGCTATGTAAATATGAAACAACTTCTCTCAAAAGTCTTAAAGCAAAGTACCCTCCGTTTCACCCTGTTACCCTTGGGTATTTACTATGAATAACTTTAAACAGTAGCTGCTGGTTCGTAAGAGTAACTCCGGTACAAGTTTATGCAAAAAGTAAATATTGTATTTGTATGCATCAAAGGCTGTTCTCGTGTACATCAAAACTCAACTTGGTTTAAAAAGAAACCAAATTTAAAGTGGTACTTTTAGAAGTTCCAGTACATAGAATGTTTACAAATCCTCATTGAAACTCGGGAAATCGGGGGGGGAATCCCTTGTTTTTTCTAATCATTCTATTGAGATATTACTAAACTTAGTCCAAATTATTTGATATATTTTATATTTCTAAAGAGCGTATAAGTAAAATTTACTTAACAATGTAGAAACAAAAATAAACCGTTTTTGTATTTACATTGCTAATGTCTTGGACTTTTCTAATAACAAATATTCTCCTTTTGTTTTAATTTACAAAACCTTATATCATTAATTTTAAACGTTATGCTAATGTCAGGCTCAATGATACCACTAAAATATGAAATATGATATACACGGTGTGTTTTCAGTTTAAAATAAGAATATACAATGCTGAACTGATAGAGCTTTATAGAAACATATTTATTAAGATTTTCTTCTATTAATTTTCCTTTCTTCGATGAACCCACGTTCAATTTACAAATTTATATGTAAGCAAATGTTCAAGTAACATGAATAGATTTCCTAATTTTTCATCTAATTGCCTTTATGCATGCAATTGTATTTCAGAGGTTAATACTGCGAAAGCTTCTTCTTTTGTTAAAAAAAAAGTATAATTAACCTCCATTGTAGCTGGTGTGAAAACTTAATTTGAAATATACTAAATTCAAATTTTAAGATAATTTCTTAATTCGGGAGAGTTCTTCATTGCAAATTCCGTTTGATTTTCCGTTCTAGTTCAAATTTATTATTTTCTTTTTCAAAAAAGAATTACTTTTGAAATTCGTAGGTAAACAAACATATCTATCTTTGTTTTTACGTGCGTCTATCTTCTCACGAACCGCACGAATCAGAAACTCGCCTAAGCTATCAAAAGATCGGGAGGGATCCGAGGAATCCGTTTTGACCACTTTACTCTGATATTGCACAATTAGTTAAAAATATATTAAAAACCTTTGTTTTACTCCTGCGTGTTTTTTCTACCGCAAAATAGAATGAAAAATCCGGAGGCTTTTTTAAATTTCCATGTTATTTTTTGTGCTACAAGTGTGCGTTATACGCCGGATTTTACGGTACTAATTACAACTTTTAAAATGCTCAAGGTATATCATTTTTTTTTACAATAAAAACTATTTCGATACATGTAGAAGTCTAACTTTTACTATGCACATCTCCATTTTTTTATCTTTAGAACTATAATTTTTATATCCGATGTATAACGCGTAATCGTAAATTTCGATTTCGTTTTTTTGTGTTAAAAATGCGCATTTTACGCCAGATTTTACAGTAAATGTTACGTATTTCATGTAACAAAGTAGTAGTAAAAATAGTTTTAAAAGGCTTAAATTCGTTGCACAAATAATACCGATTTTATATATTTTTCATCCCATGATTTCCCATTTTTTTATATTTTATATCAATATTAAGCTATCCGAATGAGAATTTATGTATAAAATTGTTTTAAGGACATTTATGACAAAAAAAATTTTTAACATCAATATTTTGGCAAAAAATTAACTTAGAGTAATCTTTTTTTCAAAACGCTCTCATTTTATGAAAAATGCTTCTATAATAATAACATTTTGCTTATATAAAGTAAAGACTTCTCCAGAGAGTATGAACTAGAATTTTTGAAAAATTCACATTATTTTCAAAGTTACCACAAATTGAAATTATTGGCATTTTTTTCTTAAAATTTCTCCCCTCTGTTGTAGTAAAATATGGATAAATCCACTTCTAAGTTATATATATCAAAAATTCTAGTTCAACCTCTGTACAGAGGTATGAGCTATATAAATTCTAAATATTATTATAATAGAAGGATTTTTTTATCAAAAGAAAATGTTTTGAAAATGGGTAGTTCTAAGTTCATTTTTTGCCAAAATATTGCATTTAAATAATTTTTTATTGTAAAAATATATTTAAAACAATTTTAGATACATTTTCTAATCTAAGTGACACTAAATATAAATATTATACATTTTTATGCTTTTTCAAAATAACGATTCCGAACGTAATCGGATACCTTAAACTATTCTGATAAATTTTCCTTTTATACTTTTGAGTGTTTCCTATTAAAATAACTAATAAATACTTATTAAGGCAAAAAATAGTTAAGTTTGCAATTCCCCTGCGTTACATTTGTTTTTAATGTTGAAGAATATGTGCTGGCTTACTTCCAGCAAAGAGTCGCTATCCAGACATTTTTGCTTGATAAAGGTGAAGTACAATTCCACATAAAATATTATTATCTCTTCTTTACTGCATAAAATAGTTCGTTTCTCTATTTTCAATATTCAAACTAAAATTTTCAAAGATTTATACATATTGAAAAATACCCTTTCTCGTTTAAAATTTTACTAAATGTTATAAAAGTATTTTTGCTAAAAAATGGAACAATTTGTTCCTTTTTTTAATTTTTTTTTACTGTATTTCATTTGAAACAAGCTCTAAATAGTTTTTCACTTATTGTGTGTTTTTATCAGAGTTATTCTAATAATAGCAAAAAAAAGTAACATTTTGTTAAAAGTTAGCATTCTAAATATGAAAAGTATTGGTGCAGAAATAGTACAAAACATTCCTTTTGGGTGATTATAGTGCCCGCGGTAGCCAAGTGGTATAGTTATCGAATCGTGGCTTGCCTTTTCACTAGTTCGAACCCAGTACCACTAAACACCCGCTGTGTAGAGCAGCGATGCACGTTAAATCTGTCGAGAGCTGAAATGTCCTTCCTTTGGTATGGTGAGGTAGGAGAGTGAGGCTCCAGCTCAGGTGTCATCCACGTCACTTAACCATGGTTCAAAATTACGTGGTCCGTCGCCAAAAGCCCTCGTGCAGCTAAACAGTGGGACGGTAATATTCAATCAATAGTCTGATTATATTAGTTTTCGAGTTAATTATTCTTAGTTTCCTTGACTCTATCTCTAATATTTCGCCACATTCACATTAAATCGCCATTATAACGTAAGGAAAAGCGTTGCTTGAAAATATTACAATTTGTAACATAGAATAAATACAACATAGAGTAATATAAACGCATTACACATCCAAATACAGATTATTCACACTATTTTACACAAAATTGGTGACAATTTCTTTTTTTTCTTCGAAATTATTGTTAAAGAACATTATTTAATTTTTTGAAAAAAGTTACTATGATCAAGTTAAAGAATCATTTATATCGGATTAAAATTATCAACTATATACGCTCAAAACTATATTCAAATTTTGTCATCAGTAATATCTTTGTAAGTAGAAATATTGTACAAATAAAATTAAACTAAACCTATCATAAATTTATTTCGTAAGGAAGTATTAATGAAGTTATGAATTTTATTTCAGTGGGCAAGTGCATATATAATAATTTTAAAGTATATTTATCTGAAACAAACCTCTATCATTTAATCTTGTTGTCTTTGTAAGTTATTTTAAAGAGTTTGTTATATTTAAAAAATTAATTATCATAATTATTTGTGTACTCAATAGTTAAATTTGCATGTACATAAATGTATAATTTAAGCTACACCTGACAATTTCTAATGATGTAGAAAGACGAAATATGTTAATCAACAATCCAATGAATGTCATAATTTATTAACACAACATTAATTAATAAATTTAATACTCACTGCTCGAAATATTCTCATTAATGATGAGTTTATGCTTAAATCTAATAGTGGATTTAACTCTCCAAATTAAAACTTGTTGAAGAGATTAAATTAAATTCGCAAATATATAAATTAATATCGCACTCATTCCCTATTGTTTTAACCATTGCATTATACGATTTTCACAG
Source organism: Trichonephila clavipes (assembly GCA_019973935.1). Taxonomy (NCBI): domain Eukaryota; kingdom Metazoa; phylum Arthropoda; class Arachnida; order Araneae; family Nephilidae; genus Trichonephila; species Trichonephila clavipes. The sequence goes on from BMAU01014839.1 coordinate 100,009, forward strand.
ATAAAGTTATTTAAGTATTCTTGGTGGAAGTTTCAAACACACTTATATTTATTAGTATTAATTATCAAGGAACTTTTCTATAAGAACAGGTTTCTGCTTGTATTTGTGTTAAAGGATAGGCAAAAGGAGGTTATTTCCGAGTAATACAAATTATTTAAACGCACCAAAAATTGAATGCAAAAAATATGATTTTGAGATAAAGAATATTATGTTTTCCCTAAAATAAAACAATGTATCATTTTTGTTGTAGTTGCAGGAGAAGTATTGCGATTTATTTTCAAGAATGATCTTATTTGTTACGCAAAATAATTTAAGCTTATTTAAATACAGTATATGACGGGTTCCATCCACGGTTCTTAAACTAATCGTCTAAGGAAAATTATTCTTTAAAACTACTTTCCGTAGAGAAGTCTTGACTTTATGCTAATGTAAATGCTATTTAAACCCTGGGAATGGGTGTATTAAAATTAATAGCGGAAAATTAATCGTGGGTCGTGAGAAGTGAGTCGTTTGTCCTGAAATTATCATTCGCGCTCCATAAATGCCCTTAGAAAACTGGAAATACTAGAGAAGTTGATTTGAAGAAAACCATAGCTGTTTAGGAAAGAGCTGACAAGCAGATCAAGAGATAAGTGTGCCTTTTATAAGCTTATATTAGGATTGTTCCCAGGTTTATTATTTTGGAATTAACCATACATTAATTAGTCTTAAATAAACGTATTATTTTTACAGCCTCTGGCAATAAAGTTCGGTGTATAGTCCTTTAATATTAACGTAGAGGAAATATTAACGAAAGTGACCATACAGTCCTTCGAAATAGTCACCTCCCATAACTATGCACTACTGAGAACTGCTATACATGTATTGAAACTTTTTAAGAAGTCTTCTTTTGAAATGAAGCTCAAAAGCCTCGCCACATAAGTATCATCTAATCTCTTTCATTTCAAAGAGAGTTTGAGTCGTGAGAATAGGAAGAAGTTTGGAGGATTGAGATCTGGCGAGAATGGGGGATGTTCAATCTACACCAATCTTTTCTGTGCTAGGCATTCTTTGACGATATTGGCTGTGTGAGAGCGAGCATTGTCGTGAACAAAAACCATGAACCTTATTGTGCGTACGTATTGGGGTCGTACCCTGCGTAGACGTTTCATGAAACGGGTCAAAATTTCAATATACCTTGCAGGATTCATCGTACAGCTATCATACACACAGTTAATCAGCGTTCTTTCATGATTAATTTAATTATTTTCTCAATATTTTCGTCACTGACAAAGATCCCCGATTTTTCGCTAAGGAGGTTGTCAAATATACGTTCCGGCCTTCTCGAAAACGGGCAAACCGCTTATACACACACTTCGTGGACAGTGTTTGATCTTCATAAACACGTACCAGCATCGAATAAGTTTCTGTCGGTGTCTTGCCAAGCTGAAAAAAAAAATTAAATTAAACTTTTGTTCGTTGGTTTTCAAGTCCTCAGTTAAGTACCCCAACGCACTAAATAAGCACTTTTCAAAACAAGTCTTACATGAAACACAAATGAGTCTCAACTGAACAACGACGGGGACACATAGTCAACACCTACTGCTACGCATGTGCAGCCTTTTTACTTTGCCAGTGTTACTAGATCGGCTATTCTGACTTCATTCACGAAACTTTACTATCAGATGTTGTATAAGAATGTCTACTTAAATAACGAACCTACTACACCTGCAACCTTTGGGTTGCGACATGTCACATCAGATTTTTCTAAAACAACATCATAAATACAACTTGTCTCATTGCGGAAGAGGAAGTCTTCTATCTAGCCTTGAATGTGAAGCCTTGAATTCTTCGGGCGACTTGTTTACTGGTGACATTACAAGGAAATATACTTTAATATCAACCCTGCAAGCAATGAAACGCTTATCTTTTTTCGTCGGCATTTCATTGATATAGATTATGTCTCCTAACTTATAAATCAATGGTTGTTGAAACCTGATTCATACTTACATTTCTTTTCATTTATCTCTCCAACCGACTGAATAAGATTATTTTACTTTGACTACCATTTTTAGAACGTTCGATCCAACTTCTTTTCTTTGCAAACAGCTCTAAATATCTTACTATAGGGCAGAGGTGGCGAACCTATTTGGATCGAATTGATATTTTTTCTAAAGAAATATTTAATGAGGCATAGACGTCCGGCATGAAAGACCTCACCAGTAGTTAGATTACCACCGGCATAGATCCTAGGATTGTCAGAGTACTCAAGCTTCTCCAGAACGTCAAGCTAAGGATACCAATACCAGGATCAAACTCTTCTAACCCGCTTCCGAAGTGGCTATTTTAAAACAATGAAATTTTCCGTTGGATCCAAGAGCTTTAAAATGTGCACGAACTGTTCTTTTCAGCCAGCCGTGCCTGCTCACATTCTCGAATGCCTAAGGCTCACCAAGCAGGATTTAACAGACAATCCCTTGCTGGTGTTGGAATTTTCGAAAGTGTACGATGTCATGGACCTAGTCTAGCACTGCTGACCAATGGGGGCGCGCAACAACATCGTTTATTCTGTGCCGCATATGTATAACTTGTTCAAATACATCAGACCAGAAATTCTTAAACTGCGGGATGCACCCTCTAGGAGAGCGTGATAACCCTACGGGAGAGTGGTGCGAGCATATCAAAATGTCGAAAACATCAGATAATTTTAAAAAGTTATTAATTTACGGAGAGGAAGCAAAACAAAATATATTTTGACCCAGTTAAAAATAAAATACCCATTTACACTGATATAATGTATTTGTAAATTTATCAGTACTGCTCAACGTATTTGACAATTTGTCAATACTACGTTAAGAACACGTTTAATAATTACTAGTGACTCCCATGAACCTTTGTGTATAAAATGCGATACTTATTTTGATCATTTTTACGGTTTACAATTAAACTCGTATTGTAAAGAGTGTTTTTTCCCAGGTATAGAAGTTTAAGTTGGCATTACTTTCCAAGATGGCGACCGATTTAACAGCGGTCAAGTAATTTATTCTCAGTTTGGTTTGGCAATTCATCAAAAGGATCATCAAGCAAGGCGTAGATTCGTCGAAAGAGCCCAAAACGAGATTGCCGTTGTTCCCGATTTTCATAAGCAAATTTTGTTTAGCGATGAAGCGCACTTCTGGTTGAAGGGCTACGTCAACAAACACAACTGCCGCATTTGGAGTGAAGCTAATCCACAAGTGTGTATGTCGAAACACCGTTACATCCAGAAAAACTGACTGTTTGGTGCGCTTTATGGGCTGTTGGAATCCTTCTTCGAAAACGATGAAGGCCACAACGTTACAGTCAATGGTGATCGGTATAGAGCCATGATTACTAACTTTTTCATTCCTGAATTGAACAATCATGATGTCCAGGAGCTGTGGTTCCAACAAGACGGCGCAACATGTCACACAGCTCGTGCCACAATCGATTTATTGAAAAACACGTTTGGTGACCGCCTAATTTCACGTTTTGGACCTGTGAATTGGCCTCCAAGATCTTGTGATTTAACACCGCTAGACTATTTTCTGTGGGGCTATAAAAAGTCATTGGTTTATGCGGATACGCCACAAACGCTTGACCATTTGGAAGATAACATTCGCCGTGTTTTTGCCGATATACGGCCACAAATGTTGGAAAAAGTCATCGAAAATTGGACGTCCAGATTGGACTACATCCCAGTCAGCTGTGACAGTAATATGCCAGAAATCAGATTTAAAATGTAATGCCACAAGATTACCTTTCGAATAAAAAAAATTCATGTCAATCGAATAATACATCGTTGTTTTATTGCAATTTAAAGTTCTATACTTCTAAAAAAACACCCTTTACTTTTACGTCAATGTACATTATTATTGCGTTCAATGCTATACAATATATTGTACCGAGGGGGAGGTGACGAAAATTATGATTTAAAATTGGGTGGCAAACATTGAAAGTTTGAGAAGCACTGCATTAGACACATTCTAAAACAATACAAATATTTTTGAATCCTTGTGACGATCAGTTTAATGTGTAGCAGACTAAAAAGGAAACTAAAACGCTAAGGTTATTAAAAAGATTTTATGGGAATATGTATTATTTATGAAGAAAAATAATTCTTACAAATATTTCCAATGAACAGAAATGTAATTCTACTCAACTACAACACAATGTTCCACAGAATACCACAAGGATTACTAAAGAAGTAAACCAAAGCTACCATCTCAGAAACAATTATTTCCTTTTATATATAAAGTAATAACTATTGCACATCCCTATTTACAGCATAGTATCTCTTCTTCATCAACTCACTTCAACTACTTATAAGAAAAGAAATAACTGAGAAATGTGGTATGGAGACCTCTTATTACAAGTGCAGTAGCAACAGTTAATTCGTGTTATTTCTCCACCGTTATTTGGCCTTGACATTCTTTTCACGTGTCGTATTAGTAACATCTGCTAGTACGTAGTAAAAGAAAGTTTGTACTAATCGATAAAATATCATATATATATTAATCTGTAGAATAAGTAACCTGTCGGCAACTTAATTATTAATATGGGCAAGGCATGGAATCCTAAATTATTATACAGATCAAATACGCAACAAGCTTTGTATAAAAGCCATGATCCTCTAAAATAAAGTATTATTGGGACAATTGCTAAATGCTTCGAATCTTATTTTTTTCAATTCTTACCATTAGTTCTTTCTCTCTCTCTCTCTTTCTCTCTGCATATATCTTGTTCAAATTTCCAATCGTTGTTTTTAAACTTGTAGTGGATGACGCTTGATGTTAACATAGACTTTTCAAATATCAATTCATTAATTAAGTTTTATTTTTCAATTTTGAATTTATTCTGTGTTATTTCTGTCGAAGTTACAATTGGTGCAACAAATGGCGCCAGTACGTTTTTCTAACGAAGTAGGAATATACTATGTTTTTTTTATATTTGTTAGAACCCCTCTGGGTTCCACCCTGGACACCAAGATTAATTTGAGGCAAAGAATCACTAAGAGCCATTTGTACAGTAATAACGTATTTATTATATCGATTCAAATATCAGAAATTCTAATAACATATATTTCTATGTTACGTCAAACAAAAGAGATTTACCTTTAATATTAAATTAAGTTACGAATTATGAAATTAATCAATAATTACGCGTAAGATCAAATAAGGTCTACCGAAATAGGAGGTCCGAGAAATACACGTAACTGATTATTAGCTTTCATTAACTTAAACTAATCTCATTAAACCTAACGATTGTTTTAAGCTATACTAAACTATATTATATCACGTGTCAATATTTAGGTATCTTCACAAGCTGTCTTCGTAGATTACTTTCAACGTAAATCTTCAAGATTGCAATCCAATTGAATCCTCCAAACTTGAGGCTACTGCTGCTGGCTCAAAGCCTTCATTTTTGCTAGCTTACAACGCTCTACCAAAGTACCTATCTACTTTGCCTATCCCGTTCACCTTTGGAGGTGATTGGAAATATACGCGAATTTATAATCCCTAAAAGGACGCCTAAGAATATTAGTGGAAAGGTTCCGTACAGATTCGTCACATATTACTAATTATTTTAATTCAATTGGCTATAGATCAGCTGACAATATTAGGTATGATTTTTCCTTTTTTATTTATTACTTCTCTCTATCTTGGTATATCACATGCTGACATTTATATATAATATATATATATATATATATATATATATATATATATATATATATATATATATATATATATATATATATATATATTAATATTATATATATATATATATTAATATATATATATAATATATATACATAATATATATATATATATATAATATATATATATA